>JAODKM010000016.1:6132280-6148053 GCA_026780845.1 Petrocephalus sullivani | reverse complement strand
CAGTCACTCCCATTGGCTCCATGCTAACCTCTACCATGCAGTCGCTCCTAAAGGATATATGCTAACCAGCACCAAGCTGTCACTCCCATTGGCTCCATGCTAACCTCTACCAAGCAGTCGCTCCCATTGGCTCCATGCTAACCTCTACCATGCAGTCGCTCCCATTGGCTCCATGCTAACCTCTACCATGCAGTCACTCCCATTGGCTCCATGCTAACCTCTACCAAGCTGTCACTCCTATAAGCTACATGCTGTTACCATGCTATAAATTGTATGGGCTACATGCTTACTGGTGCCAAGCCGTCACTTCTGTAGGCTACATGCTAACTCCTACCACGCTATAAGTCATGCAGGCTGTATGCTAACTGCTACCATCCTGTAAATTGCATGGGCTGTGTGCTAACTGCTACCATGCTGTCATTCATATAGAATCCTCCCCCTGTTCCCCCTCATACATTCCTGCACTTGACATATAGCCTTTGTGAGCATTTCCAACAAAGAGCTTGTTTTTATGCCCATCACAACGAGTGGCTGTGATGCCCTTTGCCCTTTACAATCACTTACGCACTTTACTGTATTGAATTGTGAGGGATCCTTGATTGTGAGAAAGGGGCTACATAAATAAAACAAAATTTTTTATTATTGTTTTTAATTTTTGTATGCTATGTTTCCATATTTGAAGTGAACTGTGAAGCACATACTAATTTACCAGAGTTTGAGTCGCGGTCTTGCTGCTGTAGTCACTATCTCAGTCATAATTATTTTTTGCACTTGCTACAGTCTATGTTTAGCGAATGACTTCATCAGATGGTCGAGATTTTTCAGTCTGTTTTGATGTTCGTGTTGCTGGTACATCACTGGCGAAGGCGGGCGGCAGCCAGCGCTGGCCCATTCAGGCTGGCCTGTAAGCTCTGCACGTGGCCGCACGCACGTGGCCCGCTGTTTACAAACACCATTCTCCCGTTTTCCGAGAGCGGTTACGTAATGCCGTAGAGTCGCGCGTAAGGCGACGCGCTGCAGTGGCCCGCGTGCGATTAACGTGGACCCGCTCCGGCGCCGGCCTTCCCTCGGCACCGCCCCCTCTCCTTGGCACGCGCATGTGCGTGCGTTTGTGGGAGGAGCCTGCCACACATTTCTGTCAACATGCTCGTAAACCTTAAGGGTAGTGTAACAGTACCCGTAGAAGTGCCCTCTGTTCAGCAGGCTCTTTGGACATGCTTACATTTGTGTTTCGCTGATTGAACACTTCCACAAGTAATAAAACCATGAATGATAGTATCAAGCTTTAGAAGTTATGGGGGCCATCCAGGCTAAGGAGCCCCCCCCCCGTATCATGACTCACTGGGACTGGATGGATGTGCCCTTCAGGGGTTGTGGAGCTTTATGCAGTCTCTGTCTGTGGAGCTTCATACATGCTCTCTGTGGCATTGGAGGTTCCTCTTCATGGTCATGTGATTTTCTCACTTTCTCACATGCAGTCTGTTGCTTTAAAAGTCGTTCGCTTTACATGCAGTGTTTTGATGAAATGCGGCACGACATGACACTGGCGTCAGCCATCACGATGGGCTAGAGCAGCCGGGCCAGCAGTCACAAAGCTGGGGGGTTGGGGGGGGTCAGAGCCTGTCCCCTCCACATCACACTAATCAAACATTTTTCATTGTTCTTTTTCCCTTTCATGCGGTGGAAAATCTGCAGTAAGCAGGACAAACACAGCCGGCACAGACGGCTTTGAAACTGAAGATTCATTTACTGGCCATGCCAGAAATGAACATATCCTCAGATTACAGTAAAATTTGTAAATCTCCATAAATGCTTTGCTTTTGAGCTACTACTTTGAACTGTTGACTGTCACACTGTGAGCAGTGATGTGCAGTGATGAGCAGTGATGTTGTCAGTTGCTAGGAAACTAGCAGTTTATATGACAGTAAAAAGAAAGTGGATCAATACAGCAAATAAAATAAACGCAAAGCTGTTTTGTCTGTGACTCAAGAAGCCTTTATTGGCCTCAAACGTCATATGTTTACATCCATACTGTCTTTATCAAAGTCAGTATTTACACCTGAAAGCAGCTTTTTATTAGCTATTCTGCTTCTCGAATGACCCTTTGTGCTCCTAACCATGTTAATATTTACTGCAGAGGGCTTTCGGTAGCGATAAGCTGTCACCATGGTTACAGGGACATTAGCGTCCAGCCACGTGCGGCTTTTTGAGGCCGTCTGGTGCACGGTAATGAATGACAGGCGAACTGAGGGACACTGAGGCCAGAAGCACACAGCCCCCCACATCTGTGTGCACACACATCTCAATTAGCGCATTAGCATTAGCCTCGGCTAGCTGTTGAGTCAAGCCCTCTTCTGGTTACCTAGTAGCCGAAACATGCAGAGCCGCACCACATACCGGTTGTACCTGATATGGAGTGGGTATTTAAATCAGTTATATAGAAGCGTAGTTGGCAGCCTGTCATGGCCGTCTTCTCGGGCCGGATTGCGTGAACAGCGTGACGGCTCGTGTTAAGTGCTGCTTCAGTGTCGGTGTGTAATGACAACCACAGACCTCAGTCTGAAATGGTTTCCTGTTACACTCCACAGTCAGTCAAAAAGCACACTGCTGAACTCCAGGTGACAAAGCTGATGGCAGAGAAAAGCTACTTGACGGATCCTTCGTCTGCGCGCCGCTGAATGAGAGTGCTGTGTTATTGTGAGTGGCGTGCATATGGTGCACAGATGGAGCCGGAAACCGTCGTAAGCTCCTGCAGGAGGCCTAGACTGAGAAGTCTATGTGGCTGCCTGCTGACTCTGTCACGGTCGTTTGATTAAAAAACTCGTGTGACATGCGCTTTAAAAATACCGTCGATGTTCTCTTTAGGTGTCAAAATAGCAAAAGCTAAGAAAGCCCAGAAGGTTCTGGTGCTTTCCGTGTGTCTTTGATGTGCACTCGTCAGTATAATGAGGCACCACTTCACTCGCGGCGTGCTGTTTCCTCTCCAGCATTAGTGCTGAATGCACATTTCTCACCAAGGGTACTGGGAAAAGCTGACTTTCACGCAAGCCATTCCGAGAAAGAGAAAAAGCGAATGAATGAGGCTGGACGAATGCCAACTGGGCGGAGCCTGCTTACTCACCGGCGCTTACCATAATGTCGCCGGTCACCAGACGCTCGGATGTGGGGGAATGGAAACCAGAACGAGCGCAGAAGGTGACAATATGGGTATCTCAAAAAAGGCCACTTCTAAATTTAAAGCAGCGTTCCAAAGTGGTACAGTACGAATGGCCTAGTTATCAGGGGGTCTGGCCAAAGGAGGGGGCCCAGGAACAAAGAACTTCCCGCCAGTCAGCATAAAGTTGGTGGGCCTTTGTGTGTTCAACAGGGTGGAGTGATGAGACAGTGATTCGGAATGAGGAGCCTGTGGTTCCGTGTGAGAAGAGTGACTATACTGGAAAGTTGCGGCATCAAACTGAAGGTACGACATGTGTCACGGGCCACAAAGCAGGCAGTGCGAAAATGCCCTCGGCGAGTCATCCATCTCTTCTGCGTCTGCCCTCCACCGACACACACGCATGCTCGTGAATGGGAGCCTCACTGCGTAAAACCCCTTAAACAGTGGTTTTACAAGAATTACCAGAAGATGAAAAATGTTGGTTATAGGCGTGTCGGGGAGGTTTGACATTATCAAGCTGAGTCAACTTTCGGTGATGGTGGGGGTGGAGATGTTTACCGTTCCCCTTCAGCAGAGTGGTTCTGCTTATGCCAAGTGCCACACAAGGACGGCTTCAGTGCACGTTGCCGCTCTCTCTATCTGAAAAGCAGAGGCTGACTCCTGTGCTGAGGCTCTGTCTTTCTGTATCCAGCAGGCCCCCGCCTCGGGGTTCAGAGCATGAAGCCACGCAGCTGTAAATACCAGTTGAGCAGACCCGATGGCTTGCTCGGCCTCTCGACAGGAACGCTGGCCAGCACCCGCGTCTCCAAGGTGCTGTACAATCTCAGCCAGCTGCAGCCTGGGGTGTGGTGGGGGGTTCCCTCCCCCCCAAAAAAAGAGGCATAAAGCAGCATATCGACATAGGATACAGGAGGTACAGGCCCCTCCCAAAATACCCAGCCTGAAGTTATTTAGGTGGTCACACTAAAACGATTCCAGTCATGCCTCGTGTAAACTAACACACAGCTTTAAATAGTGCCAATATGAATAGGTGAGAAAGAGCAGGATCTAATAGGATCTAATTAAGTCCCCCCCCCGCCCCCCCCCCAGGAAAGGCTGGGGGCACTTTAAGGGAGCAAGCAGTGGTGGTTTGCAGCCCCCTGGCTGAGCCCTTTCTGCTACCTCTCGCGTCTCTGAGCTTCTCACGGTGGGTGTATCCGACTGTGACAAGCTGGGCAGGAAAGCTGGGTGATCGGTAAACTGTGGAGTGGCTGCAGAGGGCCACTGGACTGGAGTCTGCCGGCTGAAATGGAGGTCGGCCTCTTAAAGGGCCACACAGTCTGGGAAGAATCATTGTCTGTCCTGTGGATGAAAGCAAGAAGGGTAGACATTTATTTTCAATGTAATCATCTAATTATTTTTAATCATGACCTGTTCATTTGTCAAATTAATTTTAAGTGAAGGTGATTAATCATCATTGTTGAGGCACCACAGCACGCAACAATGAAATGTTGTGACACAGGCAGCTACCTGAGCACCCGGGGAGCAGTGCTTGGGGACGGTACCTTGCTCAGGGTACCTCAGTGGTACTTGCGGGTCAGGGATTCGAACCGGTGATATTTTGACTACACGGCAGCATCCTGAACCACTACACCACCTGCCTGCCCCAATGATATATGATGAAATGATATATAAATTATAATTAAAAATAAAATGAAGGATACATTAATACTTTAGATCTTTACACACATGCACACACACACAGATCGGCGTACCTATCTAAATGGGGACCTTCCATTCATTTCTATGTGAGAAACCCTAATCCCAATCATGACACCCTTAACCCCAACCCAGCCCTAACCTTAACCATAAGGAACCAAACAAAACACAAGACTTTTGGCATTTTTACTTTTTTGATTGCAGTCACATATTTTTATAAAATTGAGGTTATCCAGAGGGGGACCTGAAAAAATGTCCACAAAGGTAATAAAGTTTCAGGTTTTACCACACTTTGGGACAATTTAGTCCTCAAATGTGATCTATGCAAACCCACACAGAGACACACACACAGCAAGTGAACAGCACGAAACTGGTTTGGACAATAGGTTATGGCAGTGACTTCATTTTCATAAGCGTATTTGATGAGTAACCCCAACCAGCCAGTTCTGCAGCCTGCCAGGAAGCACACCCCGCCTCTCCCACAGCCCGCCTCTCCCACAGCCAGGCTCCTCTCTCTGTTTACGTTTCGGCAGGGCTCTCTGGCCTGCGGGCTCCCCGCCGACAGCCGGACCGGCTGTCAGCGCGCCTGTGTTTGCTGTCTCGGCATCGTGGCTCTCTGCTCACTCCCTGGCTGTGGGTGTAGGTGCTGACTGGCACTTAGCATGCGTTCAGGGTTTGAACGCAGCTTTAGCGGCATGTCCTGTCCATGTGCTTATTCGTCACCCATGAAGGTCATCTGAGAATTACTGAATGAGAACATGCAGGCAAAAGAAGTGCATCTGAACCATGCATGTCAGTCTTACATGTAAATGGGTCATGTGCCTTAGGGACAAAGTGGGGCCTGTCTATTAGACACAAGTTAAATCTAAAAAACACACATTGTCGAGTACCGGCAAAAAGGTGAATTACTGCATATTTCAGTTTATAAAGCCAGATGTTCCTAATATTTCTATATTATGACACTAATTACGTAATGTAAAGGAAACTTTTACATCAGCTTATACTCAGTGGGAAGAGTGTCATGTTTCAAAACCTTTAACAGAGCAGAATTACAGTCTTGGGGTGGCACAGTGGTGTGGTGTTGAGCACTGCAACCTTACACTTCTGGGAGTTGGGTTCAAGCGTCTGCCTGGGTTCCTTCTGTGTGGAGTTTGCACCTTCTCGCCTTGTTGTTGTGGGGTTTTCTCTGGGTGCTCTGGTTCCCCCCCAAACAGTCCAAAAACATGCTGAGGTTAATTGGAGTTCCCAAACTGCCTGCATGAGTGTGCCCTGCTATGGGCTGGGTCCCCATCCCTGCCTTGCTCCTGTAGCTTCTAGGATTGGCTCCAGACCACCCGCGACCCAGAAGTAGTGTCAGGAAATGGGTGGATGGAATTATAGTCTTATTTCATGATGAATGAGGGTGCTGAACATTGTATTAAACCCTCAGCAGCTGTTAAAGAGAACATGACAGAATGATACATGTTGTTGGAGATGGTGCTCGTGGGGGGAGCAGACATGGGGGCCCGAATCCTGTCCCTCTCACTGATCTCCTGGCAAACAGCTTTCAATCAGTGATTAAGAGTGTGCGTTTCAGTATTGGCACTTAGAATAAAATACAGGGGTGTTTTTGTTTAAACAGGAATATGGTATGCAATCATCACACAAAAACTAAGCATTCTAAAGTGCCATAATTTCTGCTGTGGAGCTGCTTTATGCAAGAAAAAAATAGATGCCACACAGATGGATAATACTTTGTCAAAAAATAAGACTTAAATGAGAAGTATGGCCCTGACATGGGCTGGTGCCCCATCCTGGGTTGTTCCCAGCCTTGCGCCCATAGCCTCCGGGATAGGCTCCGGACCCTACGCAACTCTGAATTGGATAAGCATTTTCAGAGAATGGATGGATGGATGGATGGATGGATGGATGGATGGAGGGAGAAGTATGGCTCACGTGTTTTCAAGTCCTTTTAATACTTGTTAAATACATAACAGTACACATCTTCAGCAGCCAAGACTGCAGGTGGAAACAGCTGTGGCAGTTTAAGGATAAATTATACGTGGAAAACTCTGACTTTAGCTTACAGCCATTTACATATTAATGTGTGTATGTCTGTCCATAGCTTAGGGCTCCTGACAACACTTACTCTGATTTCCTTCAGGAGACACAGAGGACTGCATGGAGCCAATGGTGGCCAGATGGAAACAGAGCTGGCCGATCATGACAAGGAAGAAAGACTGATTCAGGCAGCTCCCAGTGTTCCCCAGTTGAATGGAAACAACATCACCAAGCAGCAAAATGAAAACCAGCTACCAGGAGGATTCGCAAGTCAGGAAGTCAATAGGGATGTCACCTGGAACCACTTCAAATGCTATACGGAGGTTAACCAGATGAAGAGCCATCACCACATCCATTCCCGCTCTGCTGAAGCACAGAAGATGTTTGATAATAACCCGTACAGGACCAACGGCGAAATAAAGTGTGCCTTTAGCGAGCCGTCGTCACTAGGCCTATACCAGGCGAGGAAGCAGCGAGCAGATGCTGCAGTAAATGGAAAAGCAGACAGTGTAGCAACTCCTTCAGGCAAAAGCGACCTGCTCTGTTTTCCGGAGCTTACGGACACGGCAGAAGTGCGCCGCCATGCTTTACAGGAGAAGCAGTCGGATGAGAGAATCTGCCCCTTTGCTGAGGGGGGCGTCTTTTCACGTGCCAGAGGCAAACCGACGGCAGCAGTGTCTAATGGTGCTACAATGACCTCGGCCACCATGGAGGGCCTGAAGAGCGACGCTCTGGAAGAAGCACTGTGTCAGTATTACCCGGACCAGGGCACTCCATCACCACCTCAAGAGAATGCATCCAAGCACCTAGCTACAAAGGATGCTCCTGAACGGTGTGTGCATTCTCCATTCCTTACCTCAGGTTTGCCTACGTTACCCCAAATCCCTTCTTATGGTCAACAGGACAAAGACTATATGGCAGCGGGAAGGTGCAGGGGCTATGGCGGAGCGACCTCGATGGAGTGCCGGCAGGACGTCCCCGAAGGAGCAGTCCAGGAGGAGCTGCTCCCTGAAGAGGACCCACTTATGTTACAGGATCAGAACAGCACGGGGGGGCTGCACAACTCGCATTCCACCGACATCTTTCAGGGCTCGGATGAGAGACTCAAGGAGACACTCCTGGGAATTTCATCTCAAGCGGGCGACGCTAGCAGCCCCAGCTCCTTCAGTGACGAATCTATCCTACAAATCATAGAAAATGCAGGATCAGACCCAGAGAACTGCTTTCTGGCCTCGAATCGCAGCCTGCTCTCCCAGAAATATCAACAGCAGGTGCAGCTGGGCATACAGCAGCAGGCAGACAGCTGTAGACAAGATGTTCATTATGGCCTAGAGAACCTCGCTGGCCCGGATTTGTCAATGCAGCAAACCCCCACAAACCTGGTGGAAAATGTTCCGGATATGAACTGTGATCGAGGTCATCAGACTCAACCAGTAGGTCATGCAGGAGAAATAAGTAGAGCTGAAAACACCCTGGCTCTCAGAAGGGGTGCCGACTGGACAGCCCAGCCAGAGAAGGCATGCCGTAGCCTGAGCTGGACCCATCTGAATTCCTCCCCTCCTGCATGGAAGACCTTTGATTCTCAGTCACACAAAGGGCACCTAGAAGCAGGCAGCTCTGAACCATCAGGAGGTGCTCAAACACAAGACCTCAAGATGTCTACTGCGCAGCAACATGAAGTGTGCCCTCAGCTGTCCTACACGAAAGGACATGACCACATACAGCAACCACAGCATGGGAAAATGCTGACATATAACGATGCCAATGACACAGGAGTTACTGATAATTATAAAATGCACAGAATGGCACAGCTCCCCCTGCAGTCAGAACTTGCTCACGAGCCCATGGCTAAAAAGCAATGCATGCAACAGAATCAGCTTCTGTCTAATCAATACGAGGTTCCACAGCTACCAGCAGAACCAACACTAATGCAGAAAAGGGCTCAATATCCGCATGGCACACTGGAAAATCAGGGGCCAGAGTGCTTGCCCTTGCAGATGTGTCTTAAAGCAGAGTCACAGGGATCTTGCTCACAGCAAAGGCTGCTACAGACTCCACAGCAAAGGGAACTCCAGAGACATGCAGCCCTTAGGATGTACCTGCTGCAGAGGCAGGAGAGACAGGAGCACCAGAGAATTCCAGATGATTTTAAATACCGGTTACAGGCTGTTAAAACAGAGAATGACTTGGGATTGGAATCACTAAGCACACATCAGGGTCAGGAGCCTGGAAGCCCTTCTCCACAGATACTCGTGAAGAAGGAGGAACCAAACGCTACCTGTGCATTGCATCAGTTAAAGCAATACCAGCTTGCTGGCGACTTTCATAAAGGGAATACCCTGGCCATGAAGTCACCTAACAAAGTGAAGGTGGAGACGTCGGGTCCTGTGACCATCCTCTCAATGCACGCAAACCTCAAAGGTGTGGACACGGTACCTACAGCTGAGAAAAATGGCTTGCTGGAAGTCAATCACGAGAAGAACTTAGCATCCAATCTTAGCACTTTCTTAGAATCTCCCAGAAAACTGCTGGACCCTCGAATCAAAAGCCTGTTGGACACACCTGTGAAAACGCAGTATGAGATTCCATCCTGTCGCTGTGTCGGTAAGGACGCCACAAAGAGACTGTCACTATTTTACTTCTGTAATTCATCCGTCATTGTGCTGAAGACCTTTGGTTAATGTACCACACAAATATACAAGTTGAGTTGTTTCTTGCAAATTGCAAAAGCAATTTTCTGTTACATTAACCAATATCCATTCAGCATGAATAAATGCTGTGGTGTTTAATGCTTTCATGTCGGGCAGATCAAATCAGCGAGCGAGATGAAGGACCCTACTACACTCACTTAGGGGCAGCCCCAAACGTAGCAGGAATACGGGAGCTCATGGAACAGAGGTATGGTTGTCCTTCATGCGGGACCTTCCATTGGGTATTCAGAATGGCGCCTTCACCCTGATTTTATCCATTTTTAAGGTCTGGCCAGACTGGCAGCTCTATCAGGATCGAGAAGGTGGTGTACACCGGCAAGGAGGGGAAGAGCAATCAGGGGTGCCCCATAGCCAAATGGGTAAGGCCAAGATAGTGACCAGAGAGAGGGAACCTAGCTATATGCATGTGTTTATGCAGTAAGGTCAACGCCATGTACTGGGGTTTGGGCAGGTGATCCGGCGGGCCAGCGAGGACGAGAAGCTGCTGGTGCTGGTCCGGGAACGGGCTGGGCACACATGCGCGGCGGCCGCCATCGTGGTGGTGATTATTGTCTGGGAGGGCATCTCCACCAGTCTGGCTGACCAGCTCTACACAGAGCTCAGTGACACCCTGACCAGTCACGGGGCCCTCACCAACCGCAGATGTGCCCTCAATGAAGAGTAAGTGACTGCAGCCATCAGAGTGGATGTTGGCCCTCTTGGCTGTCTGAGTGCGGGTCCTTAAAGTCTGCTCCTTCCCTGTTAGGAGAACGTGTGCCTGCCAAGGCTTGGACCCAGACAGATGTGGAGCCTCCTTCTCTTTTGGCTGCTCCTGGAGCATGTACTACAATGGCTGTAAATTTGCCCGAAGTAAAAATCCAAGAAAATTCAAGCTTCTTGGGGATGACCCCAAAGAGGTGAGACTGCAGAACCTTCTCCAGATGCATCTGAAAGGAAAATCTCAGAATACGGTAATACGATGTTAACTTACATGTCTCTTTAACAGGAAGAGAAAGTAGAACAACATCTCCAGAACCTTGGTACTTTACTAGCTCCTGTTTATAAGAAAATGGCACCTGATGCATATTCTAACCAGGTAAAGATGACCAACCCAATTCACTTTGATTATGTATATAAATCATACCTTAATGAAATTATAAAAACTCCAGTAAATTCATTATTTTTTATGGCCACAACATCTATGTTATTCTCTGTAATAAATAGCTAATTCATACATATGAGCCCCTTAATCAGTACAGCTACGTCTTTAGAGACCTTTGGGGGGCAGCTGTAAACTTACAATGCTGTGTGCAGGTGGAGCATGAGAACCGGGCACTGGCCTGCCGCCTGGGACTGCAGGATGGCCGGCCATTCTCAGGGGTCACCGTCTGCATGGACTTCTGTGCTCATGCTCACAGAGACCTTCACAACATGCAAGGAGGTAGCACAGTGGTAAGCAAGGGCTGGTGGGACTGCTCTCCGTGGCTGTCGGGACTGTTCCCTGAGGTTGTTGTGACTGTTCCCCATGGCTGTCGGGACTGCTCCCCGTGGCTGTCGGGACTGCTCCCCATGGTTGTTGGGACTGTTCCCCATGGCTGTCGGGACTGCTCCCCACGGCTGTTGGGACTGCTCCCCATGGTTGTTGGGACTGTTCCCCATGGCTGTCGGGACTGCTCCCCGCGGCTGTCGGGACTGCTCCCCATGGTTGTTGGGACTGTTCCCCATGGTTGTCGGGACCGTTCCCCGCGGCTGTCGCGACCGTTTCCCATGGTTATTCGGACCGTTCTCCGCGGCTGTAGGGACCATTTCCCACGGTTGTTGGGACTGTTCCCCGTGGCTGTCGGGACCGTTCCCAGAGGCTTTCGGGACCGTTCCCCGCGGCTGTCGGGACTGCTCCCCGCGGCTGTCAGGACTGCTCCCCGTGGCGGTGCCTGCGTTACTGACTGGGCTGATGTTGACATTTTCTCCATCTACAGGTATGCACTCTGACTCGAGAAGACAACCGGCAGATTGGGAAAATCCCTGAAGATGAGCAGCTCCATGTACTGCCCTTGTACACGGCCTCCCCCAGCGACGAGTTTGGCAGTGTGGAGGGCCAACAGAAGAAGGTGGAATCGGGCGCCATCCAGGTGCTGAACGTCTTCCGGAGGCAAGTGCGTAAGCTAGCTGAGCCAGCGAAACCCTGCCGTCTAAGGAGGCTAGAGAGTAGGAAGGCATCGGCCAACAAGCCCCCGAACCCTGACACAACCATTTCCAAGGGTGAGAAAGCTCTTCAGGTGAAGCTGAAGCAGGAGAACACAGGAGAGTGTGCTGCGGAAGCAGGTACAGTCAGGCCAAGCAGATGGCCTACTCCGCCGCTGTCCACATCCTGATTTGCCCACCACTCCTTGCCTTAGTTGTGGAATTCTTTCCATGTTAATTTCTTCTCTGTGTTCCTCTGAAGGTCCCCACACAGGCCCCCATCAAATAGCTGCCACAGCACCAGCCCATCAGCCACAATCAATGACACAGCACCAGCAGCTGCGCCCTCCCCCTCCTTACCCAGGCTCCCCACAGCACCCCCAGCCAAACTACAGCCGCTTACCTCACCAGGCCAACCCTTTCTCAAAATCACCAGCAAGCAGCAACTGCTATCCATCTGCTTTGCGTGTTCCCAGCGAATTGCATCCTGCAAGTTCTTATCCGGGTGCTTTGAACCATGGGAACCACTACCCAGGTTACCCATGCAATGGGGCGGTTCCTGTGGATGCCTTTAGTCCCTACTACCCTTCAAATGCAAAGCATCTTAGCATTTACCCACCTCAAGGGCCTCAGCTGTACTCGCGGCAGTATGCTGGCCAGCCTCCACTTGGAGTCAGCTACCCGCCTCAGCATGCAAACCCTGGTGCCCAAGTCGGCAGCTACGGCCAATGTAACATGGCTCCTACGGTCCATTATCCTTATCCCTCATTTAGCCTTAATGGTAGATCTGACCCTCAGTACATGGAGGCCATATCTCAGCAGCCTTCTTCCCATCTTGACTATGAAGCTATGAACAAAAGCAGTCAATATGGTGCAGCTCCAAACTCATACTTCGCCCAAGCTTTTAAGGTGTTCACTCCAGC
Source organism: Petrocephalus sullivani (assembly GCA_026780845.1). Classification (NCBI taxonomy): domain Eukaryota; kingdom Metazoa; phylum Chordata; class Actinopteri; order Osteoglossiformes; family Mormyridae; genus Petrocephalus; species Petrocephalus sullivani. The sequence continues at coordinate 6,135,364 of JAODKM010000016.1, read as the reverse complement.
TCAAGACTCTTTCCATGTGCATAACGCAGAGGTGGAATTGTGTGGCATCAATGGGATGGTCACGGGAACAGAGAACTCAGTGGAGCCGGGCTTTGGGCTGCCCAATGGCAATGTCCAAGGCGACCTCGAGAAGCCGGAATCAGGGGAGCCCAAGTCTGCCGGAAATGAGGAGGAGTGGTCAGATAATGAGCACAACTTCCTGGATCCAAATATTGGGGGCATTGCGGTAGCTCCCAGCCACGGCTCCATCCTCATCGAATGTGCCAAGCGGGAGCTACATGCCACCACCCAGCCGAAGGAGCCAGACCGCAAACACCCCACCCGCATCTCCCTGGTCTTCTACCAGCACAAGAACCTGAACGAGGCCAAGCACGGGCTGGCAGCGTGGGAGGCTAAAATGGCCGAGAAGGCCCGTGAGAAGGAGGAGGACGCAGAGAAGAACGGCAATGAGGGGACACCTAGCAAAGGCAAGAAGACCAAACGGGAGCATAGCCAGATGCTGCAGTTCCTGGACCCGTCATGCAGCCAGGACATCCGAGCCATGACCCAGAGCTCGGTGTCCGGCACCACCAACACGTACATGTACACCGCCCCCTACGTCTTCACTAAGGTAACAGGGCCGTACAGCACCTTCGTCTAGTGTTCACATTCAGGTCTGCAACCACGAATGCAGGAATCCCTCTCTTTTTTAAACCTCATGACCCCAGATGTTACAAGTGACAGAAAGGTCAGTCCATGACACAGCCTCAGATTCTATGCAAAGGATTCTATGAAAAATGAAAGAGGTGTAAAGATGGCAAATTGTGCAGCCTGGTCAGACGGGGACCCCAGGCCCAGCTTTCCCCACTGGGGTTACTGTAGGGCAAAATCTATTTATTTTTTTGTTACTGCTGTACTAAACTTGTGGTGCTTTTCCTTCTATGCATCAGGACACTTATTACTGGAAATTTCCATTTTGGTTTTCCTTCTTTTTAACTGAATGAATTTATTTAAACAAGCAAGAAGCACTGACTTGATGAGTAAGTAAATTCATGGTGCTAAAAACACAACAAATCCATTCTATAAGATACTCAACTGCCTTCGTCTTTGTGTGTCATTCTTGCAGATGTTTTTAAAAGGTTTTAAAAGGTGCATTTCCAACAACATGTGCCGGGCTTTGAAACATACAGTGGCCAGATTTTATAGATGGCTAAACATTTTCATAATATTTTATTTAAAAAATTATTATTCAAATGATGCCACACATGCATCCATAGTTACATAGTAAAGTATTCCAGCCATCAAAGAGCCAATGGATTTGTTTACTAATGAGAAATTCAACTTTAATCCTTAAATGGCCTGTGCTCTGGGGACAGTTTGAAAACGGGTTTTTTGACACATAACTCTTGTGGTGCTTCAATAATAAAAAAATAAATAAAGACAGAGAATGGTTCGAGTGAAAAAGAGAAAATGTTCATATTGTTAATATTGTTTAAGATTGAGCCATTTTATCAGTGCTGTTCTGAAGCTGCACCTGCCTGGTGTAATATAACACTTCCCCTTTCCCATTCCGTGGCATAACCGGACAACGGGAACAACATTCAGAACAGTGTTTAAATAACACCGGCCTTCTGGGTTAAGCTAGAATTTTTCTAATGATCCAAAATGTACAGAGAAGATACATTCAACACTGTTAATTCTAGATATGTTCTCATAACAGTTTCAAAAGCAGCTGGCTTGCTGTGTGGTTTTTAAAGTGTAATTTACATGTATAATAAATGAAACATATTTGTACAGTAAATTAAATTGCTGACCTTTTTAAATGGAATGCTTTAGATTTTAGTACTGTAAAGAAAATATTTCTTTTTGGGTTTTAGGTGATTTTATTTCAAATGGTGCTATCGACCTTCTGCAACTATGTATAATGTGACAGTTTTTATGAGTGGTCAGGGTGAATGATGTTTCTGCTTGTGATATTACCTCAGAACACATTTGGCAATATGCATATAACCTAGTGGATAAAAACTCAGTTTTACTAGGTTTTATGTAATCATATTCAACAAAAACCATCGATTGAGGCATAATTCTTCAAGTGTTTGTTTTATAGCACATCAGGGATATTTGAGCCCATTTTCTAAGGCTACATAACTTCTGTTTCATGCCATGTCCTCCTCCTCACTGGCTGGAATATGCCTGTATATACTGTACACAATGAAACTAATTAATTCTACAAGAATATTACCTTTAGTTGTTTTTGGGTGTGATTTTGAAGTAAAGGACTCATTTGAACATTAAAGAACAATATGCACTGACCCGAGTAAAGGGAAGCCAGAGGCACTTAACAGGAAGCGTCAGACAAGCGTCAGGCCATGAAGATGGATATAGTGAAGGTGTGTCGCACATCCGTGTATGATAAGGCAGAGCACACCCATACTTTGTTTAGTCATTTTGATATAAATTATTGTTATTGTGTTTATCTTTTATTTTTTAATTTGGCTGAGCCTAAGGTTGTGTATAACAAATCACTCCAATACATCATTCAAACAATCATTTGTGAAAGCACTTCTTTTGTATAAAACAATAAATGAATTGGACTAAACTAAATGTCGAGATATAAATGTCATAGATAAATTGTATTACACAATGTAAAGAATGAAACAAGAATTTGTATAAATAGCCTGGATCTAAAAATTGTTAAATTTTAAATGTTAATATAAATCTGAGAGATTATATCCTTTGTAGCCTCATTCAGTCGACATGGATGGATTTATGGAGGTCTGACCCTAAAATACACCTGATGAATGTTCACTTGTAAATGGGGTAACTGCCAGTGCTGTAGCATTCGGGGTTGAATGGCAGATGCCTATGGAATGCTGATTTTGGAGGAATGAAAGGTCTGTGTACAGAAGTGAGCGGAGGGGAGGGGGAATGGGGTGCTCATCGTGGAGGTGTCACGGCTGTGAAGCAGCCAGGCATCTTCTGCCTGGGGGGGGGGGGGGGGGGGCGTTACTTGAATGGCTTCCTGGGCCTGGTTTGGGCGGGGGGCCCCGGGTGCCCCGCGGGGGGTTTCCCGCTGTTTTTCCCCCCCGGCGCCTGGGTTACCCA
>JAODKM010000016.1:6029835-6039906 GCA_026780845.1 Petrocephalus sullivani | reverse complement strand
CTGAGCTATTAGTTATAAGTTCTCCCCAAACGAGCTCAATAGGCCAAATGGCCTCCTCTCGTTTGTATAGTTCTTATAATGTGGAGTAGAACAGTAGTTGAATAGGGCTACTTACTGTGTGGCACTGTGTACCAACCCTACCTCTGCACAGCACAAATGATGCTCTCAAACATTTTAAGAAGGCAAGTAATTCCACAAATTAACTCTTGACAAGGTGCACCTGTCCACTGAAAACCATTCCAGGTCAATACCTCATGAATCTGGTTGACAGAATGCCAAGAATGGTCAAGGCTGTCATCAATGCAAAAGGTGGCTACTTTGAAGAATCTAAAATAAACCAACCAGAATGTTTTATAACACTTTTTTGTTTACTGGATTTTTCCATACGTGGTTCTTCATTGTTTTGGAGTCTTCAATATTAATCTACTTTCATTAGCAAAAAAAAAACCATTGAATGAGAACTTTTGACTGGTAGTGTGTATCAAAAAACATGGCCCAGCTTTGCTGACAGCTCTTCCTCCATAAAACGAAACTCGTTTAACTTCGGTTAAAGCATGATGATTCAGTGAGGAAGCATCGTCAGATCGTCAGGTGCACACCGTCGAAATTGTGCAGATCCTGTCCCTGGACGGTGTGAGGCCGCAGGAATGGAAGGAAAACATGGAAATCTAGGCCATTTCCAGTTTAACTTTTGTTTGAAGTGAACATTGGTTCCTCGTCTTTGTGACAGGAGCAGGTCCCGACCTATAGGTGTCTCACACTGTCTTCCAGGAAGGGCTCATGCATGTGTGCGGAGTGTGCTTTTCGGGAGAGCCTCTGCCTCCTGGCCATGAGCGGGCTCAAATTCGCCAGAAAGCGAGTAGAAACCGTGTTACAGGTTAGCCCGGTTAGCGGGCTGCTGGTTTGGGGGGTGCTCTCGCACTGCCCTGCACCGCACACTCATTTCCGCCAGCTACGATATGTCTGATTTGCAGGCAGTGCCCCCCCGTGGCCAGATGTTTGCACATGTGGCCGCTGCTGGTTTGAATCCCGCTCTGGGTTCGGGTCCTCATTAGCATGTGGCCAACGTGGCAGGCCTGCTCTGTCCCGTGTCCAGTGGCTTGGTGAGCAGGCGGCTCATCTCAGCACGTGTCTCCTTCCCGCCAGGGCCATCGTCGGCAGACGGTTCTTCTTCCTGATGGGGACTCTGTACCTGTACCGCTGCATCACCATGTACGTCACCACTCTGCCCGTGCCCAGCATGCACATGAGCTGTGCGCCCAAGGTGAGTCAACCAGCATGCCACAGGCCCCCCTATACCGCACGGTCCCCAGCTGGCCCTTGTAACCTCCTCCGAGGATCGTGTTTGCACAGGCAGGGTTACGGCTGATATAAACAGGGATTATGTATCTGCGCAGATGAGGAGGAGGGAGCCCCTGGTGCTGGTGGGACACTGAGACCTTCAACCTGGACCCATCTCCACCCCCCAGCTGGTGGTCAGGGCTCCCTGGGTGCTTCTGTTTTACAGCAGACAGCAGTGTAATTATGACAGTAAATGAGTGGAAGTCAGTAGGCAGGGTGATGTTTCATGGGCCTTGAGGAGTTGCTTCCCCCTCATTACGCTGCACTGATGCACCGTAACTGACGGACCAGCTCAGGTTAACGTGACACGCTGTATCTGGGAAAGGCCCTGCGGCCCGGAGCACCTGTGGGCCTTGTTGGCTGCCCTCTGAACTCTGACCTTTGCCCCTTCAGCTGTACAGCAACTCACAGGCCAAGGTGCAGCGCATCATGCAGGTGGTCTCAGGGGCGGGGTTGTCCATCACCGGCTCGCACCTCATGTGTGGCGACTTCCTGTACAGTGGCCACACCGTCATCCTGACCCTCACCTACCTGTTCATCAAGGAGTGTAGGTACACCCTGCCCCAGCAGGGGGCACCCTTCCCCTGTTCCGCCGTGCCATCTGGCAGTGTGAGGGTGACCACGCCGCTCTCTCCCCAGACTCCCCACGCTCCCTCTTCTGGTTGTGGTACCGGCGTCTCTGCTGGCTCCTGAGCATCACTGGTGTCCTTGGCATCCTCCTGGGCCATGAGCACTACACCGTGGACGTGGTGGTGGCCTACTTTGTCACATCGCGCCTCTTCTGGTGGTACCACGCTATGGCCAGAGAACAGGTGGGCTTCACATGCAGAGGGGTGGGGGGCTGGCAAACAGTTGCCAGCTCTCAAAGGCCCCGCCTCCAAATTCATATGCTTAGAGTTTCTGTACAGATTATCTAAATAGTGTCGAGTGTCTGGAGAGAGGTGCTGCTTTCATTGCCATGAGATCCGAGCATGTTGGCATTCATAAAAACCACTTGGCAGCTTGGATCGCTGTTCATTCAAGGACTTATTTGTCTCTGCAGTAAAACCACGTCATAGATGAAGCCGCACCCATGTGTGTAAGGCGCGCTCCCCGGAGTGAAGGCGCGTGGGAAAAATGCGTTCTTTCCTTGTACACATTGATTTGACATAATAGGGTTAGGAGGTAGACAGCAGAATGGTTCTGATAAGCAAAGCAGATCTTTGAGGAGTCTTTCCCAGTAACCGCCCAGACTTTTCAGAATGTGCTGCAGTAAATTCCGTCCTGAGGTACGAGTCTCACTGGGGGGCGAGCTGAGAGAGTCGAGTCCCCAAGGGTTCCTGCTCTCGTTACACCCTTCAGTTACTTGAATGAAGTTATTATACATTATTATTATTATATTTCTGGCCACACCTTGACTTTGGCTGCACAGTCTCTCGCTGTATCTTCTGTAATTATACATACATACATACATACATACTATGTATGAAAGGCTTCCTTAGACACTTTTCTCATTGTCACTTCTGGCTCCATTTGGCATCGGCTTACTGCCCCCTGCTGGTCCTGCTGAGTATGAACATTATGAACATCCATATAGCATCCATATCTGCGATCAGCACAATACCGCACACTTCACTTTATTTTTGCACATTTACAAAAAAATGTTAAGGCTTTTTTATGGCCTTTGTTCTGATGTTTTTTGGCTTTCTTGCATGCATTTCATTCCCATGCCATCATGGACACGTGCTGAGTTTCCTGTCTCTGCACCATCATTTTCACCATATTCCTTTGGTTTTCACTCTCAGGCCCTGAAACTCTCAAACGGCTACCTCAGAAACATCTGGTGGAGCTTCGTCTTCAGCTTCCTGGAGAAGAACGTGAGGACCTCTGTGCCATGCACCTTCTGCAGGCCCATCAACTGGCCTCCCTCCTGCCTGAAAAACTCCTGCCAAAGATACTCCATGGTGCAGAGCGCGCGGGAGGAGTGACGCACCTCAGGCTGCTGGCGCGTCACTGAATGCCACAGCACAGGCCTACATGCTGCCACCAGAGCACACTAAGCTGGGCATGGGCGTGCCAGCTGCTGTAGGGTTAATTGCTGTAGCGTAATTAGCCTGCACCAGTGAGTAAGGGGTGTAATACACACAATATCTGAGAGGGAATCCAATGCAGATAGTTCCAGGTAAAAAAAAAAAGTGTATATATATATTTTCTTTTTTTTGGTGAGTCTTGCACACTATAATAGAGTATATTTATGAGTAAAAATAATTTATGCATTATGAAAAATGTAAGATTGGGACTGAAGTGAAGATGTTGGTTGTGTGTTTGTGTCGTATACACAGAGCCACCAAAAAGATGGAGATATTAAACTGAAATGCAAAGCAGCTTTCAGGAATGTCTACGAAACACTATCAAGACCAAAAAACGGCTTTTGAAACCCTGTGCTTAGACAGGCATCCAGTGGGAAGCACGTACCGTACTTAACTGTGGTCCCAGTTCTGGGCAAGAGCTTATTGTTTACATGAATGTTGCTGCTAATTGTGTCCAGACCCGTCCAGAGAGCTCCGCATCTGGCACAGCCGACGCAGGCACAGCCGGTACAGGCACGGCCGGTACAGGCACGGCCGACGCAGGCACGGCCGGTACAGGCACGGCCGACACAGGCACGGCCAACGGAGGCACGGCCGGCACAGGCACAGGCACGGCCGGCACAGGCACGGCCGACGGAGGCACGGCCGGTACAGGCACAGCAAACACAGGCACAGCCGACACAGGCACGGCCGACACAGGCACGGCCGGTACAAGCACAGCAAACACAGGCACGGCCGACGCAGGGACGGCCGGTACAGGCACGGCCGACGCAGGCACGGCCGGTACAGCACAGTCAGCTGCACTTTACTATGGTATTGTTGTAGTCTTTCTTCACTCAAGCAAGTCAGGTTGTCTGTTTAAGGTGTTTATAACAAATAGATATGTCTTGGGCAAAATATGCCTCAATTTAACATTTTTGTGCAGTTCTTTCATATACAGATTTTATATTGGAAGTTTAAGCTGGAACATGTATCATTTTCAGCAGTATATATTTTTATGACGGTGCAAATTAAAAAAAGGCAGTTATACGTTTATTGTCTATGAGCAGTTCCCACTTTGGAGCAATAGCCAACTTTCACACACCTCCCACCTTTCGCTGGGGATGATGCATATCTGCGCGTGCATGTGTCACTCTCGAAGTGAAGGGCGTGTGATAAACCAAAAAGTCACCGTTTAAAAGCTGTAAAAGTAGGGTGACCAGATACTTTGAGCTACTTCAGGTTTTACAAATTACTTTATACCCGTAAGGCTCCTGTGCTTGGCTGAATAGTTCAAAGACTCATCCAGCTGTTCCACATTAACATTAGTGACACATGCATGATTATAGGAGACTGACCAATCAGCACACAGCAATAATGCAGCGCTTAAGTGAAATCCAGGTCCTTTTGATTTAAATCCTGTCCGAGCTCAAAGCGTCCAGGATGACATGGATTATCTGGTCACCCTAGTAAAAGGATTTATATTTACAAACAACTGAACATAAGTTTACAGCTAAGTTGGGACAAGACACATCCACCATACTCGAGGCATATCGGTATTGCGGTTCATTTGAAACTACATCCAGAGTTTGTGACAATCAGTTTCTAAACTGAAAGATGGTGAATGCTAACAGATTCCTGCACGGAGCCAAACATCACCCTGGACACTTCATGATCCTTGCTGATTCTCCTAAAAGTGTTAAACGCTGTTATTGTGCAGTATTTATCTGTTTGTAAAAAGCGGGTGAGTGTTAAATAAAACGTGAGCTGTATACCGACAACTGGCTTATGTCGACTGCCTTATTGTCCCCAAGCAATGCCATCAAAGGGAAGGAGAACGGTTACAGAGCCACGGACAAATCGCATGCGGCGTGACACCTGCTGCTAATTCACATCAGTTTATTTTCATATAGTGCTTTTCGTATCAGGGTCACCCGAAGGCACGTGACAGTGGTGTGCTGAAATCCATCATACATTTAAATTGTAAGAAAGAAAGCCATAAGACAACCGAAAATTCCCAAGGCTGACTGGTTGTCCAACTTTATCGGGCGCAGTAGATAACTGAGTAGTAATGTCCGATGACTACATACTAATTTAATTTTAAAACTTATTTGTACGGGGTTTGTTTTTCGGGGCCTTGCGCAAGTATATTCCGTGTTTACCCGCGTCGTCACATGACTTTGTTTTGGTCGCGTGCGGCACTTCCGTCTTTGAGAGCTCCTATTGGCGGATACGCTAGTCGTCCCGCCCCTTTGACGTCACCTGCGTACGAGCCAATCAGACACTGCTATCCATCTCACAGCGCCTACTTTCTGGCCAATGGCTGGCAGCGCGCAGGCCCCACCCCCGTGGGTGACCGGTGGGCTTCTGACCGCGGCGGTAAGTGCGCATCGGCCGCGTAGCTGCTCGCCATGCCGGGGGAGCCGGGGCGGGAGCAGCCCGGTCCGGGCGCCGGCGCGGCGCTGGTGCTCCTGCTGACTTTCTTTGCCGTCTTCTATGCGATGCAGAGACGGAGAAGGAGCCGGGAACTCCGCAATATCCCGCCCGGCCCCGCACCGCTGCCCATCATCGGCAACTGCGGCTACCTGCTGGTGCCGGCATGCATCCTAAGGTGGATGGGGAGGGATGGGTATGGGGATGCCGGGTCAGAGAGGCGCATGCGCGCCCCGCAGGTGGCGCTGACGGAGCTGTCCGGCCTTTACGGCGCCGTGTACAGCGTGTTTATCGGGAGCCAGCTGGTGGTCATATTAACGGGATATGACGCCGTCCGGGACGCCCTGGCGAACCGCGCCGAGGTGTTCTCCGACCGCCCAGATGTGCCTGTCATCTCCATACTGACGAAGCGGAGAGGTGGGTGCCTTGCGCATGCGTGTTTGTGCTCCGCGCTCCCGGCGTGGCCGCGCGTTCACGGCCCTCTCTCCCTCCCGTTCCAGGCATCGTGTTCGCCCCCTACGGACAGGTATGGAGACAGCAGCGGAAGTTCTGCCACGCCGCGTTACGTAGCTTTGGGCTAGGCAAACTGAGCCTGGAGCCGTGCATCCAGCAAGAGGTGCTGTTCGTGAAGCAGGAGCTGGTGCGGCTGAGTGCCGAGGCAGGGTGGGGTCCCGTCGACCCCGCCTCCCTGATCAGCGGCGCTGTGTCCAATGTGATCTGCTCCCTCTGCTTCGGCCGCCGCTTCCAGCCTCATGACAACGAGTTCCGAGCCAATCTGGACCTCATGTCCCGGGGGCTGCAGATAGTGATGAACAGCGCAGCCATATTGATCAACGTGTTCCCCTGGCTGTATTACATGCCTTTTGGGGTCTTCAGGGAGGTGAGGATGGTGGAGTCGGGTATCACCCGCTTCCTGAAGGCTATGATCACTGAACACAAGAGCAGCCTGGACCCTGCTGCCCCCCGGGACCTAATTGACATGTATCTGATAGAGATGGCCCAGCAGCAGAAGAGAGGGCCCACAGACAGCAGCTTCTCTGAGGATTACCTCTTCTACATAATCGGGGACCTCTTCATTGCCGGCACAGACACCACCACCAACACCATCCTCTGGATCCTGCTCTACATGAGCCTGTACCCACATGTGCAAGGTATCTCCACTGGTCAGAGGCCCATGCAGGAGGTGCTGACCCCGTACCCAGATATGCAGGGTATCTCCACTGGTCAGAGGCCCATGCAGGAGGTGCTGACCCCGTACCCAGATATGCAGGGTATCTCCACTGGTCGGAGGTCCATGCAGGAGGTGCTGACCCCGTACCCAGATATGCAGGGTATCTCCACGGGTCAGAGGCTCATGCAGGAGGTGCTGACCCCATACCCAGATATGCAGGGTATCTCTACAGGTCAGAGGCCCATGCAGGAGGTGCTGACCCCGTACCCAGATATGCAGGGTATCTCCGCTGGTCGGAGGTCCATGCAGGAGGTGCTGACCCTGTACCCAGATATGGTATCTCCGTGGGTCAGAGATCCATGCAGGGGGTGCTGACCCCGTACCCAGATATGCAGGGTATCTCCGCTGGTTGCAGTTCTATGCAGGAGGTGTTGAGCCTGTGCAGGGTATCATTCAGATGCTGTGGGTGAACACAGTGCATTTCTGTTTCCCCTCTCTTTTTTTCCTCAGAGAAGGTCCACCAAGAGATTGACTCGGTGGTGCCGGCAGGCAGGGCGCCCTCCCTGTCTGACAAGGCCCGCCTCTCGTACACGGAGGCTACTATCATGGAGGTGCAGAGGCTGACCACCGTCGTTCCTCTGGCCATCCCTCACATGGCCTCACAGACCACAGGTGAAGGGTTAGCCGTAACACGCACTGCTCTGGGACGCCAAATAACGCATTAGTGCTCAGATGCTCCCTGACTGACATTGGTACACTGGCCACGGACTTAACAAAGGTCTCCTCTGCCGTCTCTCTAACTTGCTTCCAGAGTTTCGTGGATACACAATCCCCAAGGGTACTGTGGTTTTCCCAAACCTGTGGTCTGTCCATCGAGATCCGGCCGTGTGGGAGAAGCCGGACGTCTTCAATCCCAGCAGGTTCCTGGATAGTGATGGAGTGGTCCAGAGGAGCGAGTACTTCCTCCCGTTTGGCATCGGTGACTGAGACTAACCCTTTCTGACTCCTAACAATATTACTTCATGGAAAAATGTCTCTAACCCTGATCCCTCCTTTCGGATATGGGAGGGCTGTGTGCTTATTGTACACTTGGCCTCCAGGGCCAGCCGTAACGCCATGTGTGTGATAGGAGGACCCTCCCTGCCAGCGACAGCCCTAAAATGTTTACTCACTACTGCGGTTTACGCATCACTGTTAACATATTAATGTACACTCATAAATGCACTTTCAGTATTCCCTCTTTGATGTATAGTTTGTTTTTTTTGTGTCCTGCCAGCGGCGATGGCCGTGAATGTGGGCAGACTCACGGCTGTGTGTCCCCTAAACGGGCCGGCCGCTAATTCAGTAATTGCACTAATGAGTCCCTGTTTCCCGGGTTTGAGTAACCCTGGTGGCTCTGCTGACTAGCAGCATGCTGTGTGCGGGCGGGCAGGGGTGTGTGGAATGGGGTTGGCATGGGCAGCGGTGTGTGTGTCTCTGTGTGGGTTTACATAGATCACATTTGGGGACCAAAATGTCCCCAACATGTGGTAAAACCTGAAACTTCTTTACTTTTGGGGACATTATTTTAGGTCCCCATTCGGATAACCTCATTTTTATAAAAATCTGTGACTACAATCAAAAAAGTAAAAATACCAAAAGTCTTGTGTTGTGTTTCGTTAGGGCTGGGTTGGGGCTACGGGTGCCATTGTGTGCAGATGACGCCCTCAGCAGCGCTACTTGGCCCCTCTCTTTCCCGCAGGCCGGCGTATCTGCATGGGCGAGCAGCTGGCCAAGATGGAGCTCTTCCTCATGTTCACTGGCCTGATGCAGGCATTCACGTTCCGGCTCGCCGACGGGACCTCGCCCCCAGCCATGGATGGCCGCTTTGGCCTCACCCTGGCCCCCTTCCCTTACTCGCTGCGCGTGGTGCCTCGCCGTGGGCAACCAGCCTGAACCCCGGCCCCTTCCCGGGAGGCAGGTCTCGGACCGAGGCAGACGCGAAACACCCCGGTGGCTTTGTCTGTAAAATGATTGGAAGCTGACAGATTGCTTACTTAATACAGGCTGCAGCTGACAGGTGTGTTGGTGCTGTGTTATAATGCACCATGCAAAGCAGTTTAAAGGCACTTTTATTCATCATTAATATCAGTCATGTGCTTTAATGTGGTTTAATGTTTTCAAATCAGGCTCATTTACAGGAATGAAAGCTGAAAATGATTATGGGAGCATTTAAAAAATGTAAGTACATTTTTTAAATTGGAAGCCCTTTCTGTGACGTGCTGGCGTGCGCATCTCGCTCAGATACACCGGTACTCAGGGAAACGTGCGCATCTCGCTCAGATCCCCCTGTACTCAGGGAAACGGGGATAATGTTTTTAACTCTAAAGCTTCAGGGCTGATTGTTAAAGAATTTTGAGGTGAAATTTCGCATTTGAGTCAATGCAAATGGCAATATATATATTTTGATGATATGCATTTTATAGACCTACATTATCAAATGTAATATGCTTTTTTAAGAGACGTGTATTCGTGGTACCTGCATACTGTGTGAATGACACAAAGGGAAGCATTCCACGCCGCTGCTGTCGCTACATCTCTCACCATTGCGCCTTTATGAATCTGCATTCATTAAATAACTCGTAGGCTCATCCCTGGTGCTCTGACTGCTGTGTCATTTCCCTGTTCTCCCACAAGGTGGCAGTACAATACAGCATCAGTTACACAGGTCTGCAATTTTTTTTTTCAGCTGCATGGGATATTTTTGGTAAATTTAGTTTTTTAGGATGCTGAATACAAAAATGATCTCCGTTTCCCTCCGTCACATACAGCTTTTTTGCAAAACGTGAGGAGTTTACATTAAAAAAACACAACTGCGATGAAAAAAATCAATAATTTATTAACTATGCATAATTTTTCTTATAATAAAAAAAAACAAAAAACTATTCCTTCATGATATATTTGACACTACGTTTACCCTTTTTGTCTGTGCCAAACCCACCGTACCTCCCCCCCCCCCCCCCCCCGCCCCCCCGCCCCGCACCCGCTGCGCTCTGTCCCCTTCCTTTTCTCCGTGGTGCTCGTCCTTGTGTGCTTTGT
>JAODKM010000016.1:5959494-5970874 GCA_026780845.1 Petrocephalus sullivani | reverse complement strand
AGTCTTTCATTTTCTGTAATGTTAGCATGCCCAGGGGGGTTGGGCAGCCAGGTGACCTTGGACCCCCAGAGGTTTTTTTTTCTCCCTGCTTGGGAGTTTTTGGTTCTTCTCCTCTGTTATCAGTTGGCTTTCTTTCTCCTTTTCTTCTTTCTTTCTTTCATTCTATGTACTTCATTTTCTCTGATCCATTTTGCTTTATCTTGCATATAGCAATGTAATCAAACACACCCATGTAAAGCGCCCTGGAACAACTCTGCTGTGAAGGGCGCTATATAAAAAGCAGACCACCTTCTTTCAGACCACCGCTTAGGAGACTTGCCTTCTTAGGAAGACTGCACTCTAAGGAGACTGCTGTCTTAGGAGACTGCCCTCTAAGGAGACTGCCCTCTAAGGAGACTGCCGTCTTAGGAGACTGCCCTCTAAGGAAGACTGCCCGCTTAGGAGACTGCCTTCTAAGGAAGACTGCCCTCTAAGCAGACTTCCCTCTAAGAAGACTGCCCTCTAAGCAGACTGCCCTCTAAGGATGACTGCCCTTTTAGGAGACTGCCCTCTAAGAAGACTGCCCTCTAAGCAGACTGCCCTCTAAGGAAGACTGCCCTCTTAGGAGACTGCCCTCTAAGAAGACTGCCCTCTAAGCAGACTGCCTTCTAAGCAGACTGCCATCTAAGGAAGACTGCCATCTTAGGAGACTGCCCTCTAAGGAAGACTGCCCTCTTGAGAAACTGCCCTCTAAGAAGACTGCCCTCTAAGCAGACTGCCTTCTAAGCAGACTGCCCTCTAAGGAAGACTGCCCTCTTAGGAGACTGCCCTCTAAGAAGACTGCCCTCTAAGCAGACTGCCTTCTAAGCAGACTGCCATCTAAGGAAGACTGCCATCTTAGGAGACTGCCCTCTAAGGAAGACTGCCCTCTTGAGAAACTGCCCTCTAAGAAGACTGCCCTCTAAGCAGACTGCCTTCTAAGCAGACTGCCCTCTAAGGAAGACTGCCCTCTTAGGAGACTGCCCTCTTGGTGGTCAATGAGAAGCTACATGCTGCCAGGTTGGCCAAACTGTCACCTGTCCTCAACCTTCTTGACCTCTTCCACAAGACTCTTCTGCCCATCCTTAGGAGTCTTGGAATGTGTGCCTCAGCATGGCAATGGCTTGCTTCCTACCTGGAAGGCCGGTCATACCAAGTGACATGGAAGGGATCCACATCTGCTCCATGCAGACTCTCCACTGGCATCCCTCAGGGCTTGGTTCCTGGTCCTCTCTTGTTCACCTCTGTACTAAATTTCTTGGTGAGGTCATATTCTCACATGGCTTCTCATACCTCTGATATGCGGACGACACTCGACTCATCCTCTCCTTCCCTCCCTCGGACACTCAAGTCTCCACTAAGATCTCTGCATGCCTGGCTGACATCTCATCTTCCATGACATCAATTAAAACTCAACCCTAGTCAAACGGAACTGCTTTTCATCCCAGCTGACTCATCCCCACACCAGGATCTCTCTGGACAACTCACTAATCTGTCCTTCAATCACTGCTCGCAACCTTGGTGTTACCATGGACAATTGCCCATCTCTCAAGGCGCAAGGAAAACATGCATCTAGGCTCTTCTCTGTTCTGGCCCCTAGTTAGTGGAATGAACTCCCCCTAGATGTTCGAACAGCCGAGTCACCAAGTGTCTACAAACGATGATTAAGACCTACATTTTCAGAAATACTTGGATTAGCACTTCTGGTATTATACACTTTTCTTTAGAAAAGACAGAGTATTAGATGGATGGTATTCATAGCCTGTGTTTTATTGAACCAGAATCAGAGAATGTTCACTAATGGAGTCTTAAAGCAGTTATGAAAGTCGCCCTGGCTAAGGGCGTCTGCCAAATGCTGTAAATGTAAGTGTGAATGAAGAGAGACGGTGAGACTACAGTGCCTTCAGCAGTCGATACTCTGGGGCGGAATCGCTTGGGCTGATGCATCGACGGAGCTGGAACACGGCAGGCTCTGTCCAAAAGGACAGCGACAGACTGACTGAAAACCACAATGTGGTGCCTTGCATTACAGTCGCTATGGGAGCCTGCATTTCATGCATCCGTCTCAGTGCATGAAGTGTGCAGAAAGTCACCTTTTGGTTTCACTCCTTGCTTCTGGGAACTTGTGTCTCGTCATAAAGCTGGCCAGCGCATCAGCCACCTTCAGGGGGAGAGGAGAGAGGCTTCGGCAGCCAGACCACCTCACACGTGCAGAAAAAGCATCAGCCACCTTCAGGGGGAGAGGAGAGAGGCTTCGGCAGCCAGACCACCTCACACACATGGGCAGGTGCTGAAAAGTTCAGGTGAGTGCTATTCTGTTCAAACAGCCCTTTCTTTGTCTCGTGTGTCTTCATGCACTGTGTGGCCACAGGGGGGCAGCACTAGCATCATGAATTTTTCTGGAAATGAACAACAAATTCGCAAAGCAACTGATTCAGAATCCTTGTTTATCTCTATATTTAGTAAACAGGAAGAGCAGAAAATAACAGACAATGTGTGCACATTAGATTTTGTAACCAAAGGAGTAACAATGTACATAGATTATATTTTGACTGAAAGGCTGATTAACATTCTGGCAGGGGGTATGGATGGAAGTAGATTTGTGTGACTGCCACAATGCTAACACTATGGGGTTTCCGGAGTCCCCGATGCCCTGTGCCGTATGCTATCACTCCCAGAAAGGCTGGGAGGGCCAGGCAGCTCTGACTTCCTGGGCCTGATGACATGCAGAAGGTCCCTCGTGATGGGCGGCTTACTCCACTGCTCATCCTGCATTTGGGCACAGATGGTCAACACCTGAAGGAAAATATGCATAAATACACACAATATACGAGTGCGCTTTCAGAGACAGCACATCTTGCTTGGGCAGCAGAGAGGTTGGGCACATCCGGCGAGCTGACACCACGCCCTTACCAGCCAGCTGTAGGGGTCTGATATGCCCAAACCCCCTACTGCTGGCTGGTAAGGGTATGGTGTCAGCTCGCCGGATGTGCCCAAACCCCTCTGCTGGCTGGTAAGGGTATGGTGTCAGCTCACCGGATGTGCCCAACCCCTCTGCTGGCTGGTAAGGGTATGGTGTCAGCTCGCCGGATGTGCCCAACCCCTCTGCTGGCTGGTAAGGGTATGGTGTCAGCTCGCCGGATATCCACGGCTGAGATGGCACAATGCCGTCGTTCTATTCTTTCCTTTTCACCTCTTCCATTCTTTCCTTTTCAGTCATGGTGACACTGACTCACCCTTTATAGCTGTGGGAACGGGACCTCGCCTGGCTTTGGAAATGAAGCCTGTATTGCGTAAGCAGGGAGGTGGCAACCAGGCTGAGGCTATATATTTACTCATATGTCATTGTATATAAACACATTGAACGGCTAACTCAATGTGAAGGTCACACAGACAGCGCAGCCATACCTTCTACCTGGCAGCCAAGTCACACTGCCCGAGGTAGTTAGGGACCCAGCATGCACCTGGAAGACGCTGCTCCCTGAGGACTTGGCCACAGGCCGCTCAGATTTATAAAGATTAAAACTCGGCTTCCTACACATCAAGCCAGATTTTAGTTTTATGCTATTTAAGATAATCAAATTAAGCCACTCAAGCAGGGACAATAAGCCAGTTAATAATTAACCTAGTCAATCAAAATCGTCACGCATTAAGCCACCCAGAACACAACATCTTCCGTCTTGGAGTGGCGGTGTAAAAGCTTTGAGATGTTTTTGATCTGTGTAGATCTACCTCTGCGTTAAGTTAGACATATATATATATATATATATATATATATCATTATTACTATTATTATTATTGGACAATATTCTGCTTAAATATTTCCTTAAAATATAATAGCTTAAACATAATAGTTAAAACGCAAAAGTACACAAAAAATACATGTATTTTTAATTCCAAAATCAGCGTGGCATAGGCTATTCGCTCCCAAGTTCGTTATCGTGGACGCACGGTCGAACGGAATCCCTGCGTGATGGATGGGTAAAGGCCAGTCAGCTATATATCCAGGGGCGTCAGCGTAAGGCAAATATGGGCATTACTCCAGCATCACAGAGAACTAAAGACATAAACATCAGTCACTATATATAACGAATAATATTCACCAAGGTCAACCGCCGTAAAAATGCGGAGGCGTCGTATTTATGAATGATTAATATAACAGAAAACCTGCAAATCTGCCATAGCCTTACGGCATGCGGTCTATTTATTATCTCGTCTGAAAATATACCCCGCTGCTCTAAGGAGTGGTGATCGTAATGGAAAGAGTGAAGTCCCATAGGTATCGCTATAGGTATCGCTATAGGTATCACGGAAGGGCAGCGATCCAGTCATTAATGCTTGCACCATGAAGCTGAAACCGAGATTTATGCGAAGCGTATTAAACGTGCCCGGTGCCGACTGGCCATTTCATTTCAGCATCTCGGCTCCGATCGGGGGGAAAATGAGCATGCCCCCTTCTGGGGGAGCCTGATCCGAAGGCGTGGTCCCACTTCATGCGTTTGCGCGGACGCTGCACGGCGGAGGATGAAGGGTAACGGTATGCCTTTCCCTCTCCGTGCACTTCCATTTATACATGTAATGGGATGATGGTCACTGGCTCGCACACAAGGTCAGACGTCGCCTCTCTGTCCATCGCCATCGGATAGTCCGTCTCCGTTATTCCCGAGCTTTCCCGTGGAGGATGCCGCACTTCACGCTGCAATTTGGAGGACACCTTTATTTGCATGTATGCGCACCGCACCGATTGCAGGTAACATACATGTGTTATTTCCACGAGTGGTTCACATATCGGGGCTTATTCCTGAAGGCTTAATTTTCATTTTCTGCCGCTTGCGTCTCTGCACTTCCAATTATCAATTATTGAAATTACCGTATAATTGATATATATATACGCATATTTAATGTTATATTGCCTTTAATCAAAATTACTTCAATTCAGTGGATGGTAAATTTCTTCAATACGTAATAAAGATATTAAGATGCGGCAAAATTAAACGTATTAATCCATTTTCCTCATATTTCATGCAAGCGAGTATATATTGTATTTAGCTTTAGTGTGAAAAGAGGCTTTATACCCATAGAAAAAATGTAACTTTGGAAGACACCTTTGTGGCCGTTTGGCCATCATCTATATGCTCCTTTGCTCTCAAAGTGTAGGTCTCAGAGCCGATTAAGTGCGTATTAGCGCAGAGCAGGACTAGCAGCTAGATTCCTCTGAAAACCATGTGCTTTCTGGCCGGGGGCCCGGAACGTGCGTGACTGACAAACAGAGACGAGATTACCGCCTTTCTATGCTTATACTTGCAGGAATGATTCCTTAAACATTCAGCCATTTTTCAGCTCTAAAAGTGCATCTGCTGTAGGAAGATATAGTTATAAGTAAATATAGTTTAACTCTGGAATGTGATACACCTGTCAGCACCCTTGCCTGTACTGGGGAGGTTTCAGTGTCTCTGATGTTAACCCTGGAGCTGTAAACCAGGTGATAAGAGTCTGGAGAAACGCTTTCAGCTCTGTGGGTCAGGAAGTTTAAGTATGCGTTATGATTTTTTCCATCTTTCGTTCAGTTATTACAAATTGCCCCCCTCATTCATACATCCAGACATATTTTCTGTGGCCATTTCAGTTGGAGACCTTCCCGGGAACCACAGCAAGGGCCCTTAACTACGCGTTGGGACAGAGATCTGGCCTGGCCTCAGCTGCCAGCTGCAACATTAATGATGAGGATTCGGTGTTAATGTCATATTAACGGCACAATGAATCCGACATGAAATTCCAATGTAAAAACACTCTGAAAATATGTGCATCTTACTTAGGATGCAATGTGAACCACCTTTTCTCCCTGATGCTCAATAAATGTTCTGCTATAATTTATTCAGATTTAAGTGGGTCACGGAAGAGCCTGAGACGGCCGAAAGCTGCCTGCTTCCTTTACGGGCGAATTTGGCGTAATTTAAATGCCATTTGCTGAATCAGCCACACATAGGTGAGGTGCTGAGGTCTGATTGGTTTTGGGGTATTAGCCTCGAGGGTCAGACATCTTCTGATGAGGAAACCTATAAAAATATTCAGTGATGAAACCCTGGACTGTGTACTGATTACATTTAAACCAGAAGCTATTTGGGACTCTAGTACTGCTAATTACAGCTTAGACCCCCGTGTTTTTGGAGAAACGAAGCCGGTTCAGCTTTTCCTACCTCCATAGTATAGACAGTTTGAGCATTTCATAGGACCATCAGCAAACAGACGGCTGGCAGACCAGAAATATGCTTTCCTGTGTCTGTTTATTTACTTCTGAGCTGACGGTGCCTTTATTCCTGCCCCAGGAAACCCCCTCTGGCTGCGGATGGTGATCTGAGGCCTGCGCCGGCTGCGTGCCCGTCTGCGCCGGCTGCGTGCCCGTCTGCGCCGGCTGCTTGCCCATCGCATCCCTCTTTTCACCCCAGTGCAAAATGGATAGTGTGTCTGAGGCTGAGAGCAACCCACACATCCAGATGGATGGTCAGCTTTCCATGTTAAGTTCCCCAGCAGGCCTGGGGTCCAGGAACCGCCAAGAGGAAGAGCAGGAGGCGAGGAGGATGGTGACATCACAGCCCGGCAGTGGCCACGGCGGGGGGATGGCGTGGAACGGGTCCCGCGTAGCGTCTTTGGCTAATGAAGCTGAGCACAAAGATGGAGTTTTTAGGGCGGGACAGGGGAAGCCCAAGGGAGATGGGAGCCATCTAGGCGAGAGCATGGAGGGTGTGGGCCCCCAGGGCCGCGTGGACCAGGTCGTCTCTCCCGCATCTATGGGACGGGAGGTCACGCCGCTGGTGATGCTCTCAGAGGCTGCATGGAATCCTAGCAGCAGTGGAAAGCAGCCCATTGAGGAGGTGCTCACGGAGCCACAAACAGCGAAGCCCGACTCTGATGCTCCCCCGGGACAGTGCCCACAGGATGACACAGTGGTTCCGGGCCAGGCTGGTGCCTCAAGCGCTGATGGTCCAGCTGGGCCTGTTCAGAATGCACATCCAGCACAGAGCTACACACAGGGCCCAACGAGGGAGGCGGCTGAAGGCTACTCAGGGGAAAGCCAGCGAGCGGGATGCGGGACAGGGATGGAGCAGCTCGGAGAGAGGCCAGGGGTGACGGGAGGCAGAGGAAAGTCGCCAGTCCAGGTGGAGCGAGCCGGAGCGAGCACCGAGGTGAAGCCCTCATCTGAGGAGCGTACAGAGACTCACAAAGACAGCCAGAGTCCCTCGCACGAGTCACACGGGAAGGGCGCCGCACCTGAAGGCCAGCAGAGTCAGCGTCCTCCTGCAGCAGAGTCTCAGAGTCCACATGCTCCTTCAGCAGCAAAGCCGGGAGATTGGGGACAGCAGCGCCTGCAGGTTAGGGAGGCTGCAACCATGACAACCGGCACGCAGTGGGCCCCGCCCCCCAAGAGGAAATGCCAGGACGCCGAGGTGCAGACTACCGCTGACGTCTGCAGCAGGTCCACAGCCACAAGCCCGCGCCTCTTCCCGGCTTCCGTGGGCCGACACTCCTGTCGACTGGAGCAAGAGGACATGGAAATGCTCGCTGTCGTCAGTCCGCTGCACTGTGCGATGTACCAGATAGCCTGTGGTGAGGCTTTTTCCAGCAGGAGTGGACAAGTCGCTGGAACGGACCCCCAGATGTTTGCCCAGTGTCAGGTTCATGCGGACCCTACACAACTTCCCGACAACCAGAGCATAAACCAGCTGCGATTGGAGGCAGGTGTGTGCCAGAGCGTGCCGGCCGGTGCGTTTTATCCAGCGACGTCGGGGCTGAACTGCGGAATGCAGGTGGCGACAGATACGGGCGGGAGGCCTCTCTGCTCCGGCTATGCGCCTTTACAGCCGGTCTATCAGATAAATATACAGCCCAGCAGGATCCCTGAAAGCAGCGTCTGTGGGAAGGGCTTGCAGCCAGCAGCATCACCTCATCAGCCCAGGTCAGAGCGCGAGGGAGCTCCTGCGTGTAAAGCGCCCACAGAACCACCTGGCCCGCAAGATCTGCTTCCCTCTACAAAGGGAAGCGGGCCGAAAAAAACTAAATTACAATTTGCTCTGGAAAAGGAACAGGCTGCGGGGTCAAAGAAGACTGAGGATACAGAGCATGAGGCAGATCTCCGAGACGGCAGGGCTTTAGGGCTGGTCCACAGCCAGGAGACGGCACTGAGACCCCCCGGGAGTCGGGAGGAAGAGGAGCAGGGGGCACAGGGGAGCACAGCGCAGAAGCAGAGCGAGTGTGAGCCCGTGCAGGATGTGGTGTGGGACGAGCAGGGCATGACGTGGGAGGTGTACGGGGCCTCTCTGGACCCCGAGTCCCTGGGTTTCGCCATCCAGAGCCACCTGCAGTCTAAGATCAGGGAGCAGGAGAGGAAGGTGAGGGCCATCCGGAAGTCCATCTGCTCAGAGAGCTCGCAGGGGAAGAGGGGCGCGAGAAAGTCACGCAATGTCTTCCGGTTCCTGCTGAAAAGCGTCCGCCGGCCCGCCTGTTGTGCTCGCCCCCACCCCTCGACAGTTCTGGACTGAAGGCCGGGCTCGTGGCTGCCCCGCCCCCTTACTGTGTCATAGGTGATGACCCCGCCCACTTCACCCCCAAACACCCCCCCCCCACCTCTGTCATGGAGGACTCACACACCACATACCGAAAACACATCATCAGTTGAGGCTCGGAAATGAAACCTGGTGTGGTTAAAATATGTGGTGGGTCATTTTGCGATATGCAAGAGTTAAAACAGCATTTAAACAAAACTGCAATAAGATGAGTGTCCTGCATGGGTGTGTGCCCGTGCGCGCGTGTGTGTGTGCGTGTGTACTCCTATGTCCCTCCTCTGAGGCACACACCGTCTGCATTACCCTCAGATCTTCAGAACATGCGGGCAGCTGGACTACATGCAGGTTCCTCAGCGGTGTGCACAGCGTCCACGCCAGGGGCTTCACTTCCTGTTAACCCCTCTGCCAGAGATCACCTATATTTACTGCCCAGTGACTGTGTTCCCGGGGGTGTGCTGAACTGAGCCAACACATTAGTGTGATTTCTTGTCACTGTCTGGTTGCCGTCTATATTAATGACTATTAAACATCAATTTTCTGCATACAGTTTTTATGAATGGTTTATATATGATATCTGGTGGTTTTGTGCGTGTCACTGATATCCAGTGTCTAGACGCCTACACTGAAGGACATCTGAGAATGTGATTGTAAAGTATACTTGAAAGAAGGACTATAGTTTCTGGAATTGTTCCTACACAAGAGAGTTGTAGCCCTAACATGTTGTCCATGATGATAAGCTCTGCTCTTTTGTGCTTCCACAAGTAACAATCAGAATGCTGGCTTATTATTAGATTTTAGCAAGAACCATATTCGATGTCCAGTCAGTGACCCTAATAAATGCAGTGCTGATTTTGTGTCTTCCTTGATTTTTTACATGCAATGACAATAAGATGGAAAAAATACACGGTCCGGCCAAGCTGGATGTTCATCGCTTAGGCTAGACCTCCCATGCAGCTCTGTGCATGTCACTCTCTCTACAGATATTTAGAAATACATTTGCCTTCATGAAAAAAACCTGAGCGCAGTCATGTGACTTGATGAGTTTCAGCATCTACATGCAGAATCCGGGATCAGCGTAGGGCTGGTGCCGTCCGCTCAGGTCCCCTTGACCCCTGTCACACTGTCCCCTCGGGAAATGACACTCACCCCAGGCAGCGGAAATAGTCTGCCTGAGACACATGATTCACGCCAAGGCCTGTGTCGCTGGGAAGGTGAAACGGGAGGGGGGAGGGGTGGGCTCGCTTCCCGGGTGATGCTGGTGCACAGATGGTCCGCACACGCATCAGTCCACACAGTGATTTTGGAAGCTTCCCTCTGAGTAGGAGGACGGTCGGAGCCAGGGCCAGGAGGAGGGGCATGGCCTAATTCCAGCGGGCGGGTGAAGGGGTCTATAGGCTGCAGAAACTCAGCCAGAGAGAGTGCTCAGGACCCAGGCTGTTAAAAGAAACAGAGAGGGGCTATGAACACTGCCGTGCTCAGAGGAATGCAGGCAGGTGCCCTTAAAACTGTACCTAGCAGACCCATTTTCTGCTTAAGCATTTATATATATTCAGCAGCAGGCGATTTTATACAAGACAAGAAACATTTCTGAAACGGTTCCATGTGCAATTTGGGGTTTGGGGCCTTGCGCAGTGACATTGGTGACATCACTCTGCTGACCCAGGGAATAGACCCAGCACCCTTCTATCTCTCACCCACAGTACAACTCAACTAGGCCATTAAACATGCCGATAGGTGACCCGCGTCACTGCAGTGTGAACATGTCAGTGTTTACTGGGCGAACGAGAAGCTGCGTGATAAACATGCTGTGTACAGGAACAGAGCTGACGACTGCTGTGGCGTGCTAGCGATGTGAGCAGACACATCGGCAAAGCCGTGCATCAGTAATGACTGTAGCCGTGCTGACTTCACAGCCGGGCTCTATACGCTCGTTAGGCATCGGGGTTGAACACTGATAATTCATATGTGACATAGCAGTGGGCAGCTAATTCAGCACCCGGGGAGCAGTGCTTGGGGGCGGTACCTTGCCAGTCGGGAATTCGATCCAGCAACCTTTCACTCCCAAGTGCTCTTTCCTAACCATCAGGGGCGCCTCACAGCTTCATCCTGTGTTCAGGATGTGGTGACATTCAGGTGATTGTGAACCATAAATCACAAAAGGATTCAGTCGAGAGGCCGCCTTAGAACATGCACAATGACCTTTGACCTTTGTCTGGGTCTTTCAGCTGATCCTGTGATGCCCTCCGGTGAAGGTGGCAAAATGGTCATGAAGCGGCCTTTCCTGCTTCTTCTCAGGAATATGATATCAAATCAAAGCAGTTAGGAAAGTATCTGCACTGAATGCTTCACTTGCAGTGTGTTTCTGTTTGGATTGGTTGGGTCCTCGGGGTATTATTACGGTGTCTATCATACAAAAACCCCTTTGCATCCCTGTTTGCTGTATGCCTCTTAAATATGAATGCATTCCTTCCTCGCAGAGATAATAGCAGTGGTACCAATGGTGGTATTTCCAACTGTCGTGTTAAAAACGGCATCAAATTCAGTTCTAAGACATTCAAGTAGCACACACCTCCCTCACTGATGCACACCTTCTTAACATTTACTGCATTCTCAATCAATAGAAATACTACTAATCACTGAGTTTGCGTTGGCATCTTCTGCATTTCAGTTCCATTCGGGATTTCAGGTTGATGCCAACAATGGAGCTGTATTCAAATAGCGTAGAGCAGGGGTCATCAACTATATTTGTCAGAGGGCCAGAGTTTTACCAGACAGTCTCCTTGGGGGCCGGACCCCCAAGA
>JAODKM010000016.1:5898290-5910126 GCA_026780845.1 Petrocephalus sullivani | reverse complement strand
CCGTTTGTGGGTGTAACCTTCTCTAGCCACAGGGCCGTTTGAGGGTGCGGCCTTCTCTCTAGCCACGGGGCCGTTTGAGGGTGCGGCCTTCTCTCTAGCCACGGGGCCGTTTGTGGGTGTAACCTTCTCTAGCCACAGGGCCGTTTGAGGGTGCGGCCTTCTCTCTAGCCACGGGGCCGTTTGTGGGTGCGGCCTTCTCTCTAGCCACAGGGCTTTGTGGGTGTGGCCTTCTCTCTAGCTACAGGGCTTTGTAGGTGTGGCCTTCCATCTAGCTATGGGGCTGCATTACTGAGTGTGGCCTCCTGGCTTGACCCAAGGAAGCCAGCAGAAATGAAACACTATCCACTCGTGCATATTGATGACAGCCTGAAGGCTCCGTTTCTAGTCCGAGCGTCACGCAGTAAGAGGCAGGTTCCCAGCCACACACATACACTGCAGGCTGTCTCCAGCAGGGTTTACATGAAGCGTGCAGGTGGTCTCCTCCGTTACCAGTGCTGACATTCTTCTCTAGTTGATGGGCTGTGCTGCATCTCAGATGACAGCCTAACGCTTACAGAGGCTCAGCTCGAGGCCCGGAAGCGGAGGAGGCTGGTGGCTTTTTCCCCCCGTTTTCCTGTTTGTCTTGCACGTCAAAGAAATGGCTGACAGGCTGAGAGACATTCCAAGGCCTAAGAGGACTGTTTATATATGCAGACTTTGTTAAAGTGAAGATGGGTGTGATACTACTCCCAAACTGCAGGGGGCGCTGGTGTCAGCGACGCTGAGAGGTGAAGCGGCTCTCGCTGCCCTGGGAAGCGCCTCTTCTCAAACCTAGGCCTGGCCTGGGGGTCATGCTGCCCCTACCGGGGGGGCCCCTTCCATCACGGTCCCGCATCATTCCACCTGCCATGATACCATGGGGTCCGCGTGGGCCTCGGTCGGTGCGGCGGCTGTCGACCCAGCCCCCACTGCGGCTCTCCCTCTCACGTGCCGCCCTCGTCTTCTTCTCCTCCACATTCAGACGGACCTCCCCACGGAACATGATGGGCTGTGAACAGAGCAAGGGTCTCCAGCTGCCGGCAAATAACCAGGGAAAACAGCCAGGAGGTGGCATAAACACCACCTCCACGGGCCTGTCGCTTACCTTTGCACCCAGGATGCGCTGCACAGGATTGGAATCGTCAAAGACCACAAAGCCGAAGTTGGGCAGCTTGCCCCCGACGCCCTTGGTGTTGATCCGCAGCTCCACAACGTTTCCAAAGGCTGCCGGCGGGTCACGGCCTGTTACGAGGGGTTGAGCGCACGCGGAGAGCCACGGTCACCTACAGGGGTGGAGCTTACTCATAAAGAAGTCCTTCAGCTCGCTCTCATCTATGTTGTGGGGCAGGTTGCCGACGAAGAGCTGGTGGCTGTCAGGGTAGCGATGGGCTCGTCGTGAGTCCATTTCAGCAGGTTCTGACTCGGCCCGTCCTGTAAGACCCACCCGCATCACCGTCAGCATACCACGGCTACCACCACGAGTTGCACATCCGCATCCCACAATGCACCGGGAGCCATGGTTACCTTTGTTTATGAAGCCTAAGCCGGGCTTCCCCACCTGCAAGTCTGATGATGTCACACTGTCTAACAATGACAAAAGCAGAGGGGTGGTGAGTGGCCGGAGAACCCGGCTACCCGAGATCAGCCTGACAAAGGAGGTGATGTGAGCCGAGCTGCTGTGCCGCGGGGCTTCACTCCGAATGCCGTATGGTGTGACCATCACACCTAACTTGCCCAGGACGTAAAGCTTCAGTGACCCTTACAGCCGTGCAGAGCGTGAGCTGATCCCCTACCGGGTCGGGCTCCTCGGGGGGACGAAGCCCCGTCTCTCACGGGGGTGTTGATCTCGGGTGCGGGCCACCTGGCTCTGTGCCTCCGGCTTGGTCTCCGGTCGTCCTAACACCCCAGGCTGCCGAGAGCCGTGCTCCTGCGGCCTCCCCATCGCATTTCCGCATCCTAACACCCCAGGTTGCCGAGAGCCGTGCTCCTGCGGCCTCCCCATCGCATTTCCGCATCCTAACACCCCAGGCTGCCGAGAGCCGTGCTCCTGCGGCCTCCCCATCGCATTTCCGCATCCTAACACCCCAGGCTGCCGAGAGCCGTGCTCCTGCGGCCTCCCCATCGCATTTCCGCATCCTAACACCCCAGGCTGCTGAGAGCCGTGCTCCTGCGGCCTCCCCATCCTTTCTGTGTTAACCTCCCATAGATACGTTGCCAAGCATAGGATGTGTCTGCCCCCAAGTGCCACCTTCCCTGCCGAGAGGAGACTCACGCTACTGGGTGCTGCTCGCAGTAGGTGCTGCTTCTAGAACTTTCTGGGAGAGGATCGAGGGATGACTGCTGCTCCTCCGGCTCCTCCTCGGATTCTGCGACGTGCAAACAGTCCATACAGGAATACCACAGTGAGTCACTCAGCTGTCCCCGCAGCACACCAGGAGCACCAAGTGTCACCAGGTTATGAGGTATTCCTCAGCGAACATCACCTTCCTAGTAAGCACCAAATCAAACAACAATACTTAAATTTGGTGAATAAAGCTTGATCAAGAAACCAGTCACTGTTAAAATTCCGTCACCCAGACATGGTTAGGAGGCTCCAAAAGCCTCTGCTGGGCATACATACTGGGGGGCACGTGCTTCCCCCCCTCCCACCCCCACCATCCACCCTGATTTTTAGACCCCTGCATGCCACGTTCATAGGATTTACCTTTGAACTCCGCTTCCGAGTCACCAAAAACCTCATCGTCGTAGCGGAAAATGTCATTGTGCACAAAGAATTTGTTCACCACGGAGCCCTGCGGGGCAGAAAGGGACAGAACTCCAAGCTTAGTGATAAAGTCATGCCCCGCGGTCACCATGCCTCCTGCAGGGCCCTGCCACGCACCTCAGGGACGAGCACGAAGGTCTGCATGAACTTCCTCATGGGCTGGCCGCCGTTGGACAGCTCACCCATCACCTGGACGACCACACCGTCACTCAGGGTGGCATGGGCGTCCACGTGGCGGATCTTGGTATGGCACTCGCTGAACTGCAGGGACATCACCTTCTTGTGGATCTCCTGCTCAGTAGAGAGATGTGATAGGGTTACTGGGCTCACCCCTGAAATGAAAGCGATCACCTGTGAGGACAGGTGTGCCAGCAAACTACCTGAGGCATTTCCAAAATCTGACAAATTTATTTATTATGAGTTAGAAATTACCGACTCGCCCCTCCATTAAAGGGATTTCATGTTCCTGCAACCCACTGAGGCTTAACAGGCCGACCACACTCAGTCACTATCAGCAGGGCGACTTAAAAACCAACCCGATGGACACAGGCCGAGAGACACCTACAGCTTGCCCGTAAACGGCCTCAGCCGGCTTCCCGCTGGTGTCCAAACCGCCATGTACGTAGGAGGAGTGTCTGCCATAGAATCTGTAAGATAGAGACCCATGTGAGATACTCATACATCTCGCAGAGGGTCCCTGAATATGCAAAGCACACATCAGACATGTTCAGCAGCAAGGGCAACACAGAGTGCCCCTCTGGGGGGCCACAGTGAAGAGGTAGGGACCTGTGCAGGAAGTCCGGGGCCTTGTTCAGCACCGTGTAATACTGCCTGGCGAACTCCCGCCCAACCAGCAGGGCACCTGGCTTCTCCATCACCATCTCCTTGGTACACAGTTCAGATTACTGCGGAACAACCAGTGAAAACATGAATCAGGGAACGAGGACCGACTGAGGACGAAGTCCAAACTGAAGCCACACCCAGCACCTCTGGATTTCCTGATGAAAGCCCCGGTCCATGCTTGCCAAGTTCTTTATTGGCCAAGCTCACTTTTACTGGATTAGGTAATCATACTGATTAAGTCTCTGCTCTCTATATTAGAGAAACTAATAATAACAGTGCGGTGATATTCTTCATTAATCCCCAGGGGAAATTCCCTTTTCGCCTACCTGATCTTGTGAGCATGCCTGGGGGGGTGACAGCACAGAGGCAGCCAGCATAGAGCACCCCTGGTTAAGGGCCAACCTGTGACCTTCCCATGACAGGCACAGAGGCATAGACCACTGAGCCACACAAAATGAGCTATTTCTTTGTTTTTAGAACTCTCTTTTAAAAAAAGACAATGTTTGGATTCATGATAACATCCTACCCAGTTTGCATAAGTAATATTATACAGTGTCTGCATTTAGGAGCTTGTTTGTGTGTTTATATAATATGTGGACATTAATTCATATGATAACTTCTAATAAACACATCGCACCTATTCACACATTCCGCTCGCATGTCTGTAATATATGATATGGTCAGCATAAGTTCATCTTATATCAATAAAGAACGGACAATATAACTTTATCCTACATTTTTATTTCCGTGCCCGGGTCGATGCATTGCTTTCATTGGTTGAGCGCTGCCGAACTTTGCCCGCAGCGTGCGCACAAGCTCCCCGGGCGGCGCGCGGTCCCGCTCCTGCGCATGCGCCTGGCTCGGCGCAGCGCAAACCGCTCCTTGGGTCGCGCACGCCGTAGGAAACAGTGGGGTTCGGCGCACGGGCAGGCCGGAACCTACCTGTAGGCACCCACCGGGGAGAGGGCCCAGCGCGGAGCCCGACAGACACACGCCCGGCCGCGCGTCCTGCTCAGCGGGAACCCTGTCGCCACGGGCCGGCCAATAAACGGCCGCTTCTGGCACACGTGACTGTGACGTCACCATGAGCGCTCCTTTGCCGCCGTCTGCCTGCATATGAACATGGTCCCTCGTCCGCACATTTTTTCCCGGTATTTCCGGATGTTTGAGCGTTTTAGTGATTAACGCCGTTAAATATAATGCTCTCCTGTCATTCCGCTCGCATGCCTGTTTCAACAGTCATATTATATAATATGGACAGCATACGTAATAAGGAGAGGACAATATAACTTTATCCTACATTTTGATTTACGCCGTAGAAAGCAATGGGTTTGCGTTCGGTCTGAAAGGGGCTGTAACTGAGGAAGCCGAGAATGTCTCCCAGCAGCAAACAGCGCGGTACGACGGCGCGCCACTAGGGGGCGACATCGCTCAGAAATGGCAGCTATCGCCGTTAACAAGACTGGTACAAACTTTTCTTGATGGTAATTCTTTATTTATCACGTTAGTGAATATGCCAGAGTAAAGGTGATTAATTGCCATTGTTGACACTGAAGAGAACAGCGAAATATGTCCGCTGCACTTAAGCCATGCGACATGGTGGCGCTTGGGGCGGTACCTTGCGCAGGTCACCAGCAGGTCGGGGGCTCGCGCCGCTAACCTTCCCAAACCGTTAACCTTACCATTATCGCACGGACGCCCACCGAGTTACTATCGTGTTACCAAGACTGGGAAGAACAAGCAGTTCTGGCTTCCAGAACTCGACCAGGGAAATAGCTCTGAGTTTCTGTGCGAAGCCAGCAGGGCGGGTACACCTAGCCATTCAAGAACGGGCTCACTCATGATTGACAGCTTCCCTAACCAATGAAATTTTGTCTACGGGGAACTTTCTAAGCGCTGAACACTGGTGATCGACAGCGGTATTAGCCAATAGTATGACACCAAGAAGGCGTCTGGAATAGTCCGTGTAAAGCACCTGCAGGCAGGTGGTAGCACTAAACATCACGGGAAATGACACGGCCTGCGGAAAATCTCAGTACCTTTGACCTAGATGACAGCACTTTGGTCAACTGAGGCTTTTTAGAAGTGCTTTATAAATAACGTTTATAAAAAGCTCTGAAAAAATGAAATTCTGTGAAATCCCTAATAAAGCTTTTTCTTTATTCTGTGTGAACATGTGTCTTGCAGCCTGTCAATCTTCTTCTTAGTACTTTCTTTTGCAATTAAAAAATAAACACATATTGGATTTTCTTGTAATTAACCACTGACACAAATAAAGGGAATTCATACTTTACATTTAATTACATATTTTAAGTAACAGTGTAATTATACAATAATTATAATGTTTTGATGTCCTTCAATAACTATGGCATATAACAATAAACAACAGAAAACCAAAGAACTACAGATTCTTTTTGAATAGTCACTATTAAACAGATGGGCAAAGCCAAAATACTGTTAGTGGCCAGTAAGAAACCACAGATAACACAGGTGATTTTTTAAATAGTGTAATGTCGTTGATATAAGGGAAAGTCTCAATGTTTGCAAATGTCTATGCTTTTACTGAGGCGATAACAGTGAGGTGAAACCCAGAAAGATGCTCTGAAGACTGTTTGCATACTTGGCTGGCCTTTATCATTCAGTCTCTGCAATGTGTTTGATATCATCAAGGAGCTCAGAGAAAGATGGTCTTCCTTGAGGATTCTATGACAGCAAGATGGGCCATTAGAATTCAGGATTAAAGACGCTCATTTGTTCATTATGCCAAACATAGGCTGATAGTACGGATGGTCACTCACCTCGTGCCAGCAGCTGTACATCAGCCTGTAGACTTCCGGGGAGGCTGTGTGAGGCCGATAGAGCCTCTGTCCCTGGGTGACCTCCTCCACAACGTCATGGTTGGACTTGTTTTCAAACGGAGTCTTTCCCTCTGTGAAGACCTCCCACATCAACACACCTAAATGCCCAGGAGGCACCGCAGTCAGCACACACACCTTCATGCTGGACTAAGGCTCAAATGTCTAAAGAGATCTGATGTGCTCAGTAGTTGCAATGTGCATACATTGGGATTCCAAGCCCCAACTGCTGCATGAGGCCACTGTTCCACCCACCGGGCAACTGTGGCGCCCATAAGCAAGTTGATAAACAAAATGCATGCCAGTCAGAATTTACCGTGGCACATGGTAAGTTCAGGTTCTGTTCCTGACAATGAAAGCATCAGCATCTTAAAGAGAGCTTCATAAACAGACATACTTTATTAATCCCCCAAAACTCTTTTCTCCGACCTCACCTTGCTCTCTATGAGACACGCACAGAGGTGACGGCATGCCTGGGGGGTCACAGCACAGGCTCCGCCGGCCTACAGCACGCCTGTAGCTGGGGGCTAAGGGCCTTGCCCAAGTGCCCACACAGCACAGGCTCCGCCGGCCTACAGCACGCCTGTAGCTGGGGGCTAAGGGCCTTGCCCAAGTGCCCACACAGCACAGGCTCCGCCGGCCTACAGCACGCCTGTAGCTGGGGGCTAAGGGCCTTGCCCAAGTGCCCACAGACGTGTCTATTCTGCCATGGCTGGGCTCAAACTGGCGACCTTCCATTCAGAGGCAGTGAGGTTCAGCCCGCTGAGGCTGTAGACAGCCGATCCTCTGACTTACCAAAGGACCACACGTCCGATTTGCTGCTGTATTTGTTGAAGTGCAGCACTTCCGGGGGAGACCACTTCACAGGAAACTTGGAGCCCATGGAGCTGGTGTACTGGTTGTCCAGAACGTACCTGGAAATGAGCGCAGGGTGAGGCCGGCACCTTCCACGCAAGGATGGCACCTTCTTACCACCAGTGACAGTGACTGCTACAGAAAGGGGAAGGCCCAACCTTGTCATGCCAAAATCACACACTTTCACCACATTCTTCTCAGTGACTAAACAATTCCTGGCAGCCTGTGGAGGCGATGAAAACAGAACTGGGTCATATTGCGGAATAAGCAGCTGATCAGAAACCAGAAATCCCAAATGAGTGGCGCCAGGTTCGGCGTGCTCTGGCGGCGAGGATGCGGCCCCACCAGGTCGCGGTGGATGAAGCTGCTTCTCTCCAGATACTCCATGCCCTCGCAGACGTCCTGGCACATGGCCAGCAGGCACTGGCTGCTGGTGCCGCTGCCGGCGCTGCCGCTGTGGCGTTGCAGGAAGGCGAGCAGGCAGCCGTTTGCCAGGTACTCGGTGACGATGCAGATGGGCCGCTGCTTCAGGCAGATGCCGTAGAGCTGCACCAGCTTGGGGTGGCAGAGGTTCCTGCGGCGAGGGTCACAGGGGGCAGCTCTTAGGCCACAGAGCGGAAAATCACAGGGCGATGGGACAGTCACACTGAGCATCAGGGGGCACGCAATCATACATAGCAGAAGGCAGATGCCCCCGTGGGGCTTAAACGAGGCCGCTATAACCGTAACAACACAGAGGCTAGGTGTGTAAGTGCCGTAGTCTGCCAGGCGCAAACCTGAGAAAAGATGTTGTATAAAATGATGTTTAAAATCGAGGATGGCAGCTCAGGAAGTGGTCAGGCGCCAAGCCAGAGCCGAGGAGTGGTCATCAGCCAGCAAAGTGGAGCGGAAGCCAACTTTATTAGCCCCTCCCCGCGCCTGAAGCGAGCAGCCTCAGTCACACCAGTGCCAGCGATTCAGAGCCGGGTCTTTTTCTCAGCACAAAAGGGCAGCACTCACGCAGACGGGCTCTTTGATGGAATGGAAACGGTGGCGAAAGAAGGAAATGTGGTGAAAGCGTGGGGCACTCGGGGAGGCGGAGGAAGTCAGAGAGCAGCCGGCGACATCCGGCCCGCCGTACGCGCGGCTCAGCCGCCGCTCGCCGCTTACATCATCACTTTGGCCTCCTCTATGAAGTCGTCCTCCGACATGGCGCCCTCGTTGATGGTCTTGACACCCACCATACAGAGGGCTCGCCACTTGCCGAGATGCACCACTCCAAACTGGCCCCTTCCCAGCTCCTTCATGAGGGACAGTTCTGACGGATTGATCTCCCATTTTTCTAAAAAAAAAAAAAAATGATAAAGAATCACTTGATTGTACAAATCCATTAACTGTATCGCGTGAAGATCTCACGCTCACAGCAAACCCTCATGTCATATGGTTTGTGTTAAACACTGATTCAGTGGTATCTTAACAGTTCAGTGAACATTAGTGTCAGTGTGGCGTGCTTCGGCACCGTCTTACCGTAGCTGAAGCCCGCCGTGGCTGGGACGCACTGACCCATCGGGCCCACCGCATAACGCAATCGAGAGACGAGACCTGTGGGCATTTAAAAGTGTGCTGTAATGGGCGTACTGCCACGGCGCTCCCCCGGACCTGGCAGGAAGGCTTACCTGCCGCATTGTATTTATGGTAGTTAATGACATCAGGGATGGAGCTGAAGACATGCTTTTCAGCCAAGAAGAACTTTCCCGCAGTGTTCTGCTTGATTTGGTAGTGGCGTATGCTGGCGTCTGTGGGACTGGGGCACCAAACGGGCCAGTTAGGTCACTGCGAACCGTCTGCACCACCTGCATCTCTGCAGGGTGCTGTTTGGGTTATCAGTATGCAATTATGCTGAGGCAATTATGCTGAGAAAAAGTGAAATAATGTGCAATTTGTAGTAATCTATTAGGGTGAATATATATTTGACATTTACATTAAATATATATTTAACAAAGGGGTGTCAGTGCTGTCAGTTGTATTATATCACGTTGTGTTATATGGCTGATTAATTCATCCTTGATTACACATATTACACATGGAACTGTGTCAGTCCCAGGTTACACCTGATCTGCTCAGACAAGCAGCATGACCATCTATCCAAAGCTCACTGTGCACGGTACATGTAATCCATATTCAGCACATTCTCACCTTAAAGCTTTGGTAAATACTGATACAGTGTAACATCCTTTTTGGCTTGAGTCCCTCACTATAAACCCACCGTCTTTTGCCTGAAAACAAAACCAAAAGTTTTATGTAACCACACTTCTCCAACCGAGCACCACGCCGGCACATGCCGGCACCAGGCACGGCGCTGGGGACCCGGCTCGAGTCCCAAGCACTGCACGCGGTTTAGCACTGGATGTTAATAGAAGACAGCTTTTTCCTTTTATTTTGGATAACTGGATATAGAGCTTGGGAACAAAATCAGGCTCATTTTGCAGAGCTAGAGCATGGACATGTACACACCTATGCTAACCCAACTAGTGTCATGACACTTTATTTTATTAAACTGATTATCATGTTCTACCGCTCCCAGCGTATGAGATGCACTGTGACGGCAGAGGGCCCTGATTCCAGAAATATCTACATGTGACTCAACTTCCTCCAGATACTGAGATTAAAGTGTGTGTGTGTGTGTGTGTGGCTCAGTGTATGTGTCTGTGTGGGCTTGCATCACTTTTGAATACCAAAATGTCCCCAAAGTGTGGTAAAACCTGAAATTTCCCTACTTTTTTTTTCAGGTCCCCATTTGGAAAGCCTCAATTTTATAAAAATCTGTGAATGGAATAAAAAAAGTAAAAATGGTTACTTATGGTTAAGGTTAGGGCTGGGTTGGGGTTAAGGGTGTCGTGACTGGATTAGGGTTTTTCCCATAGAAATGAATGGAAGGTCCCCATTTAGATAGGTATGCCGAGGCTCTGCGCGTGTGTGAGTGTGTGTGTGTCTCTGTGTATCTCCATGTGTCTGTGTTCGTGTGCCTAATGCCAGAAATGGGATTAAGCAGAGATGCTCACCTCTTGACGCAGGAGCTGTTCAGCTTGGGCTCTCGATATGTTCTTGCAGTACCACCTAGCAGCAGCAGCAGCAGCAGGGGCTCGTGGTCAGAATGACATCACTCACACTGTCTGCAGTCATCACACGCTAGCCATACTCACTCATGTGCCTCTATCCTGTCCTTCTCTGCAACGTAATTGCTTGGAATGAAACCTTTATTCCTATAAAAAGCATAGTGAACCGCACAAGCAGACACTGAGCGTTAAAACAGAGAAATGGCTGACGAGAGGCTCGGTGTGCTGCACAGAGAGCCCAGGGGCCTCACACAGCCCCCCCGCTTCCCACCTACCCCTGATTATCCTCAGCCTTCCACCAGAGCTGGTCCTGCTTGTGCAGGATCCTGTACTCCTCCCCTCGCCGGAGTGCCAGGTCGGAGTCCTCCGTGGCTGTGAAGTCATAGAGCGCGACCACGTAGAGCTGGCTGTCCTCGCTGTCCTGGGGAGGGGGGGGCGGGGGCTTCCGTCTCGACCTGTCAGACTAACACATTTAAGCAACAATTGTGCTTTTAAGTTGCAGAAATATATCATTTGTTTCTGGGAGTATGAAATACTGAATCTTCCCTTTATGACCCACTTTTGAAGGGCTGCCCCAAAGCCACTCCATTCCGAGACACTCTGGGGTGTATTAAGCACCTCACTGAGAGCAGCTCAGGATGTGTGCACCCTCGCATTTGTATTTCCAGTTAAAAGGGAATTGCACATTGTTGCTATTCTGCACAGTAAAGATTTTAATACAGCAGAAACTCAATTGATCTTAGCATGTCGAACTCCAATGCCCTGCTGTGTACTGCTCTCCACACAAGCATCAAACCCGCTGTCAACTATCCTGTCTATACTATTCAGTTTGCTAAAGAGTCTGCGTTAAAACTTGCCAGGTGGGGGTCCCTTTAGCGGGGCTGATCATTGATTTTTAGTCTCTGTGGATATTGATCTAGGATCAGATTAAAACCACCCACTACCAGACACTGAATGGAAATGATCACCAGTCAACCACTGCAAGACACTCAATGGAAATGATCACCGGTCAGCCACTGCCTGACACTGAATGGCAATGATCACTGGTCAGCCACTGCCAGACACTAAATGGCAATGATCACCGAGCAGCCACTGCCAGACACTGAATGGCAATTATCACCGGTCAGCCACTGCCACACACTGAATGGCAATGATCACCGGTCAGCCACTGCCAGACACTGAATGGCAATGATCACCAGTCAGCCACTGCCACAGACTGAATGGCAATGATCACCAGTCAGCCACTGCCACAGACTGAATGGCAATGATCACCGGTCAGCCACTGCCTGACACTGAATGGCAATGATCACCGGTCAGCCACTGCCACAGACTGAATGGCAATGATCACCAGTCAGCCACTGCCACAGACTGAATGGCAATGATCACCAGTCAGCCACTGCCACAGA
>JAODKM010000016.1:5830602-5844298 GCA_026780845.1 Petrocephalus sullivani | reverse complement strand
TGCCCTCCTGGCCCTTCTCCATCTTTCTCACCACTGTCCCGCCCTCCTGGCCCTTCTCCATCTTTCTCACCACTGTCCCGCCCTCCTGGCTCTTCTCCACCTTTCTCACCACTGTTCCTTCATCCTGGCCCTTCTCCATCTTTCTCACCACTGTCCCGCCCTCCTGGCCCTTCTCCACCTTTCTCACCACTGTCCCGCCCTCCTGGCTCTTCTCCACCTTTCTCACCACTGTTCCTCCATCCTGGCCCTTCTCCATCTTTCTCACCACTGTCCCGCCATCCTGGCCCTTCTCCACATTTCTCATCAATGTCCTGCCCTCCTGGCCCTTCTCCACCTTTCTCACCACTGTCCCGCCCTCCTGGCCCTTCTCCACATTTCTCATCAATGTCCTGCCCTCCTGGCCCTTCTCCATCTTTCTCACCACTGTCCCGCCCTCCTGGCCCTTCTCCATCTTTCTCACCACTGTCTCGTCGTATGTGCAAAAATAACACTGAACATCACTAAAAGAGAACCACACCCACAATGACACTTGGTGGTGACAGCATCATGTCTTTGGAATTGTTTATCTTCAGCTGGAACTGTGGCTTTAGTCAAGGCGGAGGGAATTATGAACAGTTCCAAATACCAGTCAATTTTGCGGTGTCTGATAGAAAGGTGAAGATAAAATGGAATTTCACCTTTCAGCATGAAAATGACCCCAAGCAAGTTTCTGAATGGCCCAGCCAGAGCCCAGACCTAACTCCAAACGAAAATATGTGCGGTGACCTGAAGAGGGCTGTGCACAGAAGATGCCTTCGCAATCTGACAGATTTGGAGCATTTTTGCAAGGAAGAGTAGGTATTTATTGCCAAGTCAAGATGTGGCATGTTGATAGACTCCTACCTAAGAAGACTGTATGCTGCAATTAAATTAGTTTAGGGTGTGCACACTTATGCACCCAAGTTACTGTCCATGCTTTATTTTTATTTTTTCTCCCTAACAGATTGGTTTGATTTACATTCAGTAAAGTTATATACAGTAGGACACATTAAAGGTGGTAAAAGTTTGAAATTATTTATCATGGTCTCATTTTTTGTATCGGAAAAACCTGGCATTTAAACAGGGGGCTTTTTATAGGTACTGTACAGGCCCCCCACCGTCGGCAGCTGATTTTCTAGGTTTTAGGCAGATGTGGGCACCCGTGCCAGAGACGTACCATTCAGACTATCCATACATATGAATAAATTGCTTGTAAGCTTAGCCCCCTAGTGTGCAGCATGAGCTGCTAACAGGACATGAGCCCCTGCCTGCTTTTCTATCAGAGGATCCCCTCACTGTACTTTTGCAACGTAACTGACAATCCTGCCAGGTTTACTGCTACTCCTGTATAACTCTATATAATCAAAATAACTCACGTCTTTAGTAATTTTGTTCATCTTAATGCCGGGGGTTAAACGGCTCTTAATTACAGATTTGCTTCGGTTTCCTACTGTTCCTGCTGGAGACTGGTAATTATGATTTCCTGGCGAACCTTAGTACCATTCTGCTGAAAGATGCAGCGTGTCACAGAGATTCAGCCAGCCTTATAATTACAGTCATACCCTGCCTCATGCCATTAATTGGTTTCGAGAGCCCAGTCATTAGCCGATTTTTGACACAACCCAAAAATAATGCTTTAAAAATGCCTGAGAAGGACTAATAAATAGACTTAGTCATTTCCATTGACGCAAATGCACTTTTAATTCATTATAAAAGTCAATGTTCACTTTGCAATCTTGAAAGTAAATGTTCACCTAGTATTCAGAAAAACAAAACAGAAATTACTTATTTCGTACAGTGTTCCATCAAAATAAATGTACGTATGTTTCGTCAAGCCCCTCCAGTCGTCTGCTATTGTATGTATCAACGTAAATGGACTATATTAATTTAAGTAAATTCTGTTCATTATTTACTTAAAATAATTTCAGTTATTGCAGACAAAATACGTAACGCTGAGTTGACGTATGACGCATACCAGGCACTACCGTACATCCATATTTTGCACTCGCATAGCCTCTAAGCCGCCCCAGGCTTGGTACCATCTGGGTCTGAGAGAAACACCCTGGTGTCAAAGAGTTTCTTCATGCAGCCGGGGCACAGAGGTTGTGGATCAGTAGAAAACAGACAGTAACTTGAACCCTACCCTCTTTTTCTCATGTGGTGAAAGTGACCCAATGCTGAGATAATGTATATTTACATTTGACTTTTTTGGCAGATTCTTACATCCAAAGCAACATGCATTTGAGAATCTAATTGGTGAGTTCTCTCCTGCCCCTTCATCACCTTGACTGCTGTGTGGTGAGCGTACTGGCACCGAATGGCGGCCGTCGCATCGCCCAGGTGGGGGCCACACATTGGTGCTGGTTGAAGTGGCTCCCCATTGCTTATGTAATGCACACTGAGTGTCTTGAAAAGCGTTGCTTAAATGTAAAATTTATTCATTCACATTCAAACCAGGATCAGCATGTCCCTGGAGCAAATTGAGGTTAAGGGCCTCGCTCAGGGGCCCAATTGGGGGTTAAGGGCCTTGCTCAGGAGCCCAGTAGTGAAATCATTCTACCAACCCCCAGATCACGAACCTGGAACCTTCTGATCAGAGTTTTTTAACCTGCTGAGTCATGTACCAAAAAGCACCCAAATTTAATCAATGTCCTGAATTACCATAAAAATGGATTTTATGTTTCATACCAGACTGATCACTCATCTGATTATGGGCTGTCAGATATGAGGCTGCTGTCACTGCCATGTCACTCTGACAGTCCTGAGAGCCGCGGACATAAGGGCCGTGATCCCTGCAGCCAGGAGCCAGACAACAGCGTAGATGATGACGGCGATGATGATGACTCATTTTAAACCTGGCCGGAGTCACCGGCCCTGCAGGACATTATATCTAATCACAGTGAACTGGCAGACCCATGCCATAAAAGGCAGAAGAAGGAACATGTGACCACCTGGCAGAAATGGACATGCCGTGCTGTAGGAAAGCCCCGTCTGTACACCGTCCCCTGCATAGGTCAGGAAGCACTGTGGTTACCAGGAGTTCCCTTCTCTGTCTTTGCAATTCGCCGCCTGTGGCCTAGCAGGAAAAGATTAAGAGCCAGTGTCCCCGAAAGCAGCGGGCTGGTGTGATCTGCTGTGAACTTGTGACCAGCCGGCCTCTGCGTGATCTGTGGCCTGATACAGAGACAGCTGTTTTCACTGGACCTTAATGACCCCATCCTTTGGATCTGTAAAGACCCCTGTGCAGACAGAGATGTGTCAGGGATGTCCTTGGAGATCCCATATTTCCAGCCTCGGGACTTGGCTGCAGCTTCCACATTAATCATCATCTGCAGATATTTCAGCATCAGCCACAAAACCGTGACCTTGGCCAAATGACCTTCACCACTAGCATAGCCAGACCAGCCTCTGTTCCTCTCTGAAATACGGCCAGTCGTTTAACGAGATTTAAATATTAAGTATTACAATCAGAACAGCACAAGCTGACACGTTTCTAAAGCTAGAGGACGGCCCATGGCTGGAGCCAAGCTCCCTGATTTATGCATCTGAAAGTGTTCAGACATCGCAGAGACGAGCCGAGATGGAATAGGCCCATAAGTGTGCAGGGTGGGGAGGGGGTTGTGTGGGGGCAGTCTACTATGGCTGGATGCATGAACCAAGACATAAACAATGACACACCATAGTCATGAACCATGACACACATAAACAATGACACACCATAGTCATGAACCATGACACACATGAACAATGACACGCCATAGTCATGAACCATGACACACATGAACAATGACATGGCATAGTCATGAACCATGACACACATAAACAATGACACACCATAGTCATGAACCATGACACACATGAACAATGACACGCCATAGTCATGAACCATGACACACATGAACAATGGCATGGCATAGTCATGAACTATGACACACATAAACAATGACACACCATAGTCATGAACCATGACACACATAAACAATGACACGCCATAGTCATGAACCATGACACACATGAACAATGACATGGCATAGTCATGAAACATGACACACATAAACAATGGCACGCCATAGTCATGAACCATGACATACATGAACAATGACACGCCACAGTCATGAACTATGACACAAACGAACAATGACATGCCACATTCATAAACTATGACACACATGAACAATGGCATGCTGTAATCATGAAAATGACATGCCATAATCATGAAACAACACACATAAACAATGACACACTGCAATCATGAACAATGACATGCCATAATCATGAACCATGACACACATGAACAATGACACGCCGTACTCATGAACAATGA
The DNA here is from genome assembly GCA_026780845.1 of Petrocephalus sullivani. Lineage (NCBI taxonomy): Eukaryota > Metazoa > Chordata > Actinopteri > Osteoglossiformes > Mormyridae > Petrocephalus > Petrocephalus sullivani. The sequence continues at coordinate 5,839,956 of JAODKM010000016.1, read as the reverse complement.
CATGCCATAATCATAAACCATGACACACATGAACAATGACACGGCATAATCATGAACCAGGACACACATGAACAATGAAACGGCATAATCATGAACCATGACACACATGAACAATGACATCCATAATCATGAATATGTTTTACAGGGACTAATGCAACGCTGTCAGCACCTGAATATGAACCAAACGCAGACACACAGATCATCCTAGGAAACAAACATTGGCTGAGGAGGCTTGCCACTCTGAGGATTATGCTCTTTATTCATGCTAGGCCTCGCAGTTCAAACACACCCAGCAGAGAAGCTTAGCCATGCCGTCGGGGTGGCGGAGGCTACAGGCAGCAAAGCTACAGATTTCTGGGTAACTGCAGCGCTGCTACCTCGAGTAGCTACATCTGTCATATACAACCAACTTAGTATTTTCTTAACTTGCTTTTTAAGTTCATGTCGCCTCCTCTGGAAAAATCTATAGTAAATCCAAATCAATTATAGATCAGCCGGCTGTGAGATCAATTCTCCGAATGCAGAGGACTACAATCACCTACAGCTCAGTTGCAGCATGTGCCTTTGGTTGTCATGACAACCACATTCCCCTTCAGAGGTCTAAGGCAGCGTCCCAAAGGAACCTGATGTCCTCCTTCTCCGGGCCCGGTTGGAATATCCCCCACGTTGCTCAGAAGAGGAATGGATGAATTATTTACAGACTTCACAGGCATCAAGTAGCTGGCAGCCATGTTCAGCGCGGCAGGAAGCTGCAGAGCATCTGGGTCAGGGACGTGCTTGCCGTCTGCCTCGTTTTAATCCCCCATTACACACAGAGCACTAACAAGGCTGGGATGGGAGCCATGGCCAGTCGCAGATGGGGCCACGGTAGTGAGTGGTGTAGCCTCATGTGCAGCACGTCAGGGCAGATCTTTAACCGCTGCCCAACAGGAAGGATGTGGATGGCATATTCTGCCTCTCAGGGCCATCCACCACCATTTTACTGGACTTCAAGAGAATACAGGAACATGTTCATGGGACGAATGTCATAGAAACATGGGAACATACCTGCCTGCCAGTCTGACTCCCTGTCTACCAGTCCGTCTACCTTCCTGTCTGTCTGCTTGTTTGTCTGTCAGTCTGCATATCTGTTTCCCTGTCTGTCTGCCTGCATATTTGTCTGCCTCTCTGTCTACCAGCCTGTCTGACTGTGAGTCTGTCTGTCTGTCTACCTGCCAATCTGTCTGTCTGTCTACCTGCCTCTCTGTCTGTCTACCTACCAGTCTGTCTGTCTGCTTGTTTGCCTGTCTATCTACCTGCCTATCTGCTTGTCTGTCTGTTGACCTGCCTGCCTGTCTGCCAGTTTGACTGCCTGCCTGTCTGTCTGCATGTTTGTCTGCCTCTCTATCTACCAGCCTGTCTGACTGTGAGTCTGTCTGTCTGTCTGCATGCTTGCCTGTCTGCCTGCCAATCTGTCTGTCTACCTGCCTCTCTGTCTGTCTACCTGCCAGTCTGTCTGTCTGCTTGCCTATCTGTCTGTCGACCTGCCAATCTGTCTGTCTCCTTGTTTGTCTGTCTATCTACCTGCCTATCTGTCTGTCTGCTTGTCTGTCTGTTGACCTGCCTGCCTGTCTTTCTGTCTGCATGTTTGTTTGCCTCTCTATCTACCAGCCTGCCTGTCTTTCTGTCTGCATGTTTGTTTGCCTCTCTATCTACCAGCCTGTCTGACTGTGAGTCTTTCTGTCTGTCTGTCTGTCTGTCTGTCTGCCTGCTTGCTTGCTTGTCAGTCTGTCTGCCTGCCCATTTCTGACCCTGCACACCGTCACACTGAGCATTATAGTCACAGCGGTTTCTTTCTATTCTTAGTGAGATCAATAGCAGTTTTAATCAGCCTCTACAGTATGTGGGTCATGGTGCTGAAGCACATGGTGGGAGTGGCACACAGCACAGCCCCAGCATCCAGTAGTAATTAAACCACTGGCATTTTCAAGAACTACATTAGCTTAATTAGACCACTTTTTATTTTTATCCAACTCAATTAAAGCAATGTTTTTCTCTTTTTCTCAGGGGAAAAACACAGTTCCTTTAGCGTATTGTAACAACATTGATAATATAAGATCTTTATATGAAAGCCTGTGTCGTGCCTGCCCCCCCCCCCCCCACATTGGTTATGTCATTCCTGCCAGGGTGCTCGTGACGAGATCATTCTGTCTGACCCGTCCTCCTGTGTCCCACCGCTGCAGGACTGAGACGCTGTTGGAGCGTCTTTCCTCTCCTGGCAAACCTGCGTGTTTCTGTCCCTGGGAGGAATGGAGAGTTCCTCTCTGCTTCTTCCTGAAGAGATTGTGAATGGTCACATCTGTATCATACGGCAATTTATGCGGGTACAGAAAAGCTCAGCGCCCAGGAGCTGCCTGAGTCGTGGGCCAGGAGCCCGGAGCGTGCTAACGTTCGCCTCTGTGCTGATGCTCCTTACTTTCATCACTGGATCTTTAAATATGCGCGCAGGCGGTGCACAAAGACTCTCTTCCCTTAGTCTCGAAGAACGACACAGCTGTGTGCTTTTGTGACGAAAAAGGGAGTGAGTTTCTCTTCGTGATGCCACGGTGTGTGGTCACATCCTGTCTCCCACAGCAGCTGAGGGGTGCCTAAAGAGTGCTGACCCCTGCTGCTGACCTAAGGTCACTGCGGCCTGCCGCTGGCCGTCTGCTTGGCCTCAGTCCAAACGGCCTGTGTTGGAGTCTTTGTTTGTTGGAGTGGGAATGGAAAAGAGGAGACACACACACACACACACACACACACACACACACACAATCCTATCATTATGGGGACACTCCATTCATTCCTATGGGCATAACCCTGATCCCAACTATGACACCCTCAACCCCTACCCAGCCCTAACCTTAACCATAAGTAACCAAACAAAATATGAGACTTTTGGCATTTTTAGTTTTTTGATTGCTTTCACAGATATTTATAAAATTGTGGTTATCCAAATGGGGACCTGAAAAAAGTAAGGAATTTTCAGGTTTTACCACACTTTTACCACCATACACACACACACAGACATAACCAAATCAGCTGAGTTTGCCGTACACGCTCAGCCATGTAAGTGAGATCTCCTGGGCTTCACTGAAGCAGCTCCATCCTGCGGGCCGATGGCAGCCTGCATGCTTTATGGAGGTGAGGCACGGAGATGGCCTTCCCAGCATCCCCTCTGCCGGCCCCCCCACTGCAGGGGGCCCCCGCAGAGTAGTGGCCTGAATAAAAGATGAGAGGTACAGGGGGTGCCTCATTTCCAGCACAGAACCCTACAGAGGTAAGCTCTGCAGTGTAAGCCCAGTGTGAGTCACCAGAGACAGGGGGTGCCTCATTTCCAGCACAGAACCCTACAGAGGTAAGCTCTGCAGTGTAAGCCCAGTGTGAGTGTGAGCCCAGTCTGCTCACACTCGTCCCACACCGCTCAGCAGCAGCACGACTGCGGCTGCACATGGATTGTTCCCTAATGGCTTAAGGGGGAATACAGAACCTTCTGTATGGTTTTCCTTATGATGATGCAAATTTTTATTGTAGGTGTTAGCTGCATAGGCACATAGCCGGCCCCAGACCAGCGCAGAACAGACTCTGAGGGCCTTACGTGGCGGCACCTATGTGTGGGTCGCATGGTAAAGGAAGAACATCTCCTGCCAGACCAGGATCGTGCCTGACACACGCCTGAAACTGCTGAGATTGTCTATATGCATTACCAAGGACAGACAAACTTTCCCTTTTTCAGTGCTGAGATCAGCTATGACCATGTTCGTTGAGCTATATTCTCTGGAGAGATAAACATGTTCCTTCAGCTACATTCTCTGTGGAGAATATCATGTTCCTTCAGTTATATTGTCTAGAGAGATGGTCATGTTCCTTATGATACATTCTCTGGAGAGATGGTCATGTTCCTTCAAATATATTCTCTGGAGAGATGTCATGTTCCTTCATATATATTCTCTGGAGAGATGGTCATGTTCCTTCAGCCAAACTGCCTACAGGGACCTTTCCTTCAGCAATGTTTCCTGGAAATATGTTCCTTTTCTGCAGGACACAATGGGAGAAGACTCCAGCAAAGGATGTGCTGGCTGCATTGAGTGTCCTGAAGAATCATGTGTCCCAACACCTCAAGCCAGAGCCAAATCTTCCAACAGCTCAATTTTTATTCCTTAACCAACCCTCCAGAGAGGTTGAGAGAGAGAGATCTGAACCTCACCTCAGGGTGTCACAGCTAAATATGAGCTTGATATTCATACTATGAATCTCTGACTCACCAGAGATAAGACACCCACGAGACGGGAAAAACCTTATCTGTCACACTGCCTGCTGCAGGATTCTTTGCTGTATAATGTGTAATAGTTCCCCATTTCGCAGATTGTGGCAGTTTCAGAAGCGCCTTCTACATGCAGAACAATGCTGGAGAACAAAGAAGTGAAGGTGATATGAGCAGCTTAATGATACCCAACAGCCATAGTGCATGAAGAGGGAGGAACAGTGCTCAGGCCTCACCAAAGCCACGGCATGAAGAGGGAGGAACAGTGCTCAGGCCTCACCAGAGCCACGGCATGAAGATGGAGGAACAGTGCTCAGGCCTCACCAAAGCCACAGCATGAAGATGGAGGAACAGTGCTCAGGCCTCACCAAAGCCACGGCATGAAGAGGGAGGAACGGTGCTCAGGCATCACCAGAGCCACGGCATGAAGAGGGAGGAACAGTGCTCAGGCCTCACCAGAGCCATAGCATGAAGAGGGAGGAACGGTGCTCAGGCCTCACCAAAGCCACGGCATGAAGAGGAAGGCACGGTGCTCAGGCCTCACCAGAGCCACGGCATGAAGATGGAGGAACGGTGCTCAGGCCTCACCAAAGCCACGGCATGAAGAGGGAGGAACAGTGCTCAGGCCTCACCAAAGCCACGGCATGAAGAGGGAGGAACGGTGCTCAGGCCTCACCAGAGCCACAGCATGAAGATGGAGGAACAGTGCTCAGGCCTCACCAGAGCCATGGCATGAAGATAGTGGAACGGTGCTCAGGCCTCACCAGAGCCACGGCATGAAGAGGGAGGAACGGTGCTCAGGCCTCACCAGAGCCACGGCATGAAGATGGTGGAACGGTGCTCAGGCCTCACCAGAGCCACGGCATGAAGAGGGTGGAACGGTGCTCAGGCCTCATTATTACCACAGACCTGCTGGCTCCATAAACAGCCGGTCAGTAATTCTGGCCTCATACTGCTGTCCACGTCTAAAGTGATGAAGAGATGCTACACTTCTGGACCAGCAATCAATCTGAGGTCACAGCCAAGAGATTTTACACCAACTGGCACTCCACACTGCTGTGAGTGGTACAAAAGTGATCACAAGGCAGGACGGTAGGATGAAATACTTAGAGCAAGTAAGTCACTGTTCTGGATTCACTGACTGGATGTAGGGTGTATGTAGTATGTTGTATTAAATTGAGTGAATTTAGTGTTTATGTTGATTTAAGAAACTATTTTGGTTTCAATAGCGTCACCATTTATATTCAACAAGTATGAGGAATTCAGTAAGTATACTGTGTTCATTCTCTGCCTGAAAATGAACAAAATCATTTTAAAATGGGCCCGCTGGGAAATAGGTGTAAATAATGATGACTGAAGAGTTCTGAGGATTTTGTTAAACTGCCAGTGTCACTTAGAAGTTAGAACATCTTACAGCAAAGAGAGGAAGACATGAGCTAGGAAGCCTGACTCAAATGAAAGACAAACAGAACTCTGCACTCACTTATCTCATCTCAGGAGAAGCCACAATCCTCAGGCTGGATCGACATTTATGGATGAAGAGCACTTTCAGTGAGACCTACTGGGCGTGCAGGCCTCATAAGCCAGCTTGCCGCGGCAGGTTGACGGCATTTCAGTGAGACCTACTGGGCGTGCAGGCCTCATAAGCCAGCTCACCGAGGCAGGTTGATGGCATTTCAGTGAGACCTACTGGGCGTGCAGGCCTCATAAGCCAGCTCACCGAGGCAGGTTGATGGCATTTCAGTGAGACCTACTGGGCGTGCAGGCCTCATAAGCCAGCTCACCGAGGCAGGTTGAGGGCACAAACCATGGTAACTCGATCAGGGGGCCATCCTCACTGAATTATAATGGAATTTCAGAACATCTTCACCAGTGAGACGGAATAAGGAGTTTGTTTGTGAGGGAACTGGGGAAATACAATCCTGTTGGATACAGAGGGCATGAAAATGCCTGGAAGGCTGCAGCGCAAAGTCTCCCCTCGCTCAGTCTGCCCTGGGTTCCTCATTTTATTTGTGTAAAAGGCACATTTCTGCATTTCCTTGAACGGAGAGTCCTGGCTTTGGGGACCCAATGACCTACTAACTCCTGGATAGCTCATGCCAGCTTGTATGCAGCCTGTACAGACACTAAAGTGCATCTTTGACATTTTGCCAAGGTGTCAGGCAGGACAAGATCTCTGCTTAACGACCCGTAGTGGTTAGCTTGTGGCTGCTAAACATTAACCGACCACAGGAACCAGACAAACCACACAGATGCTAGCAGACTGACATTCCCGCAATTAGATGTTTCCTTGGTATAGTCACAAATTTTGGGCTAAAATATTAAGACCGCTGTCTAAATTGAATCCATATGTGCTGAAATCTGCCCGTGCTTTGTCCTGAGGTCATAACTATGCAAGATTATTCAACTTAACAGCTACTGAATAGGCTGGATGTCAATTTAATGATTAATGAATTTGAAGATTTGATTAAATCACAATAACCATTTTATTTTGAAATAAAAAGTAAGGTAGCATTTGCACATCATACAATGTGTAATTATAATTGAACTTTTCCATAAAATATCATTGATGCCATGGATAACCACAACCATAAATGATTGTTTTATTCGCCAAGCTTTGACTCCTATGATTGATTTGTATGTAGTCTGTTCACTGTTATTAAATGCTTGTACAATTTCTCTCATATTACAGTTTGGCGTAGTTTAAGCCAGAATAATACAACGCTGGTCTTACGTCACTTTTGTTGCAGATGATAGCAACAGGACGCCTCCGTTTTTTTAACCCTGTGTAATTTTCATCAACCCATCGCTATTTCTCATACCATTATGTAATCTGACAATCGCTGTGCGTGTGCGCGCCTGTGTCTGTTTGTATGTGTGCGCGTGTCTGTGCGCGCACCTGGGTGCCTGTGTCCGCGCGCACGCGAATCTATGTCTGATTGTGTGTGTGTGTGTGTGTGTGTGTGTATTTCGGCAACATGAACATCACAATGCAAGAAATCCGACCAAAGAGCCGCGTACCACGATAAAACAGCGGTGCTTCTTGCGTGTCACATGAAGCGTGACATGGACAGAATAAGCCTGGATGATACAGCAGGCGCGCGTGCCAAACAAAGGCTGTCTCCCTTAGACCCTTAGAAGCAGCGATCCATCCTGCATTGTATTAATCAGCAGCGACATCTGATCCGACTGAATTATCCGTGCAATCGCTTTTTTACGCCGGTGTGCCACAATAAACCCCGGCAATGAAGGCGCAGCAGGTAGGGCAGCCGGCCGGTGCGGAAGGTGCCCGTCTCTCGCTGTCACTCCTACCTGAGTGGCTTTGTGAAACTGCTTCTTCAGCCCCGCCACCGACATGCTTCCCGGTGCTCGGCTCTCCGATGGGCTTTACTGGCGGCTCCGGTGCGCAGGGTCTCTCCGGCGCTGCCCGTCTGATGTTATGGGCTCAGGTTATGGGATGCCTGCCTGTGCAGCGCGCTGCAGACGCGCCCGTGACGCCGCCCGGAGGCGGAGCTGGAGCGGCTCTCTCCCCAGCCCCGCATCCCCCGGGGAAGCCGATGTACGGCTTATATGTGCTGTGCTAACAGCCACGGAATGCACATGCATACTCACCAGCGCTCCCCCGGTTATTCATTATTAAATAGTCATCACGGACACATACTGTGAATACGATGGCGGTATCGCACCCAGCCTCTGCAGCTAACACTGCTAGGGACGATAATACGCCGTGACTTTATCTTGTTGGCGTAGAATTCATAAAATTGATTTAGGTGTTATTAATAGACAATAGATGGCACTCCGACCCTATAATAATACCAGCGGCGTTCGATACATGCATCGTACTGCCGAGGCGCTCCTAGCTCTTTCTGTCTCTGTCCTTCTCTTTTCCTCACTCTCTCTCTCTCCCTTTCTTTCTCTTCCCCTCATTCTATCTCCCTGAATCCATCTTCTTCTCTCCCCCGCTGTTTAAATAGTTAATACGTTAACTAGTGCTTTGCATAACACACCTACACGTGTAAACGCTTTTTCATGGGGTCCCAGCATGGCACATTAAATAATGTCACCAAGAAGGGTGCTGATACCACCGATGATATACCGAAGCTACACATTTCCTCATTGTTAAAGAAAACATCTTATAAGCGCTATTTAGGTAGCGCCGAAGAAAGAGACGAGCGAAGAATGGCTCACTGGCGCCACCGCGCGGCTGAAGCGTTTATTATGGGTGTTAAGCTCGTACATGAAGATACACAAGTATATCGCGTCATCTTGTGGCAAAAGTTGTGAATATCCTCTGACAAACAATTCTGGGTTTCTGCGGTCCTGAAGTGCAGGGTACTGTATGCGGTGGTGTCATGGTTTTAAATGGCGCATCAACATCTTCTTTATAATTAAACTGAGTAACTATACAAAAAATCTGTAATCATACATATGTAATGTCACACTGATAGAGCACAAGGGCCATCTACAGATTTATGAATAGACTGACTGCTGCTTGACATATCATAAAGATAACATCAGATCTAAAATATGAAATGATGCATGTGAAAATACTAACATGTTTCTATCGTATTATATCTCTTTTTTCATTACTGGTTTTCTATAAGGTATTGGCATGAACTAATTTGCATTCTTTACCTTGTCTATAGCAGGACAAAAAAAGAAAAAAAAAATAGTTAAAATAAATACGGTATTGAGCAAAAATCTTAGTCAAAGGGAATAAGACTACTTATCTGGGCAGTAAGTGTATATTTACTCAGAACGAAAAACAATCTAGCATTATAATATATGCAAACGAACAGAAACACAATAAAAACTAATAAGAATTTCTTAATTTCTCCAAAAGTTCTTTATTTGCTGGCAGGAGCACCACAATTCTGCTCCCAAACCTCTGCTCGGGGGCACCAGTCCCCAGTTTGAAAGGGCTACGCTGACACACTCCCAAACCTCTGCTCGGGGGCACCCCAGTCCCCAGTTTGAAAGGGCTACGCTGACACACTCCCAAACCTCTGCTCGGGGGCACCAGTCCCCAGTTTGAAAGGGCTACGCTGACACACTCCCAAACCTCTGCTCGG
>JAODKM010000016.1:5813644-5824874 GCA_026780845.1 Petrocephalus sullivani | reverse complement strand
CGAAGGGAGAGATCACAACCTCTGCTCCTGGCCCTTAGCAGCATGCCGAAGGGAGCGATCACAACCTCTGCTCCTGGCCCTTAGCAGCATGCTGAAGGGAGAGATCACAACCTCTGCTCCTGGGCCTTAGGAGCATGGTGAAGGGAGCGATCATAACCTCTGCTCCTAGGCCTTAGCAGCATGCCCAAGGGAGTGATCACAACCTCTGCTCCTGGCCCTTAGCAGCATGCTGAAGGGAGAGATCACAACCTCTGCTCATGGGCCTTAGCAGCATGCCGAAGGGAGCGATCACAACCTCTGCTCCTGGGCCTTAGCAGCATGGTGAAGGGAGCGATCACAACCTCTGCTCCTGGGCCTTATCAGAATGCCGAAGGGAGCGATCACAACCTCCGCCACAGAGAGATGGCTCGGTCCTGGCACACTTTCCTTGTAGTTGCTTTGTATAATGGAATAGTTTATCTATAAAAAGAACCATTCCTAGCATTTTTCCTTATCTGTTTTGTAATTTTCAATGACTGTAAAAACACCAATGGCACACAAATTAAAGATACGTCTTCATCAAGGTTCGTAAACAGAAAGCAGAGCTGCTGTTTAACATTTTTCCATTGGAGGACGTTCTCTCCACTGCCGTTAATGTCTTAATTGCTATGGTTTTACATGCCTGTAACAAAGTGGCCAGCAGGGGGCCTAATTCAGTATTCCATGCTATAACACTAGAAATGAAGCAATATAATGACAATTTATCACATACTATATTTATAGCTAATCTACATGATCAAGTGAGGCCTACATTTGTATATTACATGATAATCCCTGCACACCTGCTAGGTGTGAACCACTATGTGGTTTTAATTTAAATTGTTAATATTAAAAAAGTGCAATGTTTATCCATAAAAACTATGAATTAGCCGATGTCTGAGCAGCCTGCTGCCCGGCACGGACTCCCACTTGTTACAGGGAGACGCAGCATTAGCATCATCGCTCGCTTTCCTCCTGGGGATGTTAGTGTACGGCGGTGCCCATAAAGTAGCACACGTCTGAGCAGCCTGCTGCCCGACAGCGACTCCCGCTTAATTATTACAGGGAGGCGCAGCATTAGCGTTAGCGCTCGCTTTCCTCCTGGGGATGTTAGTGTACGGCGGTGCCCATAAAGTAGCACACGTCTGAGCAGCCTGCTGCCCGACAGCGACTCCCGCTTGTTACAGGGAGGCGCAGCATTAAGTTCGTTTCAGAACGAACGCGGCACGCGCTGCGGTGCGCTGCGCTCCGAAACCCATTGCTTCCTATGGCGTGCGCGGCGCAAGGAGCGTTTTGCGCTACGCGGACCCAAGCGCAAGCGCAGCGATGGCGCGGCGCAGGAGCGGCACCGCGCCGCCCGGGGAGCTCGTGTGCGCACCGCGGGCAAAGTGCAACAAAGCTCAACACATTGTCGCGCGACCAATATAAACAATGCATGGAACCGGGCACAGAAATCAAAATGTAGGATAAACTTGTATTGCCCTTTCTCTATTGGTAAAAGATAAACTTATGCTGTCCATATTATATAATATTACTGTTGGAACAGGCATGCCAGCGGAATGACAGGAGAGCGCTTCGCAAACCACGCCTCTCTTTTTGCGCGGAAGCCCGCGATGAGCGCAAAGCGCTGTTGATCGAAGGGTTGCGCAAACCTCGCGGCGCGCACAGCGCCTGCCGCGGTCGGTCTGAAAAGGGCTTTAGCGCTAGCGCTCGCTTTCCTCCCGGGGATGTTAGCGCGTGGTGGCGGTGTGCAGTGTGGTGCACTGGGGGCTCTGTGCAGCGAGGCGGCTGATGGCAACCTCAGCTTCATCTTCCTCAGTTTGTGCAAAAGCTGTCGCCAGGATCAGCCCGAAAGGAAAAGAGGAACTGAAAGGTATTGACTCTCTTTACACACTTTTGTACTTTTTTGGCCTCCAACTGGAAAGTCTGGACAAGAACAGAGACTGAAAAACTAGTGGTTTCAGTTAAGGCTAATTTCTGACTCATTATTCTGCTGATTTACAACTTATGATAGATATGTCTCAACTCTTGCCAATAATAATGACTTAATAATTTCACTGGACAAGTATCTGAATCCATCAGATTAAACATGACTTGAAAATTGAACAAATTGGGCCGTCTGTAAGCCAGATGAAGGTAGCAGGAAACAGCCGGCATGGCAGCATGCTACCTTTAAAATGCTGCTTCTGTCACAGATAGGGTCGGCTCCACACGGGGCCCCCGCCTGTCCGTAGCGGCAGGACCTACAGGAAGCCATTGCAGAAGTCACCGGGCAATCAGGCTCACACCCAGAAAACCTAGAATCTGTCGCTATTTTAGGGTTCGGGATGTGACGTGATTCTGATTTAATAAATAAAAAACAAAACAGTGGTGATTAGATAGCAGTGCACTTCACACCACTTAATGTCTCCCATTCCTTATGAAAGTCATGTCATCCTCCAATTCATCAGGAACTGCTGGATAAGCTGTTGATCGTCGCTGGCATTCTGCCCACTGCCTGGCTGATTTCTGGTCATTCTCAGTGTCTCCTGCTTCACCTTGTTCTTGTGTAGCTACTGCTGTCTTAGAACCTGGAAGCAACCTGCTGCTCAGTGTAGCCTTCTGCCAGCAGAGCTGGGATTAGACCAGGTGTATTTTTTTTTCTAATTGTGCTGTGGTCTCTTCATTTTTTCTGGGGCTGTAGATAATGGCCGATTCCTCTTTTCAGCTATTCTTCTTCTCAAAGATCTTTTAAAAATCCTGCCATACTCATATAACATACAGACTGTAGTTGTCTGCACATGCCTTCAGAAATTTAAAGCAGCTTTTCTGAGAGCAGCCCTGCATGATACCACCATCTATTGATCGCAATAAATCACAACAAATATCAGAATCTGTTAGCTGGAGCCCAGCCTTAGCAGGGAAGAGGCTTTCTGCTGTCAATCTGCCAAAGCATTGTTCTCACAGAAGCTTTTTCTTTCAGGATGGCAGCTGGAGAGCCTTACTGTACTCGGGGTTGTGTCTTACTAGCCGACGGTGCCGCGCTGATGTGAATCATTGTGATCTCTCGTGCGATGCCTGGGGGACGGCCGCAATCCGTCTCTGTTATCTGGAGTACAGCTGAGCAGTTTCTGTCTGTGGCGGAGATGGCTTCACTCCGGGGACGGGGAGAGATCCGGAGAGCAAAGGTGTTTTACGGGGCCATCGCCGAGCTGCTAATGGCACAGGGCCCGAGGCACTCCTCAAGGCTCAATCGCTTCCCGGTAAAAGAACACGGCCATCGCAGAAAGAACTTTCCTAAATGTATCGATCGATCTGTCCTTCTGCACGGAGGAGCAGAGGCATGCCGGGCTCCAATTTTGCTGAAAAATACATGCAACGGTACAGATGAAAGTAACCCATGGAGGGTTGCCGCGTTATGGGTGCCAGCGGAATAGCGTTTGATTTCAGAGGCTTACGGCCTCGATTACAGCCCCGCTGAGCTTGTCCTGGGCTACCCTCCGTAGTGCCTGTCAACCTTTTAGGGAGAACGGCGTAATCAATTTCCCCGTTCAATTAATCAGATCTTCGCCGCCTGTTTACAGCGAGTGAGATTACTGTAGCGGCTGAGCACAGCGACCGGGTCCAAGGCCGTCTATCAACTGTCCACCGAGACGAGAGCTGGGTAACCAGACCTGCGATTCCACCACGATGCTGACAGCCGCGGCGGAGTAGCTCTCTAAGTGAAAGTACCTCGGAAATCCTGCGTCACCTGGACTCATTTCTCTGAAGAGAACAAACTTCAGCCACAAAACACCAAATCTTTGATCTCTTAACTTTTGTTTGAGATTAAAGTGATCAAATAAGATAAAAAAACAACGAAAACAACAACAAAGCGCCTCAACCCTACTTAAAGGCGCATTGCATTAAGGAATAATGAATATGTCGCATTGGAAAGCGCAGGCAGGTGAGAGGCCCACCCGAGGCCCATCGCATTCTTCTGCTCGCTAATTATACCCCCATGTGCTGCAGTTTAACACACCGGAGGCTTATATGAAAGGGAATCGGGCACGGGGGACCCCGGGCCGGCGTAATTAAAAAAGGTGCTTTTCATATTGTTTCCATCGTGAGGTCTGCTTGGATCTGACCTAAATACACCTAAGACAGGCTCTAACATCTCCGCTAGTTTGTACTCTACTGTGTAACACTAACAAATCTAGCCACAAAGAACTTGGTACTAAGTTGTGTTTCCTGTACTGATTCTGAAATTATCTTGCACAGCAGAAAGGTAAACACAGTGACAGCATGATTTAAAGTGACCGTCACTGCGGGGATCCTTTTTAGCCCGCCACTGCCTCGGTTAATCATCTGGCAGTAAATAATCGCATACTGTATGTAACCTTACAGACAGGCACTGTGCTAACCACAGAGCACATGCCTAGCCGTCGCGCGCTGGGGTGACATGCACACACCTAGCCGTCCCACACAGAGCGCTGGGGTGACATGCACACACCTAGCCGTCCCACACAGAGCGCTGGGGTAACATGCACACACCTAGCCGTCCCACACAGAGCGCTTGGGTGACATGCACACACCTAGCCGTCCCACACAGAGCGCTAGGGTGACATGCACACACCTAGCCGTCCCACACAGAGCGCTGGGGTGACATGCACACACCTAGCCGTCCCACACAGAGCGCTGGGGTGACACGCATCATCTGCTATTACTCTTCTGTTTCTCCTTGGAAAAAAGGGAACCATTACGAGCACTGTTCCACACGCCTTACTGTCCCACATGGCGAGCTGGGGTGACATGCACACACCTAGCCATCTCACACCAAGCCGTTCCACGCAGCGCACTAGGGTGACTCGCACACGCCTAGCTATCCCACGCGGCGCACTGGGGTGACACGCACACGTATAGCTATCCCACGCGGCGCACTGGGGTGACACGCACACGCCTAGCTATCCCACGCGGCGCACTGGGGTGACACGCACATGTATAGCTAACCCACGCAGCGCACTGGGGTGACACGCACATGTATAGCTAACCCACGCAGCGCACTGGGGTGACTCGCACACGCCTAGCTATCCCACGCGGCGCACTGGGGTGGCACGCATCATCTGCTATTACTCTTCTGTTTCTTCTTGGAAAAAAGGGAACCATTATGAGCACCGGTGAAAAATGCGTCCCCCGTGTGTGATTGCACACACACCGTCCCTGTCCATGCTACAATAAAGCAGATGATACAGCTCAGTGAGCTGGGGGAGGCGAGGGGGGGGGCGAGGGATGATCCAAGCAGAGATGATGGTGCTCATTATGAAGAACAGCACTGGCGGCCATCTCCCAGAGTTCATAAAGACAGCGCCGTTAAATTCACCTCCAGTCAATAATTAGGATCCACAAATAAAAGCAGGCAATTACATCAATACTGCTGGGCAATTACTGTCCCGAGGCCAGCTGTGGGGGGCAGGAGAGGCCGGGGGCTGGGTGACAGGGTACCCCCCCAGAAAGAGGCCATTTAATCTGGGGAGCAATGAGCTACACACATACACACACACAGGCACAGACCCGCACGCACAGACACACACACAGGCACACAGACACAGACCCGCACACACACAGGCACAGACCTGCATGCACAGACACACACACAGGCACAAACCCGCACGCACAGACACACACACACAGGCACAGACACACACACACAGGCACAGACCCGCACGCACAGACACACACAGGCACAGACCCTCACGCACAGACACACACACTCACACAGGCACAGACCCGCATGCACAGACACAGGCACAGACCCGCATACACAGACACACACACACTGGGATAGACACACACACAGGCACAGACACACACAGAGACAGGCATAGACACACACAGACACAAATATAGACAGACACACAGGCACAGACACATACACACAGGCACAGACACACAGTCATGCACACAGACACACACACATACATACACAGACACACATACACACACAGGCACAGACACGCACACAGACACACATACACACACAGGCACAGACACGCACACAGACATACAGACACACACATATTTGTGGGGACAGTCCATTCATTCCTATGGGAATAACCATAATCCCAACTATGACACCCTAACCTCTCCTAATTCCTCCTAAAATGTGCGCAAACTTGGTTATCAATTACAAGAAACGTTTGACCTCTGTGCTTGCAAACAAGGGTTTTGCCACTAAGTATTAAGTCTTTTTTTGTTAGAGGGTTCAAATACTTATTTCACTCAATGAAATGCAAATCAGTTTCTATCTTTTATTTAAAGTTATATTTTCAATTTTCCTTTTGATGTGCTATCTGTCACCATTAAAATGATACTGTTCTGAGACTTTTCATTTCTTTGTCAATGGACTAACTTACAAAATCAGCGAGGGGTCAAATAATTATTTCCTCCACTGTAGATGCAGACACAGACACACACAGGCACACATACACACACAGATGCAGACACAGACACAGGCACACATACACACACATAGATGCAGACACACACAGACACAGGCAGAGACGCACATAGATGCAGACAGACAGACACAGGCACACACACACACACACACACCTAGATGCAGACACACAGACACAGGCACACATACACACACAGATGCAGACAGACACAGGCACACATACACACACAGATGCAGACACAGACACACACAGACACAGGCACACATACACACACAGATGCAGACACAGGCACACATACACACACAGATGCAGACACAGGCACACATACACACACATAGATGCAGACAGACAGGCAGAGACGCACATAGATGCAGACAGACAGACACAGGCACACATACACACACACACACCTAGATGCAGACACACAGACACAGGCACACATACACACACAGATACAGACACACACAGACACAGGTACACATACACACATAGATGCAGACACACAGGCACACATACACACACACACATAGATGCAGAAACACTCACACATACACAAACAGGCACACACACACATAGATGCAGACACACACACGCACACATACACACATAGATGCAGACACAGGCACACACACACACAGATGCAGACAGACAGACGCATACACACACATGCACACATACACACATAGATGCAGAGACAGACAGACGCATACACACACATGCACACATACACACATAGATGCAGACACAGACACACACGCATACACACACACGCATACACACATAGATGCAGAGACAGACACACACGCATACACATACACACATAGATGCAGACACAGACACACACGCATACACACACACGCATACACACATAGATGCAGACACAGACACACACGCATACACACACACACATACACACATAGATGCAGACACAGACACACACGCATACACACATAGATGCAGACACACTTGCATACACACACACGCATACACACATAGATGCAGACACAGACACACACGCATACACACATAGATGCAGACACAGACAGACACTCAGTTCACACTGATCTGACCCAGGTATCTGGCGTATGTTTTTTCTCCTGTTTTAACCCTGAAGAGCATGGCGAAAGGACTCGGCTCTCCTTGTTATCCCGAGACACGCGCTGCTGAGTGAGATCCCTGCCCTGGAAACCTGCTGAATGATGGGTCAGCCATTGACAGGGCCACGAGGTAATAAAGGACCGTCCCACAGACGAGGCCTGGCGGGGGGAGGTGGGCAGGGGCCCCGCCAGGAGGAGAGGGGGGGCCGTCTCTCTGCCTGTCATTTTGTTTGCCTGGTATCCGTCACAGACTCCTTCAGAAGCAGGACAGGAGCGGTCATACACTGTATGATTTATACAGGGATCTATGATGCTTTCTACCTCTCGAGCGCTGATTTAAAGTCAGAACTTATATGAAAAGATAATCCATAACCCGGAATTGAATTGGAGGAAATGCTGATTGTGGAGATGACCTTGATGATGTTGGGGTGACAGTCAGAGAGGCTTGACACTTATCTGAAGGTCACTGTCTCCCCCAAAACCACAGTTGACCAGAATACTGCCCAAACACTTATTTTCATCTGCAAAAAGCATGATCTGCAATGTCTGAGGCTCAGCAGTGAAACGCTCCAGATGTGCGAGATGAAAGCGGGCATAGGAAGGGGATGACACTCTGAGACACACTGACAGACGGATGGAAGGATGGACAGACACACAGGGGTATTCATACTCTCCCTGAGACTGCGTAGCCCATACACACACTGCGCGCGGCCCCCAGCTCCATCCCACAAAAATCTCACCTGCCAATAAACTACCCTTGATCACTACCAGGAGAAGCTACGTCCCGGGAGATGGTCTAGTTTATTAAGAGTGGGGAAAAAAGACCCGGACGAGAAGAAAAAGTAGAAGGCGGGTCACACCGGCGGTTCCAGCAGCCTCCTTGGGGAGCGGAGATGGTCTCTGGCTTGTCATCCAGCGAGCAGGCTTCCACTCTGCCCGCGAAACGTCGATAGGAATATGTTTCGGGAGGTCTCTGGTGGACATCTTTTCATTCTTCCAGCATCGACAGGCTGCCAAATCAATATTTAGTTCCCACTAACAAGCTGCCTGGGGTTCTCAGAAGAAGCGCAGCGTGCAGAGCGCGGGACCCGGCTGTGGCTGAGCCGGGAGCCGCCAGCCATCGGGCAGGCTGCAGCCGTCAGGAAGCGGGCCGCGGCTAAGGGCCAAAGGTGAGGCTGAGCGGCGTGTCCGGAGCTCTGCCGGGCCCGCCTGCGTCCGTGCACCTCCACTCGCTGCTGGTGCAGAGATGCAAACTGCCTGATGCTGCTATAAATATTTATCAAATATTCCTGGTACTGAAGCGATAAAGAGGCGGCAGTCACTCGTGCGTGTCTGAGAGGTCTCTAACGGCAGCTCTTTGTCTCCGTTTCAAAGCCAGGCTGAACAGGCGCTCTGGGCAGCACTTAGGAACAAACAGGCACACTCTCGACTCCAGGAAGGGGGCCCTAATGTCCCCATCGTTACCCTCCAGTGGAGCAGCACGGACTCTCCACTCCTGATCCAAATCTGTGTCTAAGAGTGATCGATTACATTTTATGTGTCTAAAAAACAAATATTGAATATTTCTGGGTTTTTTATAATATTTCCAATTTCATCAGAATGATGGTTATTTCTATAATATAACAATGTTTTAGGCAGAATGTCACCACCGTAGTTGATTCTCGGGTGCGTCTCCTCCTCCTGGTGCAGTGGGGGTCACTGTCTCCATAGCGGAGCTCCTATGCACCTCCTCGGCTCCAGCTATAGCGAGTGCGTGCCTCATTTCCAGGCATCCCGCTTGTTACCGTCAGCTGAGTGGCTTTGCCTCTCCGAATCCTGCCTGTACCTCTCTGGGGGGATTCCCCATGCCTCCCTCCACAGAAATGCAGCAATGCGCTGACCCCCCAGGCCTCATTAGCTAGTCATCGAAAAAACAAATTTGTCTGGCTCTTATAGGCTTGTTACAAATGGATAATTAAGTTGAAACCAGCAGTCGCTTTCAGTCTGTGTGTCAAGGGCCTGTCAGTGTGGTGTGGGTGGTCTGTAAGGATGGGTTGTGTGGTGTGTGGTGGTCTGTAAGGATGGGTTGTGTGGTGTGGGTGGTCTGTAAGGATGGGTTGTGTGGTGTGGGTGGTCTGTAATGATGGGTTGTGTGGTGTGGGTGGTCTGTAAGAATGGGCCATGCAATGTGTTTTATTCTGTGAGGATAGGCTGTGTCACATGCATTGGTCAGTAAGGATGGACTGTGTGGTGTGTGTTGGTTTGTCTGTAAGGATGGGCCTTGTGGCATGTGGTGGTCTGTCAGGAATTGCTCTGTGATGTAAGTTGGTCTATAGGATGGGCCGTGTTGCTTGCAGTGGTATTTAAGAATGGGAAGTGTGGCATGAGGTGGTCTGTAAGAAGCAGCTGTGTAACACATGCTTGTCTGTAAGGATGGGTCGTGTGGCATGCGGTTATCTGTAAGGATGGTCTGTGTTTTGTGTAGTAGTATGTAAGGATGGTCTGTGTTTTATGTAGTAGTATGTAAGGATGGGCCATGTGGCATGTGATACTCTGTCAGGAATGACTTGGTGGCATGCGTTGGTCTGTAACGATGAGGTGTGCTGTGGTCTGTAAGGATGGGCTGTACAGTGTGCTGTGGTCTGTAAGGATGGGCTGTACAGTGTGCAATGGTCTGTAAGGATTAGCCGGGCAGTGTGTGGTGGTCGGTCAGGAATGACTATGTGGCATGCATTGATCTGTAACGATGAGTCGTGCTGCCTGAGGTGGTCTGTAAGGATGGGCTGTACAGTGTGCATTGGTTTGTAATGATGAGCTCTGCAGTGCGCGGTAGTCCGTCAGGAATGGCAGTGTGGCATGCGTTGGTCTGTAAGGATGGATTGTCTTGCATGCGATGGTCTGTCAGAATGGGGCGAAACTGAATTGCGTGATCCGAGCCATGTGAAAGTGTCCTGGTGCTGAATCTCAGCCACATGAAAGCTTCCTGGGGGCCGAATCCGAGCCACATGATAGCATCCCAGGCACCAAATCCGAGCCATATGAAATTGTCCCGGCTCTCGAATACCGGCTGCGTGTCCCGGGTGCTGAATCTGAGGTGCCTTGAAAGTGTCCTGACTTCCGAATCAGAGGTGGGTGGATGGAAGCAGATGGTTCCCCGACTGCGAGACAAGGTGACCGCTAGCAGCGCTTTTAATTATACGTCAAGTTTCTGTCCAAATATTTATTTTTTTCTCCTCTTATTTAGCTGCAACAAGTCACCCTGTTAATCTGTATATGAGCCAACCTGTAATGGGCAGGAGGACATGAATTTATAGATGGGTGCAGGACTATTCCGTGATAACATGACATGCTTAAACACTGAATTTGCACCAGAGTTAGTATAAATGTGCCTGGCAACCCCCACGCCGGCCACCCACCCCCCTCAGGGTGCTCTATTTAATGTCAATGGCCATCTTCCTCAAGCAGCAGATGTCACCTGGAGCCAGAGCGCTGAAGGACAGTGTGCGCCTGGCTCCACTCTCCCACTCTCACACTCCCTCCCTCCCTCCACCGGCCATCTGATTAGCAGCTCTGCGATATTAGACTGGGACCAACTAGTCAATTCCCTCCTGCTGGACGGGAAGCGTCCATATGTCCTCAGCTGGGACGCTCAGTGGCGGGTGGGGGGGGGGGGGGGGGTGTTTGCCCGGCGGGGGGGGGGTTGCGCCGCGTGTCCTGGCG
>JAODKM010000016.1:5786439-5800955 GCA_026780845.1 Petrocephalus sullivani | reverse complement strand
CGGGGAGACCAGTGAGAAGGCTGAGAGGGATCAGGGTGACTGACAGGGGCCAGCAGGGCGGCGCTGATGTCAGGGGGAGGGTCCCCTCAGAGGAAACGCGGGGAGACCAGTGAGAAGGCTGAGAGGGATCAGGGTGACTGACAGAGGCCAGTAGGGCCGCACTGATATCAGGGGGAGGGTCCCCTCAGAGGAAAAACGGGGAGACCAGTGAGAAGGCTGAGAGGGATCAGGGTGACTGACAGGGGCCAGCAGGGCGGCACTGATATCAGGGGGAGGGTCCCCTCAGAGGAAACGCGGCGAGACCAGTGAGAAGCCCTACGGCAAATTCCAGAAAAACAACCCTCGCTCATTTTTTTCCTGTGTCCTTGCATAAATATATTTCTGGAACTTTTCCTAAAGCAAGAGAGAGGATTACATCTTTAAAGAGGCCTTCAGACTCGCTAAATCAGCAGATGCAGCCCACTAGAGACACCGGGGCAGCCACAGACTGAGGGTGGCCTGCCTGGGGCTCTCTGCACATCCACACGTGGGTAATCAGTCTCCAGTGGCCACCAGAGCATTTTTAACGTGTGAATCGGCAGTAAAACATCACCAGGGAAAATTGCCCCCCCCCGCCGGAGCCTTGCCTTGTGTTTGATGAGGAGCGAGAGTCACTCTTATTTCGGAGGGGCTAGCATATAGCGTCCTGAGTGCCCTTTGAGCCGGGGAAGGCAGGAAGAGCAGGAGCTTCGGAAGCCTTTAGCAGACAAACGGAGCACGGAAACATTCCGAATCTCTCAGCGCTTTTCCCGTGACGACAGCCGAGAGCTTTGTTATATCGGATTTCCCTGCACTTCATCTCCTGAAGCTCACATCCATATTGCAGCATGCTGCTGTCAGATCATCACACAGAGCGCCCAACAGCTGCCCAGGGCTTCCTCCGCCAATTGCAGACCTTCCGAGGCTTATTTATATCGAACGTAACATTGCTCACCTTCTCTTAAATTCTTTGGTGTGGAGTTACATCATGCGAGCCTGATAGTAAGATGTCAAAGTCATCGGTCACCGTGACAGAGTCATGAGTGTGTGTGTGAATGTGCCTGGCTTGGTCCACACAATGTATATGTACATAGGGAGCTTCGGCTCCAAATCGGTGCAGATGTATGTCCAGCTGTGTTAGTCTTGTCTCACACAGAACTCTGTGGCACTCACCGCTTACCGTTATCAGACATTCATAAATTTAGAATTGCGGTCTGCTCACCGCCATCCTTTTAACAACCAACTCAGCTTGGCCAAGGGAGAATCTCCGGAATAACTAAGACACCAGAAACAAAAACAGGAACAAAGAGCCAGAGAAAGGAGGCAAGTGCTCTGGGGGGACAAACCAGCTACGAGCACAGCCCCATAGCCTCTCTGCTTAGTATCATGCTGGCAAACATGCAGTTCTTGGTAAATAAACTGGAAGTTCAGGGTTCAGATGAGGTACCAGCAGGACAGCATCATCTGCCCAAAAAATCTCTGACTCCCTTGGTGACCAGACTATCCTACCTGCTCTGTTTTACATGTCTGGTAAATCTAATGCGTGTGTGTGTATCACAGCAAGAACTTAATGACTCTGTGACTCCTGCTGGCCAGACCTGCAGCTTCTAATAACTAAATGTCCTATCTACCTGGGAACCTCAGCTCAGACCTCCTCACTGCCACTTCTGTTCCACCACATGTGAGAACAAATATCGCTGAATCCGAGCTGAAGTGCTCAACAGTCATCAAACTGGTTACTTGTAGTCGGCCCTCGTGGTGGCTGGGGATTTTAAAATGGTGATGCCAGAATTAAACCATCACACAGAGTGTCCAAAAAGAGGAGAAAGAACATTCAATCACAGCTGCTCCCCATCAAGAAAGGCTAGAAAGTTCCATCTCTCTTTCCCGCTGTTTTCCTCGTGCCAAAATATGCAGAAGAGATGAATCGGGCCGCTCCCGGTGAAATGGGAGGTCACACGCTGGACACTGGATCAGATGCCACCCTGCCAGACTCCGGATGATGCAGACTGGGACATGTTCCAGCACAGAAACAATGACATCATTGCATTTGTGGAAGTGAAGCCAGTGAAGGAGACATTGCCTAAAGCTGACACCAAGATCTTTGCCAAGCAGAAGCCGTGGGTGGACAGTACAGTTTGTGATGCACTAAAGACCAAATGCCAAATGTCGCCCCCTCACTGCAGCCACTGCAACCTGCTCCAGTGCCCTCAACCATATTTGATTCATTGCCAAAGTACCAACATGTTTCAAAAAGGACCAACATCATCCTCACCCTCAAGAAACCCGGCCCATCATGTCCAAACGTCTACTGTCCGGTTGCACATTCTTCAAAAGTAATGAAGTGCTTTGAGAGACTGGGCAAAGATTACATCTGCTGCACACTGCCAGCACACAGGGCCCAGCACTATCTGCTTACCACCCAGACAGATTCCCAGACGATGCTATGGCACTCATCCTGCACACTGCTCTCAGCCACTTGGATAACAGGATAATATGTGCAGTGCTCACTGATCTCAGCTCTAATTTTAACACAGTAATCCCTAACAAACTCATCAGCAAGCTAAAGGACTTGGAGCTGAACACCACCCCATGCTACTGGGTCGGGAGTCCGGGGTGTCCACATCATGGAGGACACAGACAGAACACACCAGCACCCTTTCCAAAAAGGCACGTGAGCAGCACTGCTACCTCAGGATGCTGAAGAAGCTCAGGCTGGCCCCCAGGATCCTGAAGGCACTGGAGAGTATCCTGACTGGGGGAATCACCACCTGATCTAGGAGCAGCATCAAGCAGGACAGCACAGGCCTGTGCAGAGAGGTGCGCTGGGCGGAATGTGACTTCCTGAACTTGCAGGCCGCCAACAGGAAGAGGTGCAACGACAGATCAGTGAAAATAATAAAATACCCTACAGACGCCAACACCGGTCTCTCCTCGTCACTGTTGACAGGGAGGCGTTACCACAGCGGAAAGCCAAAATGGAGGGACTGAAGAACAGTTCCTGCTGTCAGGGAGGCGATACCACAGTGAAAGGCCAAAACAGAGAGCCTGAGGAACAGTTCTTGCTGTCAGGGAGGTGTTACCACAGCCAAAGGCCAAAACAGAGTGACTGAGGAACAGTTCCTGTGGTCAGGGAGGCGTTACCACAGCCGAAGGCCCAAACGGAGTGACTGAGAAACAGTTCCTGCTGTCAGGAGGCATTACACAGCCAAAGGTCAAGTGGAGAGACTGGGGAACAGTTCCTGCTATCAGGGAGGCGTTACCACAGCCAAAGGCCAAGTGGAGAGACTGAGGAACCGTTCCTGCTATCAGGGAGGCGTTACCACAGCCGAGGGCCAAGTGGAGAGACTGATAAACAGTTCCTGCCATCAGGGAGGTGTTACCACAGCGGAAATCCAAAACGGAGGGACTGATGAACAGTTCCTGCTGTCAGAGAGGCGTTAGTACAGCCGAAGGCCAAAACAGAGGGGCTGAGGAACAGTTCCTGCTCTCAGGGAGGCGTTAGCATGGCCGAAGGCCAAAACGGAGGGACTGAGAAACAATTCCTGCTGTCAGGGAGACGTTAGTACAGCCGAAGGTCAAAACAGAGGGACTAAGGAAAAGTTTCTGAGGTCAGAGAGGCGTAACCACAGCCGAGGGCCAAAATGGAGGGACTGAGTAACAGTTCCTGCGGCCAGGGAGGCGTTACCACAGCGGAAGGCCAAAACGGAGGGACAGAGGAACAGTTCCTGCTGTCAGGGATGCGTTACCACAGCCAAGGGCCAAAACAGAGGGACTAATAAGCAGTTCCTGCCATCAGGGAGGCGTTACCACAGCGGAAAGCCAAAATGGAGGGACTGAGGAACAGTTCCTGCTCTCAGGGAGGCGTTAGCATGGCCGAAGGCCAAAACGGAGGGACTGAGAAACAATTCCTGCTGTCAGGGAGACGTTAGTACAGCCGAAGGTCAAAACAGAGGGACTAAGGAAAAGTTTCTGAGGTCAGAGAGGCGTAACCACAGCCGAGGGCCAAAATGGAGGGACTGAGTAACAGTTCCTGCGGCCAGGGAGGCGTTACCACAGCGGAAGGCCAAAACGGAGGGACAGAGGAACAGTTCCTGCTGTCAGGGATGCGTTACCACAGCCAAGGGCCAAAACAGAGGGACTAATAAGCAGTTCCTGCCATCAGGGAGGCGTTACCACAGCGGAAAGCCAAAATGGAGGGACTGAGGAACAGTTCCTGCTGTCAGGGAGGTGCTACCACAGCCAAGGGCCAAAACAGAGGGACTGATAAACAGTTCCTGCCATCAGGGAGGCGTTACCACAGCAGAAGGCCCAAACAGAGTGACTGAGAAACAGTTCCTGCTTTCAGGAGGCATTACACAGCCAATGGTCAAGTGGAGAGACTGGGGAACAGTTCCTGCTATCAGGGAGGCGTTACCACAGCCAAAGGCCAAGTGGAGAGACTGAGGAACCGTTCCTGCTATCAGGGAGGCGTTACCACAGCCGAGGGCCAAAACAGAGGGACTGATAAACAGTCCCTGCCATCAGGGAGGCGTTACCACAGCGGAAATCCAAAACGGAGGGACTGAGAAACAGTTCCTGCTATCAGGGAGGCGTTACCACAGCCAAAGGCCAAGTGGAGAGACTGAGGAACCGTTCTTGCTATCAGGGAGGCGTTACCACAGCCGAGGGCCAAAACAGAGGGACTAAGGAACAGTTTCTGAGGTCAGAAAGGCGTAACCACAGCCAAGGGCCAAAATGGAGGGACTGAGTAACAGTTCCTGCTGTCAGGGAGGCGTTACCACAGCCAAGGGCCAAAACAGAGGGACTGATAAACAGTTCCTGCCATCAGGGAGGCGTTACCACAGCCGAAGGCCAAAACGGAGTGACCGAGGAACAATTCCTGCTGTCAGGGAGGCATTACCACAGCCAAAGGCCAAGTGGAGAGACTGAGGAACAGTTCCTGTGGTCCCCCTCAAATTTTATTGTCTATTTTTCTGGTATTGTATGAGACAGATAAAATTTGAATGAGTTTCGGTAACTGGTATGTTTCCCTAGAACTTTGAGTGGCTTGGTAACTGCTAATCTATCTGATAACAAAGGAATAGAGAAGTGTATGCCTCAGGGCGAGAGAGCGAGAGAAAGAGAAAGAGAGAGAGAGACAGGGAGAGATGCGTGCAAACACGCACCGGTGTCTTCTGCGGATCTGGGATGCAGTGTGACAGTACATGCTGTGTGCTCAGGTTTTAGTGTGCTTCTTAAACAGAGGTGAGACTTCTGCACTGACAGCTCGATGAAGGCCGCTGTTAAGCCGAGGCAGACAATGACTCGTCCCAGTTAGCATCCACACTGAGAGAAGCTGCTCTCGCTGGTTGGGCCTCATGCTGCCAGTATGATCTGCTGCTCCTGCATTCCATCCAAGAGGGAAATAACTCAGTTAGCGAGCTAACAGGCGCAGCCTGTGCCAGGATGTGAGACAGGCCACCTGTCTCCACTCCATTTACTGTCCCAGAGGCAGGGGGCCAAATGATGTCACGCAAGAGAAGAGCCTCGCAGTCAGCTCCTCCGACACAGTCAGCTCCTCCGACACAGTCAGCTCCTCTGGCCCAGCTGCTTGACAGCAACTTTAGAACAGATGGTTTAAAGAGGAATGTCTTATCAGGAGAGGTTAGCAGAGCTGCATCCGTTAATCCGCAAGCAGCAGAGACTCCAAGTATATGAGATTCTAACTGGTCTGGACGCTGTTCAACCAAAGAGTTACTTAAACATTAGTTCTAATACAAGAACTCGTGGACATTAGGGTGAAAATTAGAGTGAGTAAACTGGAGAACGTCCTTCTCCACACAAGCTGTAGTTAGAGTATGGAATAGGCTTCCTGCTAGCATTCCTTTAAATCAGAGCTAGTTAAGATTTTATCAGCTTTAAGCTATTAGTTGAATTATAAACTATATTTTTGTGTTCTTAACTGGTTGTGGTTTAAAATGGTGTAACGATAGCTCTTTGCAGTTATTCTTGGCATATGGACATATGAGCCAAATTTCAAAACAAAAAAATGTTGAATCTTAAATGTAACTAATTAAGGGTAAGAGAGAATATCCAGGAAAGCCATAGATCCTGAAACAAACTCAAACACACAAGTGAAAATCAGTTGTTATTAGCAGTAACACTGACTGTAGCAATGATATTTTGCCATGATAAGCAGCACCTTAAAAAAGCACATCAGCAGAGCACTGTATAAGTCAAACGAAGATCTGGTCAAAGCCCACCGAGTCACTCACTCGTTCCTTTAGTAGGTCAAACGAAATTGGTCAAATCATTAAATTCTAATCCCGAAGTTTAAAAATAATGAATTAAGCAAATAATAAATGTAAGGGCACAGTGGTGGTCTTTCTGGAAAACATGCATAAAACATGGTGCCTGCCTGCGATCTCGACTGCACGCTCAACCTCAGGCAAAAAACACTCATTACCTCCTAAAGCTTTCAGGAATGAAGATGAAACGAAAATAATGAAGAAAATTTGTAAACTTTATTAAACTTCATTAAAGTCAAAGTCGAATATGGTTCCCGTAATGGTCACCAGAGGAGAGCAGATCATCGGAAAGGGCGTCCGGATGGATCCCTGCTTTGATGTTGTCTTGGGCTACGCCGAGTTCATGAGCTACGTTTGCTCTGCTAATATAGTCTAAATAATTTGTGACTCTTTTATCAACACGCCTCTAAAGACAATTAACAAGCACAGGCTTGTGATCCAAAAGACACCAGGATAACGAGGAATAAACAGTGTCTCTGCGCCGATCCAACATCTCATCTCCTTTCAGAGTTAAACATCGGATGCAGCTCAACACAAATAGCTTTCAGAGATTTTCCTGTAGGTTATTTTTAAAAAGCCTAATTTGAATAGACTGATATTGCTGATATGCTCCTTGTGCCCTTGTGGCTGCTGGATGATGTGAGCCACCCCCCCCCCCCCCCCCCCCCCCCAAGACATGCCAGGAGTGATTTCAAACAGACAGCTGCACCCCGGGGACTTTGCAGTACAGAAAGCGAGATGGCAGGCTGCGGGCTGCTGCAGGTGGGATTAGCTCGTCCTTTACGTCAGGGATTCTCTCCGAGGCCGGACCCGCGCGAGCCGCAATCTCGCCGGAACAGGCACACAAGTATGTAAAGTTTATTTTCAGTACTTCTGTGCTGCACATGCCACGAGCGGCGACGGCGGGAGGGTCCGACGTCCCCCGACAGGTGGCGTGCCTCCCCGCCTTCAGCGCATCTCTGCCTCCTCACCATCTGTGACTAAGGACGCCGCCGCCTCATCTGGTCCCCTTCCGCCGCGGAAAGTAGTTCCGTTTCTTGTAGACATTCCTCACAGCAGGCTGCAAGCCATTCAGACATACAGGTGATTCAGTATCCTACAATTATATTCCTTTGAATATTAAGATAATGAAAAACTAATCCTGATATTTAGCATTTAGTACACATAGCCATGCTACTCTTGACAATAACAGTAGTGGTTTTTAATAAAACTACAGCACTGAGTGAACCAGATTTGTGTTTCTTTTTTCTTAAAAACTTGGTACAAAAATTACTGTTCAAGCTCGGTTGGGTAATCTGGATACAGGAGCTGCTGTAATGTCCACAGCACTCGTCACCCCCCTAGTGGTGATCTGGTGTCACAGTATCCCCCCCCCCAGCATGTCATGCAGATGAGTCTTTCCATAAAAATTTGCGAGCAGCAGAAATGTTTCCTGTATTAATTTCAAACGCGTTGACTGCTGGAAAAAAAACTGCCAATTTTAAAATTAACATTTTTGTATAATGCTATAAAAAATCCTTACCAAATGTCAATTTCAACCAGAAATAGGGGAAAATGTATTAAACAGTGACATTCCTCACAGGAGTATAGAAGAGTCTATTAAAAGTAGTTCAAGCAGCTTATTAGGAGGAGCTGGCTAGCCGTCATTCCCCGCCATCTAAACAATGCAGTGTTCACATTTAACACAAATGACAAAAAACTGCATAGAAACACTGGAGCCTACGGTGCTATTTCCAAAGTAATTATAGCCATCGCAGTACAGACTGAAACATATGGCCAGTTCTCATGACTCATCCTGTCAGCTTGTTGAAATCCATCCAGCTGTGTTTCTGTTTCTTTGTCAAATACTACAATAGAAAAAAAACTATTTCGGGCACAAAAAAAAATAAAGTAACTCCACACAGGGCAGTCTACAACCAGCGCTTCTCAACCCAGCCTCGAGGTATTCTCAGCCTTTCCATGTTGTCTGCCAGGGAGCAAACAGTGGACCGTCAAGGGGGCCCCCCCAAGGGCCAGGTTCAGAAAAAACTGATCCATGCAAGCTAGACTAACAGTGAGCCTTAAACAAGACATTATATATGCAAAGCGGTGTACCAAATGGCAGAAATCACACTGCTCAGAATCAGGGTCTACTGTAGGGGCTTTGTGCTAACAAAGCAAGAGGTCACGGGTTTGAGCCTCAGGCTCATGGGAGTAATATTTGCACAAACATTTTCGGAGGGCAGAATGAAAAATGATTGGTTCAGAGATAATCAATTAGGGAGCACTCACAAATTGCAATCCTTCTCGCTCCTTTAAGTAACTTTGTATAAAAATGTCAGGTAAATGAATAAAAAGGTAATTGTCAAAATAAGAGTTTCACCACAAGCAG
The DNA here is from genome assembly GCA_026780845.1 of Petrocephalus sullivani. NCBI lineage: Eukaryota > Metazoa > Chordata > Actinopteri > Osteoglossiformes > Mormyridae > Petrocephalus > Petrocephalus sullivani. Next base: position 5,792,276 of record JAODKM010000016.1, on the reverse strand, counting down.
TACATAGAGTTAGTGTGTGACCAGGTATGACCTATCTGAAAAGTGAAAACTCAGGCAATGGTGATTTACACAAAAGCCAGCGCAGAGCAGATCAGGCGGTAAGCCAGGACCACATGATTAAAACACTCCAGAGATTTTTACTAGTAGACACTTTATAACCTGCCAGCGGCATCCATAAAGTCCTTCATCTCCCTGGGATGACTTTGAGATTTCCATTACTGACCAAAGCAGTTTTGCTCATTTTCTAATTTCCACATCAGCTGTCCTTCTCATTTAAAATGTCCCATCCTCTTGGAAGTTCTCTGTGCAGACTGCAGTCAGGTTAGAATAACCACACCCTGTCAATTTAGAGGCATCTGTGGTGTTGGAGAGGGGGGAGTAACAGAATGCAACAGAGGCCCAAATCCATTTTCATGTCAATTTCGATACACGCTCATCTTACAAAACACTGATGTGCGAAGAAGTGGCTTTAGAAATGCATGGCACAGACCCTGCGCTGGAGATCAGATGTAATCAGCCTGCTGTCACGGCACTCAGGACACAGCGTGTGGGGTCACAATGCACAGGGTGATTAAGCGGGGGCCCTGCTCGCGTCATACTGGAGGGCCCAAGGGCTGCACGGCTCTGACACTCAGATGGGTTAAATGTCAAAGATGAATTCTGGAAACAAGGATGGATTCAGAGCTTCAGACAGGATAATTGAAGGGTTTCTGCAGTATATACATACACACACACACACATACACATACAGGTTCTGAATAACTGCCTTGCTTTTACATTTACATTTCTGATCCAAAGCAAAAAGTACAAACGACGCAAATACTACTACAACGTTACAGCTGTCAAGGGGCCACCTAGGCTGGGCTTTCAACAAATGAGCAGTAATAAGTGGAAGTTAGCACTGGAGAAAGAGCCATTACAAACAAACAGCTAGTCAAATCTAGTGCAAAAATACAAGCACACAGGACACGCAGCAGCACAGCTAAGGGTCACAGATGACACCGAGCAGGCCACTGGCTGGAGGACTAGCCGAGACCTTAAGGAAACGTGGTTTCTGGTCTGCAAAATTAAGCAATCCACAAATCCGAAAAATGTACCCCAGTCCGGTGATTGTGGGCACTGTCGCGCAGCAAAAGTAACGTGCCCGAGAGATTTCTGAAGGCTCCCCAGCCTGGTAAATGATAACATACAAAACAGCAGGTGACAAAGCGCAAGGGCAGCAATAAAAGCAAAACAAAGGACATCGAAACAAAACGGGACTTTGTTCCAAAACTCCTGAGGCTATGAAACAAAGGCATCTGTTCCGGAGCTGCCGTGAGAGGGCTGGCTGTGGACACGGCTCCGCTTACAAAGCCCCTACACGAAGGCAGCAGCCTGGCTGGATGGAGCTCCATCACACAGCAGAGCAATTTCACTATACAGGAATCAGAGTTACGGTCTAGATCTGCCGTTTAAAGACATTTGCCCTCTCCAATCTTTGGTGAATCATGTGACCACTTTCAGTAACAGACAGGTGCGGCACACATTTACAGAATTCACCCACTTGGCGTGCAAATGGGATTCACCACATTTTACACAAAAGCAGGGTGTGCGGCCCTTAAGGGAGCAGTGCTATTTCGCCCCATATTCCCCTAGTAATTCTCCAGTAATTTCTGCAGAGATTGGGTTCTGTGACCCAAAAACAAAGCCTTCAAACCAGTTTAACAACCACTTGCTACACAATGTTTGAAACCGCATTCACACCAGCAGTGTCTGAGATTTCGTTATGCCAATATCAGAACAGGAAGATGCACCTGCAGCAACACTAGAGCGCCTTAATTACTATTCTACGTCTACCGTTAGTAAAAAAAAATCCACTTTAAAATCCAGGTTAGCCAAGGTGGCATTTATTCTCCTTCCATGACCACAGATCAGCATTAAGAGTGCCCCCCTTTTAAAAATACTGCATTCTGCTTTTGGGTTATAATGACTGAGCAATAAACTAACTGCATAGATGGAAACCAAGAGTAAGAATGCAATTAGCCCCCCCACACCTGCCGCAGGAAAGCCTGCCGCCATGTGGTAATTCCCAGACTCGATCTCCGCGCTGTCAGCCGCAGGAGATGAAGTTCCTCACTTTTAGGTTTCAGCCCCCATTTCTGAGGCGGACTGAGGAGCTGCTGCTAGCCTGGATTAAACCTCCCCAGCCCTGGAAATCTGAACTTTCATAACTGCTAGAAGTCTGTGACTTACTCCTACTTAGGGCACATTCTGCAAACCCAATTCCATGCCAAAATTGCTACAATCTTCCCCCACCAAATCAGGCGGGTCTCTTTTGTACTGTTTTAACATCCAGATCTTAAAGTGTCAAGTTTATAAACCTCAGCATTTATATTCCATTTATTACCTAATAATTTTGCACTATAACTGAGACCCATGTGTCATACATCTGTAACTGACAACAACTGACATCACTTGCTATACAAGAACATACTGACCACAGGTGTACCTCTTTTAATAATGTAAAACACTTTGCACCAAGTAGGAATCGGTGTCACCGTTTCAGATTTTGCACTTGGGGAGTCACACAGACACACAGCCTACTGTCCCCAGTAAGCCAACACGCAGCAAGAGCAGATACTACGAGGGACCCCAGCATCTCCCCCAGAACCAGCCTGCCTATAAAGTACATTCCCACAACTGAACACTGGGGGGCGTTGAGGTATTTGTTACAGCTTAAACAGGAGGAAGTGTGCCGAGCTGCGAAACAGTTCAACCCGGGGCCACTCTGACAGAATGGGACAGAACGCGCCCAGCAACGCGTCTCCATTACTCGCGACCTTGATGGCTTCTCCGGCATCCGGGAACAATCACAGAGGCAGCGGCTGCCAAGAGAGGGCTACGACTCACTGGCCGACCGCCCCCGAGCAAGGAGCTGGCGTGGGGGAGACTGGCAATCAGTCACTGGTTTGTTTGGCCACATGAGAGGCGGCAGAAGTGCGAGAATGCAGAAATACCCCCCCCCCCCCTTCCCCGACGTCAAGAGGTGACATTTCAGGATCTACTCTCTCCAGTCTTTCTCCATTGACACACCCTTATCACGTCTAACACAATATACAAATCAAATACACTTATTATTATACTGCTGTTCCCAGCACTTTTGCACCATTTTGCACTTTGGGGGGGGATGCCAAACTGCATTTAGCTTGTAATTTGATCAAAGTTGCATCTAAATCTAAAAATCGAATCCAGCCGCTGCATTAGAAAGGACGGGCTGGCAGTAAGAGGTGCTCGGTATTGTGGTGCGGAGGGAGGATCCATCTATTGGGGCTGCTCTCCTGCGGGCTGGTGGCTCGCTCACCTCCATGGGGGCAGAAGCAAACAGATCCCCCAGCAGCCGGCGTTCATCCTCCAGAGCCCCTAGAGGTCATACTTGAGCTTCTGGGCCGTCAGCAGATGTGTGCATATGGATTGCAGGCTGCCAAGGCACCAATCCCCGAAGACTGAGCACCACCCCCCTCCAAGCACAGAGGGTCACATCGCCATCACCTAAGGGCATAAAGGAGGGGGGGGGGGTCACATGAAGCCACTGGCATATTCAAGGACAACACATTTAAGGCACATGTTACGTTTTAGGGGAGTAAATAGCTGTCAAAGAATTTTGCTGTGCAACCATGTCATTGCATCGTGCTCCAGTAGAGGGCACTACCTGCCAAGGCCCCAGGATCCTACTCCCGTTCCAGCAGTAGCTGGATAAGGATCAGGTGGCCCAGCCCACTGCACAGTGCTGGAGAACAACAGAACCCATCCCCCCCCGCTCATTTCACCCACCACAGCAACGGCACACTTGCTCCATTCCATTATGTGGCGGTACCCAAAGACAGTGGACACTAGTAGTGTGCGATACTGCTGAATTTGGTATCAATCCGATACCAAGTAAACACAGGGCCAGTATCACCGATACCAGTACCGATACCAATACTTTTTACTTACAGAAGCAGCTGATGTACTTTGTAAGGGGGCAGCAATCCATCATCAATATGCTAAATCTGATTTAATTTTGATAGCCACCAAATAATTTTGTGATTTCTGCACTCCATATTTAATTAGTTTGTTATGTGCCTGTTAAAACTCAGGAAAGATTTTTTAGCAACGTTTTTAGTAAAATGAAAAATAATGTTTTTTATTATTGTAATGAATTAAATTTACAAACGTGAAATCAGCATAAATTATTGGAAAACGAATGTTTTCAAATTTAAACTGCTCTTTTCAAGTTAGAAACAACAATAAGAAAAAAGATCTCCCTTTGATTACACTTATCTGTATTTACAAACATAGTGCACACAGTAAGTTGTGAAAAATTCAAGTAAATAAAGTGCAAATAACCAAACAAAAGCACAAACTACTCTTGGCTCTAGTTCTCAGCCTTCGGCTCCTCTTTTTCTCTGCCATGTTGCCGTGCTGCTCGCGCTCAGCCACTGTCCGCTCGCGCTCAGCCACTGTCCGCTCTCGCTCAGCCACTGTCCGCTCTCGCTCAGCCACTGTCCGCTCGCGCTCAGCCACTGTCCGCTCGCGCTCAGCCACTGTCCGCTCTCACTCAGCCACTGTCTGCTCGCGCTCAGGCCGCTGAGTCACGTGACACTACGACGACAAACCACAGCAGGAGAAGCAAAGTGAGCTGCAAGATGCAGGCGGAGCAGTGTTTGTTAGCACAGATGTATCTACCTTTGGGAGCATCGAGGAGAGAAATTGGAACAGTAATCAATCCGATACCAATACCAACGTTGGTATCGAAACTATCGATATTTGGATCGATCTGCCCTAGAGGACACAATGGTGTGTGTGTGTGTGTGTGTGTGTGTGTGTGTGTGTGTACGTACGTACGTACGTACGTATGTATAAACAAGACTTTAAAAAAAAAAAAAAAAAAACACATGGAGGCCACCAATGAAAGTGCCACAGAGCAGCTAAGCCTTGTGGGAGAGTAAGCCCCAAGCACTGACATTAAACCATGACACTTTCATGCATGACAACCCCTAAGGAATGTCCCAGGCGAGGGTGTTTAGCAGGAGGTGAGAGCTGCATCCTGGGTTAGGGACGAGCTCCATGCTTTACCAAATCAAGTGTCACCTGACAAATGCGCTCTCCAAGAGCCTGGGGAACCGAAATAAGAAAGCAGGCCTGCTCTGGCTGCTTAGGTGGGTGCAGGCATGGGGGCCAGGCAGGCATGGGGGGCCAGGCAGCCCCTCACCAGGCCCCGCTCCTGCTCCCGCTCCTGCTCCCGCTCCAATTAAAAACTGCCAAAACAAAACACACAGGCATGTTATGCCATCACTGCCAGGCAGAGGAGGAGCCTGCACTCTGGGCGAGACCAGGCCGGAGGAACAAACTAACGTTCCCCCCCGACCCCCCCCCCACCCAGTTTTATTGCTCTACGATGAGGATTTCAGAGCCAGCAGCCTCTAAGTGGTGGGGGCGCGAGATGAAGAAACATACAGCCGCATGAATGTGGAGAAAGAGCGGGATCTGCAGGCAAACTGCATGCTCCACTGCAAGCACTGGCCCGGCGGCATGAGGGTGCCCAGACACTGCGCGCACTGGCCCGGCGGCATGAGGGTGCCCAGACACTGCGCGCACTGGGGGGGAGGGGGGGTGACCTTTGTGTTATACAACTTCTCTGAAAGCTGCTGCCCACACACTCGAGCAAACAAACACGCCGGCTGCAGGCAGAAAGTGTCTGCGCACTCCACAGCCCCCCCGCCTGCGTTCCTAAGCGGCAATTCAAGACCGGGGGGTACAGACACATGCAGACGATGTGACAGGAAGGAAGGAAGGGGGGGGGCGGGGGGGAGGGGCCG
>JAODKM010000016.1:5737324-5748982 GCA_026780845.1 Petrocephalus sullivani | reverse complement strand
GAGAAAGGTGCTGTGTACCAGGTCTAATGAGGGTCATGTTATTACACCAGAGAAAGGTGCTGTGTACCAGGTCTAATTAAAGCCTGGTAGAGTCGTGCTCGTTTGACCCAGGCACACTCTTCTTATTATTAACACTGCTCTACATGGAGGCCGATTTGGAAAGTTAGGCGGGCCCTTAATGACAGCTGTGGGCTTTAGGCCGTTTGCCGTGCAAGTGGTCGGACCTTCCACAGGGACTGTTTCCAGGGCATCCAGCAGGCTGGCCCGACCCCAGCAGTAACGGTGAAGCGAAGGCTGCCCAATTATCCGCAATCAGACAGTAACTGCGGGAGGAAGCCTCCCTAAGTGCCTGGCATTTAACGCAGGGCACACCCTGTTATTAACTCGCTCAGCGGACACGATACCACCCGCGACCTCAAATGAGAAGCACATGGCGTGCTCTGCTATGGCTAATGCGCTATGCTATGCTAATGTGCTATGCTATGCTAATGCACGCTCCCCTAATAACACATTAAGTAAGTGGGTTAATTTGCCACCCATGACATCATTGAGGGGGAGTGGTTTGGGGAGGGGGGGATGCGTCGCGGTCCCGCACATGCTCTTCCATGTCGCCCGGCTCCACTGGGACTGATGGCTCCAACCTGCCCCCATATTTCCAGCAGATACCCCATGATTACACCCCCTTCCCCATGTTTCCCCAGGCTCTTAGTGGGTTTCCAGCATGTAGGATATGCAGTGCCATCAGCACAACCTGCACACACGGCACACGCTTCACTACGGCCATGACTGACTTTGGATCTCGGAGGATGGGTTAGGTAAAATCAATCTTGGTTCTATGTCTCTGACTGACCTGTTAATGTCTGAAGTGTACACAGGACAGGCTGGTGGCAGGACAGGGACACCGCTTTGCAGATCTATTCATTTCATATACATTGATAGGAAGCCAGGTGTCTGTTGTATTTAGCTTATGTTTTTTTATATTTATAAAATTTCTAAAATGAAGGCGGAGGTATGGCAAAGAGCAACGACGGTAGCTCCTAAAGACCTGATGATGATGATGGTCATGGTGGTGATGATGATGATGAAAATGGTGATGATGGTGATGATGATGGTGGTCATGGTGGTGATGATGGTGATGATGATGGTACTGTTAATGGTGATGATGGTGGTCATGGTGGTGATGATGATGGTGCTGTTAATGGTGATGATGGTGGTCATGGTGGTGATGATGGTGATGATGATTGTGCTGTTAATGGTGATGATGGTGGTCATGGTGGTGATGATGGTGATGATGATGGTGCTGTTAATGGTGATGATGTGGTCATGGTGGCGATGATGATGGTGATGATGATGGTGCTGTTAATGGTGATGATGGTGGTCATGGTGGCGATGATGGTGATGATGATGGTACTGTTAATGGTGATGATGGTGGTCATGGTGGTGATGATGGTGATGATGATGGTGCTGTTAATGGTGATGATGGTGGTCATGGTGGTGATGATGGTGATGATGATGGTGCTGTTAATGGTGATGATGGTGGTCATGGTGGTGATGATGATGGTGCTGTTAATGGTGATGATGGTGTTACACTGGTGTTACACTGGTGTTACTCTGGTGTTACACTGGTGTTAAGCCAGAAAAAACGGTGCCGACTGGCCTGTGGGGGGAAGCTGAAGGTTGATGAAGGTGTCCTGTTCACAGGAAGAACAGATAAATAGTTTATGAAACCCACACATGGAGAAAATTAGACCAATAATCGTCAGTAATTTTATCTTCAGTCATTAAATGTCAATGAACTTGCTGAATTACACACAGTAAGAAGAATGGCGATACTTCTGTGCGGCTTTTGGAGGATTTCCAGGGAGAAGAAGTGGGAGGAAAAGTGAGCCTCTAAGTCGGTCTGACACATAGGACCAGGAAAGGCGACAATATGCAATCATGAGTGCTTTCCCGGGAGCATCACTGCTGCATTTTCCTGCTTAGCTGAAGCATTCCTCCAAAACACTTTCACTCCTGCCCCATATATAAGATGAGATTTAGGATAAGCAGCCTTCTGAAGTGTACTGCTCAGGAAACTCCAGGGAAAAGTCCATGTCATTCCCAGTACTATGATAGCGCTCTGCGGAAAAGTCCCCAAATCTACAAGAAAGCCAGTTTAGATGACTGCAGATTTGAATATGTTACAGAGTCTTGGATGAATGGAGAACAACATTGGATAATCATGTCAAGTGATGTAACATGCCAGCCCTAACCCTAATAACCAAAGCCTAATTCAAACTCTTAATCTTAAACCTTAAGCCTAACCCAAACTCTTAATCTTAAACCATAAATCTAAACCTAAACCTAATCCCTAATCTTAAACTTAAGCCTAACCCCTGAGGGCTGTGTCTCCATAGTGCCCTGCTTTAATTTACTGCTATTGACTCTACTGCTCTTATCTAAAGAGCTGGGTAGTAAGTGCTCTTGTTCACCAGCCACGGCAGACCTGATGGATGTGCATGAACTGTCATTTCTGAAGGTATTTCCAAAAGCAGCATGTCACCAATGCCATGCCTGAAAGTTGCCTCTTGGTGCTGAGACTCTGGGCTCCACCTGGCATATCTCAGTGCTCAGCAGAAGGAGACCTGCCCTCTCCGGTCAGACTCCGGAGCACAGTCCCTGTGGCTGAAATGCTTCTTAGCTCGGTGTGCTTTCTGCTGACCTCTCATGTATCTGATGATTGCTGCCGTTTTTTATGATGGTGGACTTGAAGCTCCTGATCTCAGCCAGGGTGTGCAGGGATTGCTGGGTCTTCAGAATGACTTCCTGGATGTTCCATGCCCAGCTGATGGATGGAGTGACAGCACTGCTTCACCACACTTTCTAAATTTGGAATGAGGCCCCAGCTGAGTTTGCCGGAGCCCCGAAGCCATTGAAATTGCTTGGTGATCCTTTTCAGGCTCATTCAGAGCCATCAGGAATTTTATCATTTTGTATTTTGTATTATTAATGAAATGCATCTTGAAAATCTGTTGCATACTCTCTCATCGAAAATGGACCCTGTTTTCTATTTAACTTTCTCTGTGTTAGCTAGGGGGCGCCATCTTCCCGGTAGAATACTTATAAAAACTTTCTTAAAGTGGAAAACGTAGTAAGAATGGATAAGCAGAGAGGTGGCAGACTTTCTGAGCTGTCCTGACTACTGTGTGCTAATTAGCACTTGGCACCTGTGGAAATGTTTAAGGGGATTATTACTACAATATGTGTGTGCTGCTCTGCTGTCAGCTGTGCGAGGAGGAAACAGCTCCCTGTCCTCGGGATGGAGGCTGCGATGCGCTCGGTCATCATAACGCTGAGTCATACAAGAGTTACATCCTAAAGGATTCTAGGTCCCCTCGGCTCGGTCTGAAATAGCGGCGTTTAAAGCTGGATTGTCATGGCTAACCCTAAAGAAGTCTCTGTGTGGATGTCCGCCGTAGGCCTTACACTGGACCTTCAGGCCAAGCAGAGCATTCTTCTACATCTTCTCTTCTCTTCTCTTCTCTTCTTCAATAAGGACATTAAGGCCTCAGGCACTAAAGTGCCTTCAAGACTAGTCAGGCAGGCGGCCCCTTAACACGCTGCCTCCTGATGTTCTGGGGATACAGGAAGCCAGCACGCTTTAAAAAGCACCTTCCCCGGTCTGGGTCAGAGCTCCTGTCATAGCTGCCGTAATGCTGTTAACTAGTGTGTTATGTTTAAGTGTCTGCCATTTTCAGATTACAACCACCTGGCTTTTGCTTTCGCTGCAGTGCAGAGTGTCACAGGGATTCAGAGTGGATCACCTTCCACTGTGGGTGTTTACGCCCTGGGGGCGACACACGTGAAAGTCTGCTTGTGAGTGCAAAGACATGTCCCACTCCAAGTGTTTACTAGTGCAAGGTTCCTCAGGAGCAGGGAGATGTTACATTCCACTTCTGTCACATTTCCAACGGGTGTCATCTCCTTCCCATCTAATCAGTATTTAAGGGTTAATGGGTTTGGCTCCTTCAAAGCATTTATTCACAAAGTGTACTTTTTTGTTATTGAATATTTAGTGGCTATACCTACTGCTACATCAAACCATAATTTGTAAAAGAAAAATGGTTTATGACCACAGCGGCATCGGAGCTGGCTTGCTGGAGGCATTTCCCCTGGCTGTGCTTTCATTAAGCAAAAGAAACAGGTCAACAGAAGCATCCTCAAGAAACATAGGCAGGAAATGCAGAGCGGGCAGCAGCAGCACAGTCAAAGCACAGCGATAACAGCAGCGGCATGGGAACGGCACAGCGACAACAGCAGCAGCACAGCTGCAGCATGGCGACGGCATGGCGAAGGCACAGTGACAACAGCAGCAGCATGGCGATGGCACGGCGAAGGCACAGCGACAACAGCGGCAGCACAGCGACAACAGCAGCGGCACAGCAGCAGCACAGCGACAACAGCGGTGGCATGGGAACGGCACAGCGACAACAGCAGCAGCAGAGCTGCAGCATGGCGACAGCACGGCCAAGGCACAGCGACAACAGCGGCGGCACAGCTGCAGCATGGCGACGGCACGGCCAAGGCACAGCGACAACAGCGGCGGCATGGCGACGGCACGGCGAAGGCACAGCGACAACAGCAGCGGCACAGCTGCAGCATGGCGACGGCACGGCCAAGGCACAGCGACAACAGCAGCAGCATGGCGACGGCACGGCGAAGGCACAGCGACAACAGCGGCAGCACAGCGACAACAGCAGCGGCACAGCAGCAGCACAGCGACAACAGCGGCGGCACAGCTGCAGCACAGCGACAACAGCAGCAGCACAGCTGCAGCATGGTGACGGCACGGCCAAGGCACAGTGACAACAGTGGTGGCACAGCTGCAGCACACCGACAACAGCGGCAGCACAGCGACAACAGCGGCAGCACAGCTGCAGCACACCGACAACAGCGGCAGCACAGCGACAACAGCGGTGGCACAGCTGCAGCACAGCGACAACAGGAGCGGCACAGCAGCAGCACAGCGACAACACAGCGGCAGCACAGCGCCGTCAGCGGCAGCACAGCAACAACACAGCGACAACAGCAGCGGCACAGCTGCAGCACAGCAACAACACAGCTGCAGCACAGCGAAAACAGCAGCGACACAGCTGCAGCACAGCGACAACAGCAGCAGCACAGCGACAACAGTGGTGGCACAGCTGCAGCACACCGACAACAGAGGCAGCACAGCGACAACAGCGGTGGCACAGCTGCAGCACAGCGACAACAGGAGCGGCACAGCAGCAGCACAGCGACAACACAGCGGCAGCACAGCGCCGTCAGCGGCAGCACAGCAACAACACAGCGACAACAGCAGCGGCACAGCTGCAGCACAGCAACAACACAGCTGCAGCACAGCGACAACAGCAGCGGCACAGCTGCAGCACAGCGACAACAGCAGCGGCACAGCTGCAGCATGGCGACGGCACGGCCAAGGCACAGCGACAACAGCAGCAGCATGGCGACGGCACGGCGAAGGGTCAGCGACAACAGCGGCAGCACAGCAGCAGCACAGCGACAACACAGCGGCAGCACAGCGGCAGCACAGCAACAACACAGCGACAACAGCAGCGGCACAGCTGCAGCACAGCAACAACACAGCGGCAGCACATCGACAACAGCGGTGGCACAGCAGCAGCACAGCGACAACACAGCGGCAGCACAGCGCCATCAGCGGCGGCACAGCAGCATCACAGCGGTGGCACAGCGGCAGCACAGCGACAACAGCGGTGGCACAGCGGCAGCAGCATCACCTGGAGCAGCCATTAGGTGTACTGGTGCCGGGTACGAGCGCATGCCGTCTGCTTGTGGGTCTCAGGGACGAGTCTGTGACCATGTGCTCATTTCCAGCTGCATAATGTGCCTTTGTATAGCATTACTCTTTGCTGAGACATTTGGGAGATCACTCCAATGTCACGTATTTCTCGAAGAACATAGCTAGGCCTTCATCAGTGCTGAGATGGACCTGCCTATGTGTGACTGCTTTCATTTACTGAGGCCCTGATTCCGATCACATCCGAAGTTACAGCTATCTGTCAAAGTATAGCGGGTTCTAGCCACCACAGCATGCAAGACCAGTACTATCCATCCATCTATCCATCCGACCATCCATCCATCCGTCTTCCAGTCGCTTATCTTGGACGGCGGTGCCCCAGGGATGGCGTGACGATTCTACTCTCTGCTCACGTCCGCCACATGTGCAAGGCACAGGAGATGCATGTGTGCTAATAGCTAAAGCACGTCATTGTCCTCTTAGCGACGTGGCTATAAAATGAGTTTTCCGGAACTCCATTAAAATGTGCGGCAGCCTCCCCCGGCGGCCAGGAGATGTGCACTGGGTAGCGAGTCGCTCCGGCACACGAAGACGGAGCCTCCTTGGAGCGGAGCGGGCTGGAGAGGAGCTCGGCGCTCAGATGACATTTGCGGAGAGCGGCCCTGGCCGCTCGGGTGCCAGAGCGCTCCGGCGGAGAACTGGCGCTTTCCAGGTTCATCAGCAACGTGGGGAATATTGCAAATGACACCAGCAAATCAACTGTAAATAGACGATAATTTGATTGACATCTGGAAAGCTGTCACAGGCCGAGGAGCCCATAACGGGAACATTTGGGGGTGCAGAGGCAGCTTTCAAGCAAATCACTTTCTGTCCGGTGGGGCCCAGCCAGATTATAATTGCTTGTCCTCCCCTTCGCCGCAAATTCTCCATTACCGTAAACGGCAGAGTCTCATTTAAAGGGACGTTGCGTGTAAATATGCACAGCGCACCTACATTTAACCCTTAATATACCTTCGGAGTGGCAGAGTCTCATTGAATGGGACGTTACTGTGTAAATATGCACAGAACACATGCATTTAACTCTGAATATGCTTTTGAAGTCGCTGTGCTACCACTTAAAGTGATGTCGCCATTTAAAAGTGTACGGTGCACACATGTTTAACCCTTAATATGCCTGTGGAGTGGCAGTGCCTCATTTAAAGGGACGTCGCCATCGAAATGTGCACAGCACACATGCCTTTAACCCTTAATATGCTTGTGGAGCGGTAGACTCTTATTTAAAGGGGGGTCACTGTCCAAACAAGTACAGCACATATGCATTTAACTGTTAATATGTGTTTGAAGCTGCAGAGTCTCATTTACCATACATTTAAATTTTTTTTTTTTTAGCAAAGATTGCCAGTATGCCAGTAATATTATGAATTTCCAAGCAGATGGTGGAAATGCTCAGTGGTGAACCACACTAATATGGAAACAATTAGCAATAAATGAACCCATAAACTCCCATTGGGATCAATAAAGTCTATATTAATCTTAATATGGTTTAGGTGATCTATTTGTCATGATTGATCTAGGTGATTTGTTTAGTCGAGGTAGTTTGTTTGGTTGGGTGATACATTTGGTTGAGGTGATTTGTTTGGTTGGGGTGACTTGTTTGATTGCTCATTGACTGTTCCCTGTCTGATGTCTCTGATCTGACTGGCACTGGTCTGCATCAGTTCCGATATTTTGGGCCTCGTGCCCCCCACAGGTGATGGAGGCCTGTTGAAAATTCCCTTTTCCGAGTTTCCTGTGTCTGCTGACTGTGACACCCCCTCTGTTAAACCAACCATGGCCACTCAATCTACCACCGGCCTCTAAGCCTCTCCACCCATAGAAGATTTGTTAAAACTCACCTCAGGTGTAGCTCCGATGGCCCACAGAGTGGGGGGCCTGCAGTGGAATTATTTGCATGAGCATCGCAGTCCTATTATTTTGCTTTATGAAAGGAGTGTACCCCCTAGAGGGTGGGAGGAAGTTGCCCCATGGCAAACCTGTAATACAGCCCAGGAGTAAGGAGTCAGGTTCTGAGACAATATGTACACACGTATAAATTTACAGCCAGAAATCAGAAGCCATGTACAGTCACACGCATGTACGGCTATAAATCATAAGCCACGTACAGTCACACGAATTAATTTACAGCCATAAAACAGAATCCACGTACAGTCACACGCATGTACAGCCATAAATCAGAAGCCATGTACAGTCACACGCATGTACAGCCATAAATCAGAAGCTATGTACAGTCACACGAATTAATTTACAGCCATAAATCAGAAGACATGTACAGTCACACGCATGTACAGCCATAAATCAGAAGCCATGTACATGTGTGTACAGCCATGTATCAGCCTCTGGTTCTCCACATGGAAGCCCCGGCTCATATCAGCGACGGCCCTCCCTGAAGCAGGCCCGCATATTCCGCTAATTCCCGCGGGCCGGGCCGGGCCAGTCAGCACTGAAAGGGTCGGCGGGGGCTAAATGGAGCAGGCAGGGAGGTGGCAGCGCCTGATAGTCCATTAGCCACTCGGGCGGTCGCACGGCCACGCACTCCCCTAATGGCTTCTCAGCGATAATTACCGGCTCTCTGTCCTCGTTCCATTCAGCGTGACACGGGCCTGCGGGAGGAGGCGCCGTCACTGCCGGCCTGCACTCTAACAGCCTTAAACATGCCTCCCGTCCGCAGCCCGCCGCCCGCCGCCCGCGCCGGCAGCCTCACTTACCGCTGCCTTTCAGCTGCCCCGGCTTTGCTCCTTTTCTCTACTCTGACACATTCAATTTAATCCGACTCTGTTGTGACAGAAATTTTTGTCCTTGTTTAAAGCTCAACTAGTAATGAGCAAGTTCCCTGGCCCCATTATCGCTCTCGGGGGCCGTGTTAGCACACACAGGCACGTGCAGGTTAATGGCAGAGCCAAAGGAGCTTTCAAGTGTCCCGCTAATGAAAGCTGCCCCAGGCCGGACAGCGCCAGGCCCGTTTTAGCTACAGACACACCCTGCCAACTGCCAATCCCCCCGGAGTTCTCAGCTCCTCCCCCGTTTGGTCACAATCACACGGCCCCTATGAGTATATCACCAGGCCTCACCAATCATTTCCTAATATGATCCAACTCTCAAAGGTTCAATATCAGTTGTATTCTTAGGGACAATATACATGTCAAATTGAGGAGCACAGCCACTGGGCTGATGTGTGCGGGACTGATACACAGAAAAGGTGCAAAAGGATCTCTCTGATGTTTTATGATATGGGATGATTTTTTTTCATTTACTTTAGATTTTAAGCCATTCCTGTGAGCAGTATAAGTTCTAATGATTTATAAAATCCAGATACTAAACCAGTGATGACCTCAGAACCAGACGCTGGATTCATGGAGAAGATGCATAATTTTACATGGTAGCTGCTAGCCAAACTCATCACCATCTATTAACACCATGGTCACCATCATGGTTATCAACATTATAATCATCATCACCACCAGCATCGTCATGATAGTCCTCATGACAATCATTATTACTCTTATTTTATTACTACTCTTTCCCAGTTTGGGAGTCAGTGAGGCAGTGGGGGTTGTTGCCCACCAGTTTGCCCACTAGGGGTTGGACCTAGACTGCCCCACCTTGCCGTTGCCATGCGTTATGGCCTGTTGGTCTGGGGGGACCCCCCCCTCAGCAACTGCTCCCTGCATGCCTGCACCCCTGTGGTAGGCTCCAGATATTTGTGGCACCTAGGAGAGCTCCGGGCTGCCCTGCACCCCATAATGAGCACTGCCCAGGTGGGCCCAGGGGGGTCAGGAAGAGCCCCAGGGCTGCCCTGCACCCCATAATGCACACTGCCCGGGTGGGCCCAGGGGGGTCAGGGAGAGCCCCGGGGCTGCCCTGCATCCCATAATGCAGACTGCCCAGGTGGGCTCAGGGGGTCAGGGAGAGCCCCCGGTACTGGCCCCCTTTGTAGGCAGTGCTGCCCCCAGAGGTATGTGATGTGACCCAGAAGCTGGGGAAACACACCTGCTTGTTCCCCGGATGGTGTTTTGGGTGAGTGTTTATGTGGCCAAACACCCAACCCCCTCAAGCACACATACCAAGAATGAAGATCAGCTCTCAATAAGGTGCTATCTCCAGTAGCCTCTGGAGAATGTTAACATTACTCTTGAGACTCTAAATAAATATTTATCACTCTTCCTTCCCACTATTATTAGAGTCAGGATTATGGGGGCTGGAGTCTGTCCTAGGCATCACAAGGCACATACACTGGCCGGGATGCCAGTCCATCACAGGGCACGGGGCTGGGATACACCCTGGCCGGGATGCCAGTCCATCACAGGGCACGGGGCTGGGATACACCCTGGGCAGGATGCCAGTCCATCACAGGGCACGGGGCTGGGGTACACCCTTTCTGAGTACCTAGGTGTCATAATACCTTAATTCTGAGTACCTGACTGTCATTAAGCTATAATTCTGAAGACCTGTGTGTTATACACCCTTAATTCCAAGTACTTGAGTGTTGTCTCTCCTTAATTCTGAGTAGCGGAGTCTCCTCGAGGCCATCCTTTTTTACACTTATGTCCTCTCTGAGACCCCAGGAATGGGGACCCATCTGCATTGCTGGACCTGGAAAAACACTCCGCTTTCATGCACTTCCACATTCCTTACAGTCTTAATCGCTTCTCCGGAGGATAATCTTCACAGGCTTGGTACTGAAAGGCCGCTAAATCTCCTGGAAAATTATTTTAACATAATTTACCTCGTCCGTCTTGTCTGAGACTCGGAAATGTTTACAAATGCTTCGCTCTTTGTTGCCCCAAGATAAAGGCTTTTCGTGTTGTAAGGCTGCTGTCAAGGTTTGGGGTGAGAATGAAGATACAGAAGAGAGCTTAACGGGCCGGACTGCTGAGCTAAGTGTCACTAAGAGATTTCTGTCTCAGCCTGTGGTGCAGGCCAGCATGGTGCTTCTAGCTGGGATCCCTGTCAGCTGAAGTGGTACCAACAGGGAGAGCTGCCGAAAGACATATTAAAGTTATATGGAAGGTTTTGGGGCCCCTCTGTGTTGGCGTTTCATTAATGACACTCTTAAGGACGATAAAAAGTAAATTAGTTTAAACACTGCTGAAGCAGCAACAGTGCAAGGAAGCGAGAGGGGAATCTGACAGTCAGAACTGAGCCTGTGGTCCAGGGGCCCCAGAATACCCCGCCCTGCCTTGGGGGCCAACACTGTCGCTGTGCTCTCTGTACCGTTGAGAGGTGGGACACAAACACCACCGCTGAGCTCTCTGTGCCACAGAGAGACGGGACACCAACACCGTCGCTATGCTCTCCGTGTCACAGAGAGACGGGACACCAACACCGCCACTATGCTCTCCGTGTCACAGAGAGACGGGACACCAACACCGCCACTGAGCTGTCCATGGCACAGAGAGACGGGACACCAACACCGCCACTATGCTCTCCATGGCACAGAGAGACGGGACACCAACACCGCCACTGAGCTGTCCATGTCGCAGAGAGACGGGACACCAACACCGCCACTGAGCTGTCCATGTCGCAGAGAGACGGGACACCAACACCGCAGCTGAGCTGTCCATGTCGCACAGAGACGGGACACCAACACTGCTGCTGAGCTGTCCATGTCGCAGAGATACGGGACACCAACACCGTCGCTGTGCTCTCTGTGCCACAAAGAGACAGGACACCAATACCGCCACTAAACTCTCTGTGCCACAGAGAGACGAGACACCAACACCGCCACTGAGCTCTCCGTGTCACAGAGAGACGGGACACCAACACCGCCGCTGAGCTCTCCGTGTCGCAGAGAGACGGGACAC
>JAODKM010000016.1:5695200-5705310 GCA_026780845.1 Petrocephalus sullivani | reverse complement strand
GGGCCTATCACGGCGCGGCTCTGGGTGTGTTTATGGGTGTGGGGGGGTCTATCATGGCGCGGCTCTGGGTGTGGGGGGGCCTATCATGGCGCGGCTCTGGGTGTGGGGGGGCCTATCACGGCGCGGCTCTGGGTGTGTGGTGGGGGGCTCAGTGCACCATGGGTTCACAGAGATTTCACTTGCATGTCCTGTTTCTGTTGTTATGTTTCCGTGTCACTAAGTTGGAGCA
Source organism: Petrocephalus sullivani (assembly GCA_026780845.1). Classification (NCBI taxonomy): domain Eukaryota; kingdom Metazoa; phylum Chordata; class Actinopteri; order Osteoglossiformes; family Mormyridae; genus Petrocephalus; species Petrocephalus sullivani. Next base: position 5,705,081 of record JAODKM010000016.1, on the reverse strand, counting down.
TAAATGTGAAAGTTGTACATGTGTCCGACACACCATGAATGTGTGTGTACAGACCTTTCTGGGGCATTCATTATAGAGGCTCCCTGGCTTTTGTTTGGGCCGTAAGCTTAGCGGTGGGGGGGGGGTGCAGTGCTCCACTTTTCTTAGTCAGCTGGCGGATTCAAAGGAAGGCAGCACACCTCAGAGAGTTTCAATGCAGCAGGGGGGTGAAGAGCAGGGCTGAGTGCGTGGGGGTGAGAGGGAGTGACAGCAGAGCTAGTGATCCACAGGGGGTGTGAGAAGGAGTGAGAGAAATAGGAATATAAGAGTTTGAGAATGTGTGTGCGTGTGAGAGAGTGAGAGAGATGAGTATAAGAGAGTGTGATAATGAGTGTGAGCATGAGAGAGTGAGAGAAAGAGGAGTATTAGAGAGTGTGAGAATGAGTGTGAATTTTTTAATTTGCAAACCTCATTTAGTACAAGCTCAGAGAAACAGCAGACAGTATGTTGTCACAATACACTAAACCAGTCGCAAGAAACTACACATCAAGGCCAACTGTGGGCAAGTCAGCAAAAATTGTCCGAACTGTAGCTCATCATTCACAATTTTACACAACACATTATTGTAGCACCACCTTCGCTCAAAGTCATCAAGAGTTTTCATAGACTAAAAAAAATGAAAATCAATCAAAATACGAGAGAAAGAAGAATATAAGAGTGTGAGAATGACTGTGAGCATGAGAGAGTGAGAGAAAGAGGAGTATTAGCGAGTGTGAGAATGAGAAAGTGAGAGAAAGAGGAGTATTAGAGAGTGTGAGAATGAGTGAGCATGAGAGAGTGGGAGAGGAGTATAAGAGAGTGTGATAATGAGTGCGAGCATGAGATAGTGAGATAAAGAGGAATATAAGAGTGTGAGCATGAGAGAGTGAGAGAAAGGAGTATTAGAGAGTGTGAGAATGAGTGAGCATGAGAGAGTGCGAGAAAGAGGAGTATTAGAGAGTGTGAGAATGAGTGTGTGAGAGAGAAAGAGGCGTATTAGAGAGTGTGAGAATGAGTGTGAGCATGAGATAGTGAGAGAAAGAGGAGTATTAGAGAGTGTGAGAATGAGTGTGAGCATGAGAGAGTGAGAGAAAGAGGAGTATTAGAGAGTGTGAGAATGACTGAGCATGAGAGAGTGGGAGAGGAATATAAGAGAGTGTGATAATGAGTGCGAGCATGAGATAGTGAGATAAAGAGGAATATAAGAGTGTGAGCATGAGAGAGTGAGAGGAGTATTAGAGAGTGTGAGAATGAGTGTGAGCATGAGAGAGTGAGAGAAAGAGGAGTATTAGAGAGTGTGAGCATGAGAGAGTGAGAGAAATAGGAGTATTAGAGAGTGTGAGAATGAGTGTGAGCATGAGAGAGTGAGAGAAAGAGGATTATTAGAGAGTGTGAGAATGAGTGAGCATGAGAGAGTGCGAGAAAGAGGAGTATTAGAGAGTGTGAGAATGAGTGTGAGAGAGAGAAAGAGGAGTATTAGGGAGTGTGAGAATGAGTGTGAGCATGAGAGAGTGAGAGAAAGAGGAGTATTAGGGAGTGTGAGAATGAGAGAATGAGAGAAAAAGGAGTATTAGAGAGTGTGAGAATGATCATTGAATCATACTGGCCGCCTGCCGGTTGCTCTCACTTTGTTTCTGTGCGCTGGATAGTGAGGGCAGGTACAAGAGCACGCCTCTCACCTGTGAGACACACTGAGCAGTGGGGGGGTGTCACAGCTTGGCTATGCTTGGCAGAGACAGGACTGGCCCGTGTCTCCCATGCCTCTGCAGATGGGCCATGTGACCCTGTCGTCTCCTTGCACACTATCAGACGCACTGGGCCCCTGGGTGCGGGGCACTTCCTGTAATTAATGGACCAATGGCATCTGTTTGGTGATTTAGGAGCAGCATGCTCACCAGCCCGCCCTTACCCCCTCCCACATCTCTCTCAGCAAGACCCCTCCAGATCGTCTGCGTATCGATCTGTGCCCCCCTGCCACAATGCCGTCCATCTGCCCCGCTCGCTAGCCGCAAGTGCCGCTAATGGCTACATTGCTCGTCATAAGAGGCCCCATAGTGTGGGCCACTCGCTATCACAGTGTGAGAGGAGCTGCTCATTTCCTGCCCTGCTGACAGTGCAGAGGGGTGACAGGCACTGATTACGCTAACGAAGCGTGCTAACAGCACACCGAGCCATTTCTGCATGACGGTCCCCTAACCCAGAGGAGCGGCTACCCCTGGGAGGCAGGCTCCACACGTCTCAGCTCTGGGGCGCACTCCTCTCAAGTGCTTTTCTCCACTGTTGTGCATTTACTGCAATTTTCCCAGGCTTATATTAAACAAATAACAGACATCTTGGTAGCCTAATGATGTCTTAGTAATCCCTGTGGGGGGAGACACAGGCTGTGTACCCTCTATGGCCCATCATGTGACTGGGGGGGTCTTTCTGGCCATGTGATTTTCACCGCAGCCATGACTGATGCCCCACATTGCTCACTGGCTCCCAGCTGGGAAGCTGACTGTCACCAATGACAGAACTCAGGGACTTGGGCTAGACTTGTCGCATGCTGTCTGTGTAGCGTTTTGTAGCGTTCATGCATGGCCCCGGACGGGATGCCAGTCCATCACAGGGCTGGGGTACACCGCGGACAGGATGGCAGTCCATCACAGGGCATATATACACTCAACCACAAACTCCGGGCAATTTAGAAACACCAATTGTCCAAATTGCAATTTCTGAGACCAATTAATCCGAAGTAATATGAATAATTACTATTCAGAGTAACAGTCTTACATGGAATAGTATAATTTGTATTTTTGTAGTGTAATAGTATATATAGTATCTTTTTAACTGCAAAGCTTTTGTTCATTTTAATAGCAGTGTATGTTTTTTCAGCTGTACAAATAAATGCCTCTTAGAGAATTGCTGCTTTTGTTTGTAAATGTGGCAGTAGAGGAAGCAGCTGCAGGTGGCCTGGCCTCTCTGGCCACGTCTCCAGCTCACGGCGCAGAGCTCACGTCCTTCCCTGGCAGCTGGAGCTGGAGTCCCCTTATTTCTGCTCACATCCTCCACAGGTAGCTGGAGTCCCCTCGTTTCTGCTCACGTCCTTCACGGGAAGCTGGAGTTGAAGGCCCCTCATTTCTGCTCACATCCTCCACAGGTAGCTGGAGGTGGAGTCCCCTCATTTCTGCATCTCGTCCAAAGGGACCGAGCAGTGTTTCACATTTCATTTAATTTCTAACCACAGTTTAAATAAATATATAGCATATTTTCAGGCAGTGTTGTGGAAATATACGGTGAGTGATGTCAGACTATTCACTTCTTACATATATGCTCATGAAGGTTACTGCCTCTGAAATACAGGGATTACAAATACAGGCATTTTTTTCATTTTGTTTGTGCCGTTTGGCTCATTCAGGTCATTCGTCTCATTACTCTTTCATCTTGTTTGGGTTATTTGGCTCATTCAGCTTGTTTGAGTCGTTCAGCTCATTCGGCTCGTTCACCTTGTTTGATTCGTTGAGCTCGTTCAGCGTGTTTGGGTTGTTCAGCTTGTTTGAGTCGTTGAGCTCGTTCAGCATGTTTGGCTAGTTCAGCTTGTTAGGGAGGGAGGCAGGGAGTCAGGAATAGAGGGAGAGGCAGGGAGGCAGGAATGTAGGGAGTGGCAGGGAGGCAGGAATGGAGGGAGGCAGGGAGGCATTAGCATGGGGAGCAGGAATGGAGGGAGGCAGGGAGGCATTGGCATGGGGGGCAGGAATGGAGGGAGAGGCAGGGAGGCATTGGCATGGGGAGCAGGAATGGAGGGAGAGGCAGGGAGGCATTGGCATGGGGGGCAGCCAAAGCCATGGGCGTCTGCCTCTGAGCCCCCGAGACCCCGTCCTTCAGAGGACGACCCCGCACCCGCCACGGCTGGCTGTGCGCAGTGGGGGGTGGGGCTTGGGATTAGGCATCGTTTAAATCATCAGCAGCAAATGAGCACGGGAATAGTGGCATGTTTCCCGAATCTGGCAGGTGCCTGCGTGTGCATATGTGCATGCCCTGGCGAGTGTGTGTCCGGTAGCAAAGTGCAGGAAGCTCCTCACAGCTAATATGCTGAAAATGCTGGGAGCAGGCTGACTTTGGGGAGAAGAAGACAGCTGGAGGACATGGACAAACTCAGTTGGATACAGACAGACAGAGACAGAGAGACAGATAGAACTGGATGCAGAGATGGAGAGAGAGATGGATAATCAGTTCGTAACAGGACAGAACCTTTGACCATTCTTAATTATTCCTGTTTGCTTTTCTGTTCGAACTCCCCTTTAGTTTCTCTGAATATCGTTTGATGCTGAATGAACTGGTTTAAATACTCCTGAACCTAAAATGTCCTATAGAGGCAGCCTTTTTCTGCCTCTGCTTCTTCAGCGCGTGGAACTGGCAGCTGCCCCCTAACTGTGGCCTTTTGACAGCCAGCCCCCAGTAAGCCCGAGCAGCTCTTCTGAGAGGAAGCGATCAGTTTGTGTGCTTTAGGACATGTACCCCGTCGTTAAAGGCACGGTTTATATGAAAGCAAACCGCTTGCTAAACCAGCCATGAAATACTAGAGCAAGCAATGAAACATGAACGTCTGCGAGAAACTAGAACCAGATGACTGGGAGATGCTTTCTTCTTCCTGCTGTGGCTCTGGTCACAGGGGAAGCAGGTCGCAAGACAGGTCCCTGAGGAACCTCAGGACAGCAGTCTGGCTGACAGGTGCATGATGGGATACAAGTGTAATGTGTGGGCCAGAAAACCACTATGTTCCTGATCATTTCTATATGGTCACCTTCAGAACTAGTTCTAGGATACACTTATGTTCTCACGCGTCAGGACATTTTTAGCAAGTATATAATACAATAAGCACAATGGTTTGTTTAGTAATTTACACTCAAGTACGTCAAGCTTCTTATTAAAAATTTCTGATCTAGTAAAACCTTGTTGTTCTATGATTGTGATCTCAGCTTTTCCAAAAGAAGCATTGCAATTGATGTATATGTGGCTGTTAATCTGTCACTCCCCACAGAGGACAGCACAGCCTGGTCACTTAGTTGAAAACATATCGACAGAACACTACGTTCTCTACCTATCTGAGGATTAAGTTGCAAAGGTTAGCAGTGGGAAATCAATGGCTTCCTCTTTTAATTTGCGTGAAAGCTAGAGGCTTTAAAAGCAAAGTGAGGAAGGAGATGCTGCCGTTTATATGGCCCTGTCCGGCATGAGGGCTGGAACACCACTGAAGCAGCTCTCTAGCTCTTCCTGAATTCCAGAGTCCATAACCTTCCCTGCAGTTTGATGTTCAGGTTCAGGTGCAGTTGATGTGCAGTTTGAGATTGCTGCTGCTCAAGTATGCTACCGTTATAGGTGGAGATATTTGTGCTTTTCCTGTTGCTTGAGCTTGGTGTGGTTCTAGATGGAGATTTATGGGCTCTCCCTGCTGCTTGAAAATGGTGTGGTTCTAGGTTCTCTTGCTGCTTGAGGATGGTGTGGTTCTAGGTTGGGTTCTCTAAGCTCTTCTCGCTGCTTGAGGATGGTGCAGTTCTAGGTGGAGTTCTCTAGGCTCTTCTTGCTGCTTGATGATGGTGCGGTTCTAGGTGGAGTTCTCTGGGCTCTTCTTGCTGCTTGAGGATGAAGATGGTGCGGTTCTAGGTGGAGTTCTCTAGGCTCTTCTTGCTGCTTGAGCTTGGTGTGGTTCTAGGTGGAGTTCTCTGGGCTCTTCTTGCTGCTTGAGGATGAGGGTGGTGCGGTTCTAGGTGGAGTTCTCTAGGCTCTTATTGCTGCTTGAGGATGATGCATTTCTCACACTGTAGCTGGGATATTTGTGCTTTTCCTGCTGCTTGAGCTTGGTGTGGTTCTAGGTGGAGTTCTCTAAGCTCTTCTTGCTGCTTGAGGATGAGGATGGTGCAGTTCTAGGTGGAGTTCTCTAGGCTCTTCTTGCTGCTTGAGGATGATGCATTTCCCACACTGTAGCCACTGCCTCCCTTTTTTGTAGCACCTCTGTCACAAGCCATTAAAACACGAATTTGCCCATTTTCTGCTGTTCTCTCTTCTTGTGGGAAGCCCTTACTACCAAAAGGTGTATTTGATGGAGCCCTGGTCTCTATAAGGTCACATCTATAGGATCAGACTGTGATGCAGTATCAGGTGATGCCTCCTTGATGTCTGTGAAGATGTGATGTGGGAACATCTGTGAAGTTCTCGCTGGGTTGAGCCTGAGAGCTTTGAAGCTGTCTCCAGAAAAGAGAAGGATGCTTTTCTCTGGTTTATCTCAAGATATGTTGGTGGAGCCTTCTGTTTTCAGGTGATCTGGTTCTTTGGTCAGTTGGATGTGACCATGAGCACAGCCTGACACAGATCCTCCCAAGATCAGATCTTCATGTCTGTCTGACACCACACGCTCTGTTGGTCCTCTGGTCTGCTGAAGTTGTCCTTCTTGCTCGTACTATACGCCCGAGGGACCTGAGAGCCTCGTTTTATAAAGGGTTCAATATCTAATTCCTTAAAGTGGCTCTTTCATCTGACGCGTCCTTCTTATTGCGCTAGACCGGAGCCAGTTAAAGTCGCCATGCGATGCTTTGTGTGTGTTTACAGAGGGACACTGTTGCGGTGCTGGGTTGGCCGGGACGCAGGCGGCTGGTGGGGGAGGTGCCTTCACACAGTCCTGGGGAGCGAGGCGTCACGTCTGCTGAAGTTAACAGGCCCCGGCGGCCGCCAAGTTAATGAGCGTGTTTTGGCGGCTCTGACTCCCCTGCCCGTGTGGGTCTCGCCAGCCCCTTACAGGGGTGGGAATCCGTGTGTATAAAGAGGGCCTGCAGTCCGCCCCCCCCCACCAGTCTCCCGTGGCCCAAGCTGTCTCGCTCTGTTTCTGCTCTCCCATAATTAGCTTCTGATCCGGTCCTGGAGCCTAGATCATCCAAGGTGCTGCGGCTCTCTGTTACCCGGCGATTTCCACGAGGACGGGGCTGGATGCAGCACCGTGTGTTGAGCAGCCCGCAGCTCACACGTACGGGTTGCACAAGCCTCGCCGCAAATGTCGGGGGGGGGGGGGCTGTTAGGGGAGACCCCGGTGCAGAGCAGGTAGGATGCTGCCCGCAAGCCTGAGAGCAGATGGCCTGGAAAGATGTCAGGCATCGCCAAGCCCTCGCCGCCGCACCGCCGCCGCGCCGCGGCTATTGATTCCTCGCTTGTAGCAAGGCAGCAGCTGTCATGTGCGGCAGACTGGCCTCGGAACAGCTAAGACAGCTATTCCCCAGCCCCCCCGCCCCCGGCCAAAGCCCAGAGGAGAAAACAACAGGCACAACAGAAGCTCCGGCGAGTGAATGCCGGCGTCCGGCAGAAAGGGAAGCGGCTGGCAGGGAGGGCCGCGTGTCCGGGGGGTGGGGGCTGCTGCTACCTTGCGAAGAGGAACAGCTTGATTTATTCCTGCTGGAATGCGACGGCCGGGAGGAGTGCGACCGCTCCCTTTGTGGTGTGAGCAGGTGTATCTGGTGCTGGTTTGATGCATTGAAAAAGCCAATAGTGCTCTGTCACGTTTCATGCTATATCCATTCATCCATCCATCCATCCACAGTGAGGCAGGGAGCGTGGAGAGCGAGGCCAGCCTCCCTGCTGGACACCACGTGCACGTCTGGGGGAGACATCCAGGGAATGGAGCCCATGATGGCTGATTAATTAACCAGAAAAGAACTATAAAAAAAGAATGATAAAAAGGCTGCGTTTATCTGCCACCAGCTGCCCCGTGCGGCTGGGAGGTGCTGTTTAGTGATCGCGCTGTTATCCTGTATTTTTCAGCTGTTTATATTGCGCTGCACCTAAAAGTATTGCCTTTTGGCTTTGTTGCAGTGTAATACAAATTATTATTTCCTCATAATCGCGTGGATACCCCAGCAGCGGCTACAGCTACCGGCACCCCCGGGCAGCTGAGTCCACCCCAGGGCCGGGCTCCCCTTTGTGCGAACCCAGCGGCGTGCCGTGGCAGCGAGGCTGTCTGCTAGCTGTGCACCACGTTCCATGGCAGAGAGGCTGTCTGTTAGCTGTGCACCGCTGCCGTGGGAGTGAGCCTGTCTGTTAGCTGTGCACCGCGTGCTAGAGGCAGCGAGGCTGTCTGTTAGCTGTGCACCACGTGCTGTGGCAGTGAGGCTGTCAGCTGTGCACCACTGCTGTGGCAGCGAGGCTGTCTGTTAGATGTGCACCGCGTGCTAGAGGCGGCGAGGCAGTCTGTTAGATGTGCACCGCGTGCTGGAGGTGGCGCGGCTGTCTGTTAGATGTGCACCGCGTGCTGGAGGCAGCGAGGCTGTCTGTTAGCTGTGCACCGTGTGCTGGAGGCAGCGAGGCTGTCTGTTAGCTGTGCACCGCGTGCTAGAGGCAGCGAGGCTGTCTGTTAGATGTGCACCACATGCTGTGGCAGTGAGGCTGTCTGTTAGCTGTGCACCGCGTGCTGGAGGCATGAGGCTGTCTGTTAGCTGTGCACCGCGTGCTAGAGGCAGCGAGGCTGTCTGTTAGCTGTGCACCGCGTGCTGGAGGCAGCAGGGCTGTCTGTTAGCTGTGCACCGCGTGCTAGAGGCAGCAAGGCTCTCTGTTAGCTGTGCACCGCGTGCTAGAGGCAGCGAGGCTGTCTGTTAGCTGTGCACCGCGTGCTAGAGGCAGCTACCATATGAAATGGGGGGTGTGGGACTAGCCTTCCCCGCCACCCACTCTGCCTGGTACATTCCGGTCAGGAAGTGCTGGTACCACTTCTTAATTCCTCCGATCCAGGATATGAAGTACAGACAGGATCTGCCTGCTTTCTCAGGGTTGGGGTCAGCTGTACTGATGCAGGATAACTTGATATTAATAAGTGATTCCGAATTTCCTTAAAAATATCATATAAATGTATTTTAAGCCTTTAAGACAAGTCATGAATGTCCTTTACGTGGAAGAAGTCAGTATGATCATGATTTTCACCACGATTACCATGTTTTAACCCCTTAACTGGAGACCCCAGCTTAGTCCCCCCCCCCAGCAGACTCTTCTCACTGTACTTTTGAGGATTACTTTGCACTTTTGTCTGCCGCGGCTTCCGGTACCTTAGCTTGGTCACACTTGTTAGGTTATGCCTGTCATTAGTCGCTCTTTCAGTCACACTGACGCTCCAGGCCTGCTTGAGGTTCTCCCCTGCTGGTGCAACATCACAGCTGCCTGTGAGATTCCGTCAGAGCATCCTTGGCGGATTGCACAGCAAATCGCTAAAATACCGGGCCTAATCGGATCGCCTGTGCCTCATGAAGGGTCATGTTCCTTTCTCTGACAAGAGGGAGAGACAGAAATGGAAGCTGGTGACGGTTCCTCAGCAGAACAGGTGTGATGATGCGGTGAATCAGACCATGGAGCTCGCGCCCCTGCCAACTCTCGCCCGGGCCCCTGTGGGCTCTCACCCACGGCCAGGTCCTCTGGGGGCTCGGGCTGAGCTCTGGGGGCTGCCGTCACACCAGCCGAGCGATGTGGCCCCCACGCCGCGGCCTGTTCTTCCGGGGTCGCACGGCTGGCCGCCTCGCCAGGTTAACCCCAAACCCCCCTTATGAAATATGGATTCTGAGGCACAGCTTCCTCGTGGCTGAGCAGCTCTAATAATGTCAGCCTCTCACTGCTCGCCTACTCTCATATCCTGCCTGTCATTCGGAGGCTTGTCGCTTATGAGGCCTCCTTACATTGGCCAATGAGCTTGAGAGCAGAGTGCCGTGTAGGGGGGCGGAGTGTCGCCAGCTCCTCCAGAAGGAATCCTGATCCCTGGAACGGGGGTGGGGGGTCATTAGCACTTTCTCCATTCTCAAGCTTCACCCCACCTCTCAGGCCCCAGCTAATTGAAACCCAGCAGTGCTGCCCCCCCCGGG
>JAODKM010000016.1:5503063-5521101 GCA_026780845.1 Petrocephalus sullivani | reverse complement strand
ACACCCACTGCCAGTGGCCAGGCCTTGCTGCTTATAACACCCACTGCCAGTGGCCAGGCCTTGCTGCTCATAACACCCACTGCCAGTGGCCAGGCCTTGCGTCTCTTACATATTTTAAACAGCATATTTAGAGCATAGTCATGAGTTAAAAGCAAAAGAATCATTTTAAAACAAAGATGTCAATTATTTATATATATATTTTGTCCCTCCCAAATCTGTATCTAGTACAGTTTTTGTCACTGTACTAGATAATCCTGAAAAGGAGTAATCTTTAAAATTGCCTGGCTTGCTATGTTTCCTTTTTCTTCTTCTCCTATGACAGAATAAAAATGCTTTGGTGAGACTTAGGCCCCCCGCGTTACAATGTCCTTACAGTATGCATGAGAGTATGAAAAAGCCCCATCTCGACCTTGCCGACTGTAGCAGTCTTTGCAGTGTAAGAATCGCTGCCGCATGATATGGGATGCAGGTATTAATATCTTACATGATCCAGCCCTATAATATGCCATAGCCATTTTTATAATTCCGTATTGCTTTGAAAGCTTAGGCACCCTTGCGTTGCTCCATGCACATTTTGCAGGTAAGCATATTCCTGTGTTTTGTCTGTGTTTGTCCCTTAACAAAAGGAATGCACACTAAAAACAGGCATTTCAGAAATCTGTGCCGCTTAACAGAAAACGCCACTCGATTGGTCAAAGAAGTAAAGCACAAGCCCCTCCCTTGTTGACATGGGGACATGTCGAACTTGCCAAAATCGGGACGTGCAGGAAAACCGACACAGAGAAATACCATACTTTGGTTCTGTGTAGAAGTGGCAAACGTCCAGTAGCCAGTGCAGTGGGAGAGCGCAGTTGGTGATCTCTCATGGCCTCTGGGGTTATGTAGTGAGTGTCTCTTCAGCAGGAACCAGCCCGGCTGGTTTCGCTTCACACCTTCACCTTGTTTTAACAGGTTTGAATCCCTTTAAAAAATGTGGGGAAAAAAATCATTAATTTTGTTTTCTAGCCACAAGCAAGAATGTCTGTGAAACGGACGCCGCTCCTGGGCGGTAAGACTTCTATAAAACCAACCTCCTATGCATATGTAGGTGGGTGTGTGTATGTGCTGTACGGTGGCTGCTTTGTAGATGGGTGTGTGTATGTGCTGTACGGTGGCTGCTTTGTAGATGGGTGTGTGTATGTGCACAGTGGCTGTGCAAACCTGGGTCTGCAGTGCGGAACACTGTCCACAAAGGTACAGCCCAGCGCATCTCCCTGAGGTTCTAAAGACTTGCGGCTGGTGAATGGTCCCCAGGCCGGTGTGAGCAGACGGGTTCCCCCTGGGGCCGTGAGCCACGCTAACCCCGGGGAGCCAGCCACTGTGGCTCTGCTGTTGCCTTTCCACAGGTCACTGAGAATGATCCGGGCTATTCCCCTCTCTGCAGTGGGTATATCAGCATGGACCCTGCAGAGGAGTACCGCATGAATCATCACAAGAGGGGGCTGGCCCTCATCTTCAACCAGGAGTGGTTTTTCTGGCAGCTGCGTCTGCCTGAACGCACTGGTACCAACGCTGACAAGGTCAGCCTGGCCAAAAGGTACCCCTTGAGAACCGGCCCATAAGCTTTCAGTCACAACTACCCGAGTACAGGCCCAGTCACAACTACCCGAGTACAGGCCCGTAAGCTTTCAGTCACAACTACCCGAGTACAGGCCCGTAAGCTTTCAGTCACAACTACCCGAGTACAGGCCCGTAAGCTTTCAGTCACAACCACCCGAGTACAGGCCCGTAAGCTTTCAGTCACAACCACCCGAGAACAGGCCCGTAAGCTTTCAGTCACAACTACTCGAGTACAGGCCCGTAAGCTTTCAGTCACAACCACCCGAGTACAGGCCCGTAAGCTTTCAGTCACAACTACCCGAGTACAGGCCCATAAGCTTTCAGTCACAACTACCCGAGTACAGGCCCGTAAGCTTTCAGTCACAACCACCCGAGTACAGGCACGTAAGCTTTCAGTCACAACCACCCGAGTACAGGCCCGTAAGCTTTCAGTCACAACCACCCGAGTACAGGCCCGTAAGCTTTCAGTCACAACTACCCGAGAACAGGCCCGTAAGCTCAATAAAATAAAATAAAACAAAAAGTTCCCAAAATCAGACTACTGCTGTTTAACTTAAGTCTTTGCAATTTCAGGTTTGCAGAACTGGGTTTTGAAGCAAAGTCTTACGATAATCTCAAAGTGGCTGACGTTATGAAAATTCTCACTGCAGGTACACTGGAATTTATTACCCTTTTATATAAATGTGTAAAATTTAATTTAAATATTTTTACAATGTGATAATAAGCATTTTCTTAGGGTTTGTTATTCAGACGTGGAGAGAAACATTCTTTGGTTTACAACTGCTCCTAATTGTTTTTGTACAATAATAATAATTTCGAAACAAATAGTTTTTCCTGCTGTACTGAAATTGCACCAAACTGTGAACCCAAAACTGAGGTTTGGACTGAACCGTGAATTTTGTGTACTGTTACACCCCAGAAGCAAGCGATCTTTATTTTAATGTAAAGAATTCAGATACCTTTGAGATAGGGTTGGACTGACTGTCAGTCATATTGGTCAGGGTACAGTCCTTTTCATCAAATACATTTGTAATTCTCAGCTGCACATGCTAGCCACGTGGATTCGGACTGCTTCGTCTGCGTGTTCCTGAGCCATGGCGAGAATGACCACATCTATGCCTACGACGGCCAGATCCCCATTCGGGACATCACCGCCCTCTTCAAGGGGGACCAATGTAAGAGTCTGGTGGGGAAGCCCAAAATTTTCATCATCCAGGTGAGCAGAGGTTCAGTCTAGCGGCGATCTGCTTTTGTCTCTGAACATCGTATTGGCAGGAAGGCCAGTGATGTAACCTTTTTTTTTACTTTTCATGCTGCTGATGAGGGCAGGCGTGCCGCGGTGACAAACATGATGACCCGGTAACCCCCATGGACGTGGTGGACCAGCAGAATCCACCCAACCAGGTGGTAGTGGATGCAGGCGTCTTCTACACCCTCCCAGCGGGTGCCGATTTTCTGATGTGCTACTCTGTGGCAGAAGGTTTGTGATGCCGAGCATCTGTGCATCCTGCAGGACAGCCTGCTGTAAAAGTCTCTTTGGGAACATTAACACCCAGTGCCCCCTTTCCACTCTCTGCTTCCCTCAAAGGGTACTACTCCCACCGCGAGACCGTCAATGGCTCCTGGTACATCCAGGACCTGTGTGAGATGCTTCGGGAACACGGCCGGGCGGTGGAGTTCACCGATCTCCTGATGCTGGTGAACAGGAAGGTGTCGATGCGTAGCGTGGGGCGCTGTGCGGATCCCCACGCCCTCGGCAAGAAGCAGGTGCCCTGCTTCTGCTCCATGCTGACCAAGAAGCTATACTTCAGGCCCAAGAAAGTCTAAGCTCATCGGGGGGGTGGGGGCTATGAGCTTTTGGTCCTTTGGTCACTCAGGGAGCCCTTTAGTCAGTGAGCTGTGCTTCCATTGCTGACAGTCTCTCAGGTACTGCAGTGCTAATCATTGTACTGGGCAGCTTTAGAACACTACATCAGCAACCACTTAAATTGTTCGAACAATGTTAGTGATTTTTACTTTGCCTTTTGCTGTGTTTGTGATTCATACATTTTCAAATATGTAAATCCAGCTGAGGATCAGTTGCTGTGGGTTTGGTGGTGAGGCATTAAGCCGGGCGCTGATGTGTGCTCGAAATAGCAATGGTGATTACCAGTGGTGAGACACATTCACCTTTCCATTCCGCCCTGAAACATTCCTTTCTGTATGTTAATGTGTGCACTGGAATCCTAGCAGGAATAACCTGCCTTTCAAGGAGCGAGTACAAGAAGCGTCCATTTAGAAAGGGGGCAACAGCATTAACATTGGTTTTGTGCATTTGCATAAAAGGCAAGGGTGTAGCTTTTGGTTTCAGTGGAAGGTTGAAGGTTTTTGTTAAAAAGGCAGATATTCATTGTGAGAGAGGATAAGTGTGTGCGTCTGAAAGATGGTTATTGTGGCGTTATGATCACAAGCAGCTGTAGTGATACATGAACCACATTTCTGTCTGGAGCTCTTAGAGAAACCTTTGTAGCTGGTGAATGTTAGCTGGGAAAAGCTAGCGGGGGAAAGCTACCTCCTCTCTGGCAGTTTGCTCACTTCAGCATCAAGCTGATTGCACCGTGGTGTTAATTAGCTTTACCTTAGACAGCCATGGTGCTCTCTCACACTGTGAATGCACACATGGTATACCTTAACATTCCACGTAGCGTATCGTTTATGTGTTAGGTGGATGTTCTATTTGGGATTCTCCGGACCAGCAGCTCGAATCATGTATCTTGGTGCTTTTCATACTTGTTAAAGGGGCCTCCTGGTTGTAGGGTATAGTCTGCATTGAATGTCGTTATTGGACTGGAATGTCCAAAACTTTTTAACTGATTTGTAATGATGACCTTCTGTTCTGTAGATTTTTATATGGGATTGATTACAACTAAGAGATAAATTTTTACACTGTTTTTTGTATGATCCCGTTTCAAAATAAAAAGTCAGAATTTTTGGCGTGGGAGTTACTACTCTGCTGTGAAACGGCGCCGTGAATATGTGTATATATATATAAATGTATTTTCAGAGGAACGCTCTTTTCATACAAAGCAAGCCTGATCATGAGATGAATATGCATTCTGTGTCACTGGACCAGTGGCATTCTGATGATGATTCCTACACAGCCAAAACGTTCGTGCGGTCAGCAAAAGTTGTCAGCACTGCATGTGTTTTTATATGACGTCAGAGCCAATTAACGCCTTGATGTCAGTCAAAAAGGTGGCAGTTTTGCTGTTGACTTCATAATCGTACCTACCTGTACCGATCGAGTCAATACGTGCACTGCGACTGACGTCACGCGTAGACGTCACTGTATCTTCAAAATAGCCCAGTTGGGCGGGATAACCGCATCTCGGTGGCGGACGGGACAGAGCCGAGGAGACGCCTCCCCGATTGCTTTCTAACTTATTTGGGCTGATTGGGGAGCGCCGCAAACCTGTGCCTCTCTGCGGTCACACAGCCTGCCCCTGAAACCCCCCAGGGGCCGTCATGCAGCGTGCCTGCCTGTTGCCAGGATACCGTGTGACGTACGTGTGACGTCCCGACCCTGGGCTGCGCTTGCTGCCCTGTTTGTTGTAGTCAGGTTACAGAAAGCGCTCTCATGTTTAGCACGCACATTACATTATTTATCCCAATTGTGCAACTTTAATGCAAGGAGGAGATGGGTCTATTTCTGCCCAGAACGTGGCGGGCTGTGGGGTCGCGGTGCACAGCGCCTCACTGTGGTGGCTCCTGGACAGTGCCGGCAATACCGGTGTCAGAGTTTTAATTCAGAAAAAATGCACTGAGCCTCGCCATTCATTTCAAATTAAAATCACGCTTAGTGTCGCGTACTGAAAGTAAAGTTTCGGGAACCGATCGTGACCTTTTTTTAACAGGTTTTTTTTTTACTTTTGTTTGAAGAGGCAGAACACTTTTCAATCGCACTTACTTATATGGCAAGCGTTCTTTCATGCGGTAATGCGCCCCCGCGCAGCGGGTCCGCGATGCACCGCTTGGCCACTAGGTGTCACTGTGAAGCCGCATTTACGCCTGCACCAGCGGACGCTACTTCGGGTTGGGGATGGGTTCGGACCTCGGCGCACTGCGTGAGGCCACTGCTTGGCTGTATTCATGGCAAGCTGTTAAAAACCAGGCGACTGATGAGCTGAAGGAGGCAAGCGGTGTAAGCATATTCATTCGCTAATCGGATTAATTTAAATTACTGAAGGTTCTGCGGGCATTCTAGTATATTTTCCGTCTTTAAATTGAAATGACATTCTCACACTCACCAGCAAGTCAGGAACCACTGCATTCTCAGATGCAAAGCTCTTGATCCCCAGACCTCTGATTCTAATCCTTTCCTCTGTTTGCTACAGATTATCTGGAATTATGTGCTAAAAAAACCGGTATTTTCCCAACAGAGTATTAGACGGATGGTATTCATACCCTAGGTTTTATTGAGCCAGTATCAGAAAAACTCATTATGGAGTCTTAAAGTGCTTATGTAAGTCGCTCTGGCTAAGGGCGTCTGCCAAATGCTGTAAATGTAAATGTAAATGAACACGAAGAAAAACAGCCATTTATCCCGGTGAAATTCGGCTCCCCAACAGCAGGGGGCTATGGAGTTAGAATCCTGCCAAAACGTCACAAATACACGGACACGTTCCACAAATGCCCGATGATCTGCAAACAAATCGGCTAAATATACATTAGTAATCTCACAAAACGTGTCAGTTATAATGGAGAAAATACACCACTGATGAGCAAGATATAATCTATATAAACGAAAAAGATTTCTTAATAATAGTCAATGACAACACACATTTAAAGAAACAAACATTTATGAGCTCTTTAACTGAGGTCCGATTTCTTAATAATTAATAAAAACACACTTTTTAAAAAACAGCTGTCAACGTTTTTATTGGTGTAGTCGTACTCCGGCTGCAGCCCTCTGCACGTTTACGGATTGCGTATCATTTTTAGATTACATCCGATTTGTTTGCAGATCAGCGGTCATTTGTGGAACGTGTCCGTGTATTTGTGACGTTTTGGCAGGATTCTAACTCCATAGGGGGCGACGGAGCAGCTGCACGGAGCGCATTACTCTCTGACACCTGGAGCTTCGGTGCCTTTGTCGCTGTAAACCCAGCGTTTGAACAGACACTGATCGCCTCTTTCAGCAGCAGTCTGCATATGTTATTTATAACGCCAAATACAACATTGCTCACTAATTATATAACAGGAAATAAGTTTTCATTTAAAATTTGAAAAGCACTCCATCGAGATTGCTTCACAAGGAGTCCATCTGACTGCGCTGTACATTACACAGTATTGCGTGTCTGCATGGCTTACTTATGCTGACCGATTCTGGTTAAAATGGTCAATTTTAAAAGCATTCGTGAGACTTTAGAAAGAACATAATATTTCTCCAAAAACTGAGTAATACACCATGATGAAGACATCTCAGACTCCCAAGTCCTTGTGTAACTGGCATTTAATGACAATAATGTGCCACTTAAACTGTACAGACCGGTATCTGTTTATGGGTTACTACGGTTCAACATAACACAGAAAAACCCTTTACTCTCTGGCTATGCAAACATGCAATGTTTCAGAGAGAGATCCAGCCATCACTAAGTTGCTAAGATAAGCAGCTCCATCCAGCCTTGCTTCCTTTCCCTGAGCTGCTGAGCTCTCCTGCTTTGAATGTTTAATTGGGGGACAGTGTCTGTGGTCCCCTGTCCAGCAGGAAGGCAGTCAGGCTCCACCCCAGAGTGTCAGTGCGGAAGGTCCAGCAGCCTCTCCGACTTCCAGGTGGCTATTTATAGAAAAAGCCAGTGCAGCAGAGGACTGAGGAGATGGAGACTGTGAAAAGACCTACTTAGTCTTTGTCTTTGTAATGTCACTGTGCTGATAATGAATGTGTGCTGCCAGTAAATGTGTTCTTCATACTATCGGTACATGTGAAGAGCGGCCATCACTTCTGACCGGTTTCACCTGCAGCGGTGAATTAGCGTGGAGCCCCCCTGACCACTCAGCGGACCGGGGCCACCCGCCGCGCGGTTGATGGATTCCAGCGGAGACGCAGGGCGACCGGTTCGACAGAAAGTCCCTTGGCACGTGTCACCACCATTGTCACTGAAATACCCCAGTAGTTTTGTGTTGCCGCATCGTCGTTGCCTTTCACCCACATTCTGATAGAGGAGGGAAATGCCTGACGTCCGTCCGAAATGGATCGATTCCCCCCGTAAGCACCTGCCCTGGCCAGCATATGTGGGAGGCTCGCTGGGTAAGACTGCAGGAGGCATTGCGCCATGGCAGCAGCATCGCCATCTGCTGGTGATATTAAGGCAGCGCGTCTGTGTTCTCTTACACCTGTAATAACGCAGCAAGCCGCGAGCAGACAGAGCCTGATTGACGGACGGCCCCCTCTCTTATACCCGTGAATCAGACATCCAAGAATAAAATGTAACTTTATCGGTCCCAGTGCACACAGCAGTGTGGCATGTAATGTGTACACAAAGAGTGTACAAAATGCAAATTCAATGCTCATAGCAAACACATTTTAAAAAGTATGCGGCACAAACAAGGAGAATGCAGAATGGAGTATTGAGGAGATAAATATAAATATATTTGCTCAAAACCTCCAGGCTTTTGTGTTTATTTTTTACAGTGCAGTTAGGGTAACTGAGGTGTATCTGGCCCTGTAGCATGTGATTGTTATATACGGCCGGCAGTCAAATGGGATCCCAACTACCCCCCCAGGGAAGTGGCTGACAGGCGTGTGGTTTGTGGCACACTGTGTATCAGACTGAGAGGCTTCCCTCATGAGATAAAGCCAGACGCGTGTTGATCCTTTAAGAAGCATGTTTGCTAACCTCACTGACGCACTTCTCCATGGAGACCACAGGGAGATAGCTGTCTCACCCGTCATTCCCCGCTGTGCTCCTCTGCAGTCCTTTGCAGCTGGGTCTGCTGCTTGGTTTAAGTTACTCCAAGCCAGTATCCCGATTCTGTCTGGTGTGGAAGGGACGTGTCTGGAAGCCAGATCCAATGAAATTTGGGCCAGGCTGTGTTTTGAGACTCAACTTGAATATGTGGTGTTGTTCTGTCCTTATTCTTAGTTACTGTGTTATAGCCCTAACATCTGTTATCCACGTAGTTAGGGATTAAGAGTAAATTATATGGACCTTTCTATCACCCATCCACCCATCCATCATCTATCCATCCATCCATCCAGTTTGAAGGTCATTGAAGGTCACTGTCAGACTGTGGCCTTTGCTTTGCTTCAGGTTTGTATCTTATCACTATCCAATCAGAAGAGTCGTTCAGAATGAAATCACTGTGTTAAAAGGGCAGGTCATCAGAAAGCCCTTATTTACGCTCCATCTGTTTACATGACATCGGCAGAACATCCAGGACTGACTACAGTCTGTAACTTGCTGATTCATGTATAAATTGTTCACATAAACAAACGTCCATCCAGCGGGACACATTAGAAATGAAAGCATTCACATGTCAGGAATGCAGAAGACATTAACGTCCCCAAAACACACGTCGTGAGCACATTTCACCCTCACGCCCTAAGGAGAGCGAGCCTTGCAGGTCAGTGCTCAACTGACCATATTTTATCAATCAAGTTACACAGAAGGCTAAAGTCGGAACGGAAAGACATCGTCTCCCGTTTGGCTTCTGATCCACCAGAACCAGGCATGAATCCACTGCTATCACAGCAGCTGTGGGCAGGGGCGCTGCTACGGACTTTGGGCCCTCAGTCCAGACCAATCCAATGATTTGGGCCCCTGTCACCTGCATAGTTGAGGACACTGATGAGAACTGCAGAAGTGAGGTATGTCCCACTGCACTGTGCCTTGGGATGTAGGTGGTTCTTACCAGAACAAGACCATTTATAAAGAGCTTCAGTAAGTAGTTATAGAACAGAAGGGCTGTAAACACAAGCATGAGTAACTGAAGGTTTCCAGACAGCCTCACTGTTCATGCCCCGAAATTCTTCACTAGCATCATCCCAGGGTTCAGTGGGGGGCCTTTTGGACCAGGGTGACGACCTCAAACTTAGAAGAGTAGCTGCTTCCACATGAACCTGTTGATGGCGAACCTCAAAGCTGGTGATGGAGAAAGACCATGAGATCCTGGCGTCGTGCAGATGTGTGGCAGGCGGGCTGTACCCCTGAACTACTGCTGGCTGGTGTAAGCTGCTGGTAGCCTCTGATGGGAGACGAACGTGTGTGTGGTGCATCAAGAAAAAACAAACCTTTACAAAGGAGAGGAAGTAATGTCACGGAGGACAAAGGTTTTACAGATTTACTAACAGTGACCAAAGTGGAAAGTCAGGATTATGAGCTGGACAGAGAATCATAACAGCCAGTCATCTCACAACAGAAGAAAGTCAAAGAATGCGTTTCTTTATTGGCTGGACTGGGTAATAAACATAAGCCATCAAATATGATTAAAATAGGGCCAGTCTTGAAAATGCATGAACCTACGTCTCGAAATAGATTAATTCCAACCGGAAGTACAGCAGAAATTTCAGAACAATTCATACATGCGCATATAACAGCAAGAAAAAGTCTGGCTTAGAAATAAAACATATCAGTAAACTTCCAAATACTGGAATATGTGAGATGCAGTTATCAAAGCTGCGTCCAATGAATGTAACACATTTTTCTAATTCAGAATGTACATGGTTTTAGAGAAACTGCATACCAATTAAAATATATAAAATAAGTGCATTTTCTTATAGCCACTGTATTCCAAAGCCTGCTATAATTAATAATATGAACATATACTTTGAAAACAAAATATAATATGGGCATAGTCATCCATTTGACATCATATACACACAGGATTTAAAATAATAAATACATAATTAACAATTAATTAAACAAATACATTTATTTCTTAAATAAAGGATATGTTTTGTCAAGAAACAAGTTAAATGACCCACATTCCCTGAAGTGAAATGTCCGTTATCTGTCTTTAAGGATACTGTTCACTGATGGAGTAATTAATTACAGCACACCAAATGCATTCCTCTACATACTGTGCAAAGCATACCTATGTTCAATACTGGAGCATTAACAAAGGCTGTAACAGCCATGACCAATGGATTTGGATTCATTTAAATATTATTTGAGTCATCGACACAACCTTTAAATTGTCAGTGATTCTTTGTCTTAAACCACAGGCAAAGTAAAACAAACTATATTCATTATCAAGCATCCACAATTGCTATTTAATCATATATTTTCAGCAAATACCAGTTTGCAAAGCTTTAGAACTGCAAGCTGTTTTTAGATGCCCTATTATGCCATACAATGAGCTGCATTGTGCAACACACAGTATTATCTATAAAGGAGCCCTTTATGGCAAAACTGTCTGGGCTACCAAAACTGTTTTTCCTACTAAGCAGTAGGTGGTTATTCAAAGTGACTGACATTGAAATTGAACAGGATATAGTCAGTTGGCACATCAACAGATGGCTGTTTGCTGATGCGTTACACGCTGTTCTCATCCACGGCACTCGGCAACGACACTCTCTACAATAACCATAACAATGTGTGCTAATGCTTCAGAAGTATCTGGCTGTGAGATTCTCACATTCATATTTTATACCTCACTGCAGGGGGAGATCAGGAACCATTTTACTGAAAATAGCCGCATAATAATGATGCCTGTGCTTGTGTGTCTGCAAAATGCACCTTTCAGAGGCAGGTCTCTCTATTACAGTTTTCCCCAAATTGAAAGATCAGGCGCAAACGTCAATTTGGACAAATGTAATAACAAATTTGCATTTTTTGGTACTAATCTTCATCTAGATAAATTGAAATTGATCAGTGCCGAGTTCAGCTAAATGTGGCACATTTTGGGCTCTGGCCTGGGTCGGGCCAAACCACTGGAGTCAGTTTCACTTGCAGGTCAGTAGTTTGTGGAGCAAAGAAGGAATTTGGCTAAATGAATTGGTCAGGAAACCAGTATCAGGCAGCGTGTTCTCATCTACAAAGAAACGTTAGGGGAACAAAACACTGAAAATCCGGAGAATGGAGGCTTGACATAAGTTATCTACTGTCCTGGATTATCTACTATCTGTAGACGGCAGTTCAGAAAAGACCTTGACGGCGTGTGTTGGTCCGGTCCTGTTAGTTTCTTGGCACGACGTTCGGATACTGAAGTGTCTGAAGTGACAGACACTGAGGACAGGCTTGGGATTATGGGAAACTGGCTCTCATCGACCCCAAGGGTCCTGCCGGGGTGGCAGGCAAAGCTCCAGGTCACTGTAAGTAGCGGTACACTTTGTAGCAATGATTCCCAGAATCTGCCACCACGACGTGGCCGTCGGAGGTGAGCGCCAGACCCTGGGGCCCGTAGAGGGGCTCGGCCGACGTGTTGATGTAGGACAGGAAAGAACCACTGCTGTCAAAAACCTGTCGGGGAAGAAAAGAATCAGAAGGTGAGTTTAAGACCCCCCCCCCCGAGTCACCCTGGCAGCAAGAGTGCGAAAGCCAGCTGTATGCAGGGTGAGGAGCTGCTCTGCAGGGTCAGCTGTGGTTCAGCTCCAGAGTACGTGGCTGCGGTGGGGCGTCCCACACAAAGCCCCTACCTGGATCCGGCTGTTTCCCCAGTCGGCCACGATTATGCTGCCGTTGGTGTCCACAGCCACCCCCGTGGGGGCATTAAATTGGCCATTTCCTTCCCCGTTGGACCCGAACTTTAGCAGGAACTCTCCCTCTGAATTGAAAACCTGCAGACATAAAATATCCTTAATGCTTCTATATCACCATATACCCAAAAAAAGCAATGGCTAATCATCATTAACTATAGCCAGGCGGATTATGATTGCAAATATCTTTAAAGAAGAAGCCATCTGTGGTGTTTATTAAAAGAGAGATTAACATATGAGTGTGAGGCCCCGTGATTTAATGAGCGATGTACATACCTTCACAGAGTGATTATGAAAATCTGTAATTATTACTTCGTTATTGTTGTTCACGGCTGCAAAGTGGGGGCCTGTGAGTACAGAGGAAGGTGTTGGCTACATATTATATCAGATATATTTTGGTCTTCACACTCATACACACTCTTACGCAGTCATTGAAAATGGTGTTTAAATGATCTGCATTTTAGTGCAAGACTACAAGGTCTATACAAGCGTGACAGCGTAGCCTTTTCAAAACCTCTCTTAAAGTATCAACCCAAGATTTGCAGAAATCGTCCAATACACCCATGCTAATAATTGAGTTTTTCTAATTAAAATAAAGAATTAAGCAAGCTGGGCGTGAAATTTAACGAATACATGTAATGGCTGAGGTGCCCCTGAGGAGACGTTTGGGACCTAAAGCCATGTTCATCTAGCCATTGAACAAGAAAAATGTTTCATGTGGTTGGGGAGCGTGTCTAAGCAGTGAAATGTCATGAAGGATCCTCTTCTTTGTGCTGGGCATTAGCTACAATGTGGTTTATGTGCTCCCTTGTAAAGATTGCTGTCACATACCTGCAAACTGCTTGTCTCCGTTACCACGGCTACCAAACTTGGTGAGCAGTTTGCCAGTGAGATGGAAGATGAAGACAGAGCAGGCCTTGTTGTCCACCACAATGAGGTTCCCGTTCTTATCCACCGACACCCCTTTGGGGCCCATTAGCCTTCCATGGCCAATCTTTGTCTGTCGAAGCAGGGAAACCTCTGTCAGGTGACACCAGTGTTCGCCTGACATTTTTTTCAGACAGGATCAGATAGTGTATGAAATTTGCAGACCACCTGAACATGCTGTAAGCCTACAGATCCAGAAAAGCTCTTCATAATTCAGGGGGAGCCCATCCACCTGCCCTCCTACGCTTGCTCACCTTGAACTTCCCCTCACTGGAGAAGATGCTGACCCACTTGTTGTCATAGTCAGCGATGATGATGTCGCCATTGGGGTGGACAGAGACCCCAGTGGGTCGCTGCAGCTGTCCTGGTGACCGTCCTCGAGCTCCAAAGCGATTAATGAACTGCCCGTCATTGGAGAAGATCTTCAAGAAACAAATCCAGGACTTACCAACTCTTGTCTTGTTATGAGTTGAGAAATGATTATGAAGTTAGTCAGTGTTTCCCAACCTGGTCCTCGGGGATCCACAGATAGTCGGGTCTGTGGGTCTGTGGGTCCTCGAGGACCAGATTTAGAGATCTGCTGAACATACCATACTCAGTGTCTCTGTGTAATGCCAACCTGTCCGTAAAGTGTTTTCATGCTTGCTAAAGGCAAAGATGGGATAGCCAGGTCCAAAAGAGTACACTTTAAAAAAGCTTTGGACCATCAAAGGGAAACTGGACTTCACTGATGTAGACACCATACGCATTTTAAGGTTAGATGGCCTCTTAGCAATGGATCTGGCTTACCTGTACACACTGATTGTTACTATCTGCTATCAGTATATTGCCAGTCGGAGACGCAGCGACGCCCTGGAGGTTAGTAAACTCCCCTTTATTTCTGCCTTTCGTACCTGCAAAGCAAACACCGTCAAGTATTTCCTGTCACCATCAAGTCTCAAGTTGACTCAAGTCAAGCTAATGACTATCCCTTTCAGTTTCTCTTAAATTATATACTCAGTATAAAAACGGACTCAGTCGAAACATGGACAGCTCAAGAGATCTACAGGAGCCACTAACCAATTCTGAAGATCATGTCATCTTCAATTGGGTTCTCCTTCTTCCTGCTTGTGCTGAACATGCTAGCCGGCCTCTTGACTGCCCGCTGCTTGACATGGCCGCTACCGGGGGATTTGACTCGTTTCTTTGCTCCGTCGCCAGAAGGAGACACGTCGGCGGACTTGATCACCATCAGCTTGAAAGGGCTGCCCTTGATGTGCTGGTCATAGAGGCGCAAGGAGAGGGTGAAGTTTCCCTCTTTGGGCACGGTGTAGAGGAACTCATAAGTGCCATTTTTATTGTCCAGGATCTCCCCATCGGCTATGCTGCCATCGGGGGTGAAGATCTCCGCCGTCAGGTTAGCATGCCCACTCCTGCACAGCTCGCCGTCCTTGTCCTTGGTGGTGATGGTGACAGAGGAAGGCAGGCCCACCACGCATT
Source organism: Petrocephalus sullivani (assembly GCA_026780845.1). Lineage (NCBI taxonomy): Eukaryota > Metazoa > Chordata > Actinopteri > Osteoglossiformes > Mormyridae > Petrocephalus > Petrocephalus sullivani. Next base: position 5,506,421 of record JAODKM010000016.1, on the reverse strand, counting down.
GCCGCAGGCCCTCGCCGGTGGCTTCCGTCTCATAGGCCACGGCGTTTGTGGTCACGATGGTGCCCAGGTTGTGGATAGACTTCTTCAGGCCCTCGGTCTCCACATGGAAGTCCAGCTGGTCATTCTCCTTGGGCTGCAGTGGGAACTCCTGGCTGGCCAGCTCACCCAGACGCTTGGGCATCTCCTTCATGACCTGCAACTTCTCGTCCTCAGATCCCTCTTCCAGCACCTTCTCCGTGAAGCTGCAGCTGCTGTGTATTTCCTCCTGGTCCTGCAGCAGATTGCTTACTTGGGCCTGCAGCACCTGAAACATGTACAGAGACCTAGTGTCACTCACCCAACATCTAACACAGGTTCCATCCGCACATAGCAGCAGCCCTAATGAGCCCCTCAACCACACATGACACCCCCAGACAAAAAGGAACCTCACCTTCTGTTTGAGCCCATATGTCACTTCCAATTCCATGAGCAGAACACTCTTGCGCACATTCAGTGTCTTCTGTATTTCCTCGAAGGTGGAATGGATGTCCTCCTCTATGGAGCCCTTCTGGGTGGTGAGCTGCTGCTGGAAGTCTGTTAGGACTCGCAAGGTAGAGTCTATCTCCGGGAGCCTGGACACAGATTGGGCGAGATCTCCCATGGGGCTCTGGCCTACCACGCTGCGCATTTTAACTAATTTTCCATCATTTCAGATCTTAGTGTGCGAGTTAGGATCTGTCAAATGAGCCTGATTTTCAAAGCGAAAATAATGATTATTAAATCGTAAAAAATGGTCAATGTGGTTGTGCTTAATGGTTGTGTCCACTGCGATTTTCCAGGAGAGGATTGTTCATGCAGGGAACACGTCATGGGCTGCTGGCATCTTAGTGCAATAGATTTCCTGTTTAGCCTCAAACCACTGGCCCCATCCTTCCTGTCCATGTTTTGGTTCTGCTGGCATGGGGCGATGCCTCCCTGCAGGATGCTCCGGGGAGGTTGAAATGCAGTTGGTGAAGGGGGCTCACCTTTTCCTGACAGCCCCGAGCTGCTCCTGGAGAGTGGTCTTACTCTGTTCCATGGCTTCTTTCAGGGGGACGGTGGAATGCTCGGAATGCTCGCTCGTGGTGCATTCTTGACACAACATCGTCTCACATGGAGAACACCAGAACGACGGCACCTAGCACCGGACCACATGTGGCTAGTCAGAGCTGGGTTGTAAAGATCAGCATCCGGGGGACTTTGGCCTAACAACTGCCCCTGGGAAGCTGTGGGTGACCAGGCTCTTACCTTGTCCTCATGGTTGGGGCAAGACAGGGGCTGCTTGGCGGTCACCGCGGCAACATTCTCCAGCACAGTGCAGGCCTCGCTGCTGCTGTCGGGTGACTTCTGCTGCCCGTCCATCAGGGGGAGCTCTGGAGACGTGGATCACGGGCAGGTGAGGTGGGTGTCTGGCGGCAGAGAGGGCAGGATGCACGGTCGGTGTAAAGGGGTATATTTCTGTAGGCACCTGGTGAAATGGACACCATGGGAGAAGAAGAGTGAAGGCGAGTTTGTGCCTGTGTGGATGGCTAGGGGCAGGTAGAAGTGAGAGGGAGGTGGAAGGGGAAAGCTCGAGAGTAGGCTTGTACTGTCAGCTCCCAAATTATTAACAGGAGAAACTAAAAACGAGCTGAGATAATTCAGAGGGATATTTCTTTTACAGGGAGCTCGGGAACAGGAACATCAGGCAAGGTGGATCTATAGGGGCTTTGTTATACCTCCACCAGGAGACGGAGGTGGTGTGATTAGATACAGCAGGTCTCACATTTAGCCCCGAGGCTCTCGGCTTCACAGGTATCAGCTCTGAGCTTAAAGTTGCCACCAAATTGTACATTACTGTAGCATGAAGTGCCACGGATTTATCAGAGAAACACAAAAAGGCACTAGGCTTTAGATACCTCTTGCAGCCACCCCTTTAAACATGGCCGTTCCTCGTACACATCCGCGATAACTAATAGCAGAGGTCATTTAAAATGCCAGCGTGTGACTGTTAAAGCAAAACAGGCGTCACCCTTTGGCAGCAGAGTGCCGAATCAGGGAGCTCCAGCCTGCCGGGACGGGCCACGCATAGAGGGGGATCAGGAGCTGTGTGTCAGGCCGGGGCACCACGGAACTGGGAGCACTGGAGCCGACACTGGCCATGCTGGGACTGCGACTGGGGAGTCCCTCTTCCTGTCAAGATGCCGTCTGTGCGGTGAGGACCTGCATTCGACAGAGATCGAAGAACAGACATTAAAAAATAGAGAGATCGGAGGCCATTGAGGTCCGCCAGCGAGCAGGCTGTCTTAACGGTCTCGCATAAAACACCACCATTATGGACTTAAGTATCTTTTTCTGGAATTATGTAGCTATAATTCATTCATTTGACATACACCTCCAGTTAAAGCAAGTATCATTCTTAAGACACTATTCTATTCTGTTAATCGTGATTCTATTGCAACTATAATTTTGTCAGAGCATAAACCCGCCAAGTGGCCCTGTTAAAGTAACTGGGATTAACTACAATAACAGTGGCTTTGAAGGGAAGCTGTAGTGTTAAGTGACAGCTGTGTGCTAACGTTCTGCACCAAATGCTACTGCTACATGATGCTACATAACTGCAGTCATAAAGGAGTCACACTCCCTCTTCCCGCCATCACCCAGCCCCACCCCCAGGTCTCTGATGCCGACGCCCACTCCCACTTCCCACCATCACCCAGCCCCACTCCCAGGTCTCTGATGCTGACGCCACACAGATGGAGCAGAGCGGCCGTACTCAGGTGAGAGAGGCAATAGAGAAACCACAGAGAAGACAGGTTGTGCGGACTGAAGCAGAACACAGCACTGAATAGATGTAGAGAACAGAGAAATACCCTGGCAGAATTAGTGAGCAGAGGCGCAGAATCGAGGCCAGTCTGACAGACTGGCAGTCTGCAGCCACCTGCACCTGCAGAAGCCCACAGCTCCCGGCAGGGTGCTGCGTGTCGGGGATGCCTGTCAGGGATGCATGTCTGCACCACCACCCCCTGTACTCCGCACACTGCCCTTTCGGACCTTTCCTTGTCAGAACACGTGTGTCCCGTGCCCGTACACACTGAATCCTGCCCTTTCTGACCTCTCCTTCTCAGAACACGTGTGTCCCGCGCCCGTACACACTGAACACTGCCCTTTCTGACCTCTCCTTGTCAGAACACGTGTGTCCCGTGCCCGTACACACTGAACACTGCCCTTTCTGACCTCTCCTTCTCAGGACACGTGTGTCCTGCGCGCGTACACACTGAACCCTGCCCTTTCTGACCTCTCCTTCTCAGAACACGTGTGTCCCGCACCCGTACACACTGAACACTGCCCTTTCTGACCT
>JAODKM010000016.1:5475852-5488838 GCA_026780845.1 Petrocephalus sullivani | reverse complement strand
GGGCCCCACGGGCCCCCTGCACCCCAAGGGCCCCTGGGCAGCGGCCCCGCTGGCCCGGTCCGTAATCCGTCCCTGGTCCTGAAGTGAGCCTCCTGCTGTGAGTGTCCTACAGTGAGCATCCTGTAGTGAGCATCCTGCTGTGGGCATCCTTTAGTGAGGGACCTGTAGTGAGCATCCTGCTGTGGGCATCCTATAGTGAGCGACATGTAGTGAGTGTCCTGCTGTGAGCATCCTATAGTGAGCGACCTGTACTGAGCTTCCTGCTGTGAGTGTCCTGTAGTGAGCATCCTTCTGTGAGTGTCCTGTAGTGAGCATCCTGCTCTGAGCATCCTATAGTGAGCGACGTGTAGTGAGTGTCCTGCTGTGAGCATCCTATAGTGAGCAGCCTGTAGTGAGCTTCCTGCTGTGAGCATCCTATAGTGAGCTACCTGCTGTGAGCGTCCTGTAGGGAGAAACCTACTGTGAGCATGCTTACAGCAGAAGAGAATGTAGGTAGTTAATAATGCTTGTTGTTAGTGGAAATCATGATGGCGAGAGGGAAGAATCCTGCTCTTTGAACATTGTTCATTTCAGGTTAGGCCAGCTGGAAGTTAGGGAAAGCTAAATAAGAAGCATTCAAAGAACTCAATTTTTGATTAAAAATATACAAATTAATCTTCATATTGCTATAGAATTCGCTGATGAGTGCAGTGAAAGAAGACAGTGTAGGCAGTAAGGACACAGGACCATCCAAGTACAACCATCTAACGTTTATTACATTGTAGAGAAACACTGTTGTACTCACGGGGAATGTGTCATGTGTTTGGGACAACTGCGCTGTCACAATGCATCACTGGCCTACGAAAGAGGGCATCTCCCCCCCAATTGTCTATAGTCACACAGGCAGCTCTCTCTCTCTCACACACACACACACACACACACACACACACACACACATATGGGAGCCCCCTGCCGACAGCAGTGACCCCAGATGCTATCAGCATCGGCTCCAGTGACTTCATGCCCTATCTCACCCACAACGACGTGACCAAGGTGAGGCCCTCTGGAGAAAGCAGTAAGGAAGTGAGAGAGGGAAATGAGGACATTGCACAAATCACGCCGTTAAATTCGTATACTCCCTACAGATACAATCCCCATCTCTTTGAAGTACATCAGGAATAAATCACCCATCACGGTCAAAAAATATAGCTAATACAAAAAAATTTACTCCACACCATATAGAAGAGATGCATTCATCACAGGCATAAGCATCTGATCCGCTTCCTTATTGCTATTTCCGTAAAGCTAGGGTCAATTAAAACTACACACTTGTGAAGCAGAAAGTCAGCTTAGCGGAGTATGTGTGTCACCGGCGGACTGAGCTGCGGCTTGCTGGCCAGATGCTACTTCCACACGGGCCGCTGCGGCCTGCTGGAGCTCGAGTCCTTGGAGCGGAAGGACTTATCAGAGAAGCTGCCACTACCTTTGCGCTGCCGTTCCCTCAGGAGAGGGGGCGTCTCGCCTGGCTGAGCTCTGGCCTTGGGGACCCTCAGACTCTGCACCCGGCGCAGGGGCCCCTGGGCTTTCTCGTCAGAGCTGCTGGGTGTCGCCGCCCTGGCTGCCTGCCGCTGCACCACAATGGGGCTGCCCATCCTCCTTGAAGACGAGGCCACGGTGCTGCGGGCAAAGCCGGGCAGGGAGGCCTTGGGCGAGGCTGCCTCGGCCGGGCCGAGCCCGGGGGACGCTTGGGCCTGGGCCAGGGCACGCATGGTGGATCGGCACATCTTCTCCTCAGGGGGAGGCCTGGGGACCACCCGGGTGGGTTTGGGCTTGGCCTTGGAGATGGAGGGTGGGCCCGGGGTGGGGTCTCGGGCCCGGTGGGAGATGTCGCCCCTTGCTGTGGCTTTCTGAGGCCTGGGCTCCTCCAGGGGCAGGCTGGCACGGCGTGTGGCCTGGGGTAGCTTCTCGGTCCTGCCCAGGGTGCTCTGGTCGCGCTGGGGCCGCCGGGCCTCAGTACCGACCTGCTTCTCGGATTTTCCGACGGTACTGCGCGACCGGTTCAGTTTGGACGTGGTGATTACCTTACGCATGTTCTGGTTCTCGGAGGGGTGCAGCGTCCTCACTCCGGAGTGGGATGGGGAGCTTTTGGACGCGAGCTTAGTTCTTGAGTTTGCACTCGCTGCATTAGCTAGCTGCGCTGCATTTCCCTGTGCACATTTGCCCTTGACTATCTTGCATTTTTCTGGACTCTGAGGACCAGATGCAGCGACACTGGTGAATGCAGATAGAGATGGCTGGTCAGCGGATGCAGGTTCTGAGACTGCCGTGCTGGACTGACGTGGAGACGATGCATCAGCGCACATAGGGTCACGATGGGAAGTCGCTGAACCCTGCTGTTCATCCGGTGTCTCGGCACGCGTACCGAATCTGTCCTGTGGGTCCGAGAAGCTGTCTGCTCCCTGGATGCCCAAGGTTACAGAACAATCTGATTCTGGGCCACATAAACGAAGAGCAGAACTTCTCCCTACTTGGGCTATGTTGTCTGGAGGCACATCGATGGTTGTAGAGGAAATCGTGCTGTTGTCCTCATCTTCTTTACCGAAAGAAGCTGTTATCTGTGAGGAGTCCCAGACATTTCCATGACCCTTTCCTTCAGAGCTCTTGCTCGAAGAAGATGTATCCAGAGGTGGAGTGTCTGGGCTTTGCACCGCCGTCTCGGGACTTGTGGCGATAACCCGGCCGCTCATGTGTAAGTTATGCCTGTTGTTGTGAGAAATGAAATCAAAGCCCTGCAGTTTGGGCGCCATCACGTGACGCTCAAGGCTAACGTTCATCGGCCCGTAACTCATGGTGCTTTCATCGCTGTCCTCGGGGCGTGTTGGGTTGTTGTTCTGCATGTCTGGGTTTTCACCGGAACCTGTGCCGAATTTCTGCCCATGCTGAGTATCACTGGCATCCAGCCGGCCGTGGGGGGTGCCGGGGGGCGTGAGCCAGGCGGGGCACTGCCTGTGGAGGTCGTGCCTGGAGCGGGGCTGGCTGTCGAAGTGGACGGGCTCCCGAGCACCACCGCGCTCCAGGTACTGCTGCAGCTGGCGGTCGGCGGCGGAAGCGGTCGGGGACTGGCGGGAGCGTTTGAAGCTGGCCGAGCGTCGCATTCCCTGCGGGCTGTCGGGCCGCGGCCGCAGCAGCTCCAGCAGGCTGTCCCGGCTCAGGGTTTTCACGTCATTCTCACTGCTGCTGCGGCTGAAGCCACCGCTGCCGTCATTGCGGTCGGCGCTGGCCCACGAGTGTCGCTTCTCCTCCAGCTCCTGCAGCCGCCGCTGCCTGGCCGTCTCCTTCTGCTCTCGTTCCTGGTTATCCTGCGGGGCGAGCAGAGCGCTTGTGTGTGCAGCTTGAACTCTGACTCACTACGGGACTCAGACTCATGGCAAGTATATTTACAGCTCAGACTCAGACTCACAGGAGGTCTACTTATAGCTCAGGCTCAAAGCTAGACTCTTTACAGCTCAGACTCACAGCGGGACTCTTTACAGCTCAGACTCAGACTTACAGCAGGACTCTTTACAGCTGAAACTGACAGTAGGACTCCTTACTGCTCAGACTCACAACATCAATCTTTATGACCTCAAACTAGCTTAATATTTGATACATAACATATGTTACAAATCAAACTACAACGCAAAATCAATTTTAACAAATGAATGAAAGCATTTCCAGGAGATTTCATACCAGCAGGTAGAAATCTTTCATGCTATGAAATATCATTATTTTTACCTTGACAGCTTTTTGGAATTTTTGGCAGAAATCCTGGAATATCCTGAAACATTCGTCCAGTTTGAACGTGTCCTTGTCTTCACAGAAGAAATCAATTAACACGTTTCCCTCCCTGCGGAGGTCCAGCCAGCTCCTAGTCAGCTCCTCTAAGGCTTTCTTCGATTGCTGAGGACAAAGGCGTTTAAAATGCTGTCAGTTTTGGGGCTTCAAAATAACATTACAAGCAGGCGTCAGACAAATTACAGAGGCCTAATGGTAATGTCACATCGCTGACTGTGGGATTCCATTTATACTCACAAGGTTCTAAATCGCTGAGCCACAGGCTGCCCCCAATGGCTTACAGCAGCTGGTATTCCCAGCCATTCTCCTAAGCACTAACCAGGCCCCTATATTCAGCTTCTGAGATCCAGTGAAGGCCTCCAGAGCATTCTGGCCATAATCAGATGGCATCACGTGATGAAAGTGAAGCTGGCTGCGTCGTGAGCCTCACCTGCAGGAACTGCTCTACCTGCTGATGCAGCTCAGTGTTCTTCTGCACCTTCTCCTCAACCGACGCGATCCTGCTCTGCAGCAACTGAAGCTCTGCTTCGATGTTGTCTACAGATATCCTGGCGAGAGACAGTAGGTGGCACAGTGGCTAGAAAGCTGAAAAATGCCCATTCAAACTCCAGCTGCAGTAAATACACAACAAAATACAGAGGGCCAAGCTATATCTGGAAGGGTCTACAGCAGCCCACACAAAGCAGGGGCGTCACTCCGTTGACCGTGAGCTTCGGAGACATGTGCCAGGTGTTGTGCCCCCTGGGGGGACAGGTTTATTTATCAGGTGTGTAGATGATCGGAACTGGGCTTACCGAACGGCACTGTGGACCTGCAGCACCTTCTCAGGGAAACTTAGCAAGTTCTTGTCCTTCTTCTGCGCTTCCTGCATTGGGAGCACAAGCTAAGATGAGACTTCATGCGGTTAAGAAGCTACATAAAAATCACGTTGCCTCCCCATCCAGAACCTTCCATCCTCATCTGTTGGGATGAGGTTTATGACTAATGGCACTTTTCCACTGGCATACAGGAACCGAACTGCAGCCAAGCTGTACCGGAGCCGTACTGCGAAGAGAGACCAGTTCCAGCCCAGTTCCAGCTTCGGCTTTCCGCTGTAGAAGCGTCGGCTTGGTAACGGCGTTGCATCCTATAATATCTATAACTTCCGCTTTTTCCTTCAAATACACTGGTATCGGCACACATTCTGACCAATCACACGGTGGTGGTGCTGTCGGGTCAGGGCTAGCAAACGGCCATGTCAGCACATTCTGACCAATCACACGGTGGTGGTGCTGTCGGGTCAGGGCTAGCAAACAGGGCCATGTCAGCACATTCTGACCAATCACACGGTGGTGGTGCTGTCGGGTCAGGGCTAGCAAACAGGGCCATGTCAGCACAGCTACAGATTTGGCACAGCTTGGGTTCGGCCCGCATACTTTGCAATGGAAAAGCACCAATTGCGGTACAGCTCGGGTTACGGCTTGGTTCTTGGTGGCAGCGGAATAGCGCCAAAAGACAGCTACGAGCAGAAGCTGGATAGTACTTTTTATCGTTCACTTCCCTGTCAGTTATCAGTCCGTCTTGCTGAGGTGAGACTCCCTGGCAGCCTGCATCCGGCTTTAATACATTCACAAGTGAAGGTGAGTCAGCACTTTGAGTGTCTATGTAGAAGCTGCCTCGGTGATTTACTCACACAAACCCACCCCCCACTCACCAGAGCTACAAAGTGCAGCAGATTCATGCCCGGCTTGTTAGCCTTGGTGTCCGCCATGGAGAGTAAAGAGGAGAGCTTGAAGCCCACTGCGTTCCCGGCATAGCCGCCCTATGGGGGGAAGGGGGGGGACATGAGCCCTGGACTATTTCTGCGTGTATGGACACCCCCGGCCCCCCCAGTCAGCGATCCTGATGGGCGGTGGCCACTTACTGCGTTCATGATGTTCCCGGCCTGCAGCACCAAGTGCAAGATGGCATGAAGCTCCTCACAGGTCATCAATTCTGCAAATTTATAGGTCCATTTAGAAGAGAAGTGGCCTCAGAGAATCATGCAGTACACAGACCATAATACCTGCAGCCATAATACCTGCACACATACCACCTGCAGCCATACCACCTGCAGCCAAACCACCTGCAGCCACACCACCTGCAGCCACACACCTGCAGCCACACTACCTGCAGCCACACCACCTGCAGCCACACTACCTGCAGCCATACCACCTGCAGCCACACCACCTGCAGCCACACTACCTGCAGCCACACACCTGCAGCCACACTACCTGCAGCCACACTACCTGCAGCCACACCACCTGCAGCCACACCACCTGCAGCCATACACCTGCAGCCACACCACCTGCAGCCACAACACCTGCAGCCACAACACCTGCAGCCACTCTACCTGCAGCCATACCACCTGCAGCCACAACACCTGCAGCCACACCACCTGCAGCCATACCACCTGCAGCCACACCACCTGCAGCCACACCACCTGCAGCCACACCACCTGCAGCCACACTACCTGCAGCCACAACACCTGCAGCCACAACACCTGCAGCCATACCACCTGCAATTCAGACTAGGCAATCCCTCTGAAGCTAAGCAGGTTTGGGCCTGGACAGTACTTGGGTAGGAGACCAACTAGGAAAGCTGGGTTGATGCTAGAAGGGGTGCGGCCAACAGGTTTACCCAGCCTGTGGCCTGTGTGGATACCAGTGTCCCAGCGTAGTAACTGGGACACCATATTGTAAAAATGATGCCGTCCTTCAGATGAGACTTAAAATTGATGTCCAAACTTTCTGAGGTCATAAATTATCCCTGGTCACTTTTCAAAATAGTAGGGGTGGTACTGCAATGTCCTGGCTAAAATTGCTCAGTGTGGCCCTATCAAATCGGACCTGCTAGTCATCCCCAGTATCTAACTGGTGAGTTCTCTCCTGCCCCATCACCACCTTAGCTATTGTAGGGTGAATGTACTGGTGCAGAATGGCTGCCGTCGCATCATCCAGGTGGGTGGTTGAAGTGGCTCGCAATTGAATTGAATTGCACTGAACCTTTAGTAGCCAGGCGAATGACATCAATCTCATGGTTCATTGCTGAGCACAGGAGAGGGAACTCCTCCTTGAGAACCATGGCATCTATCCGGACATCAAAGCTGAAATGGAAAAAGGTGTGATCTATCGGATACATCTTCAGCAGGAGAAGGCCTTAAATGGGAACATCTGTGGTTCTTACCTTGGAACCTGAAGTAGCTGGTACAGGAAGGAGTCAGCTAATGACAGCTTACTGGTGTCGCCCTCGAATGCTCTGAATTTCTTCACCTGCGGGGAAGAGCAGCCGAAGTACAACCATGTTAATTTGCAAGCACAGACCCGCAGGTCACATTAGTGCTCCTTTGTTTAATCAAGTTCTGCAGGCAACAGCTAGATCAGTCGTGAAATGAACTACAGGGCCATCATCTCTCCTGACTGTAGTTTACTGTTTTCATCTAGGGAGCACTCTATGATCACCATGACTACAGGTCACACAATTACATCCAGTGGTGTCTATGAGATCACCATGACTACGGGTCACACAATTACATCCAGTGGTGTCTATGAGATCACCATGACTACAGGTCACATAGTACACATCCAGTGGTGTCTATGAGATCACCATGACTACAGGTCACACAATTACATCCAGTGGTGTCTATGAGATCACCATGACTACAGGTCACACAATTACATCCAGTGGTGTCTATGAGATCACCATGACTACAGGTCACATAGTACACATCCAGTGGTGTCTATGTGATCACCATGACTATAGGTCACACAATTACATCCAGTGGTGTCTATGAGATCACCATGACTACCAGTCACACAATTACATCCATTAGTGTCTATGTGATCAGCTTGACTAAAGGTCACCTAGTACACATCCAGTGGTGTCTATGTGATCAGCTTGACTAAAAGTCACATAGTACACATCCAGTGGTGTTTATGTGATCACCATGACTACAGGTCACATAGTACACATCCAGTGGTGTCTATGTGATCACCATGACTACAGGTCACATAGTACACGTCCAGTGGTGTCTATCTGATCACATTGACTACAGGTCACATGGTACACATCTAGTGGTGTCTATGTGATCACCATGACTACAGGTCACATAGTACACGTCCAGTGGTGTCTATGTGATCACATTGACTACAGGTCACATGGTACACATCTAGTGGTGTCTCTACCATCACCTTGACTGCAGCTCACACAGTTTATATCCAGTGTTGTCTCTGGGTTCACCTTGACTATAGATCAAACTGTTTAGATCTAGTAGTGTCTCTGTGATCAGCATTAATGCAGGTCACATTGACTACATCCAGTGGTGTCTCTGAGATCACCTTAACTACAGGTCACACAGTTTACATCCATTTAACATCCTCCATGACTACTTGACTTAATTTTGCACTGTTTACAGTTTATAGTTTGTACTTCATAGTTTGTCCAGATTCAGCCCAACCCTTTTGCTTATTAAATCCATTGGTCTTTCTAAGACTGACCACAGCCTGTGACACAGGGAGGAGAACAAGAACACGTGAGATTCAGATGCACGTCTTCTTTCTGATATGTGACTCCATCCCTGCCTGAGGCCACTGAGTACCATCACATGACAGCAGCAACGCTGTGTTTGGCTCGGCATTATGGGATAGATGATGAATATTCATACAATGCAGAAGATGGAGGGATTAGAAGAGAATGTGGCCTTACTAGTGCAGATGAAAGCAATCTCAAGGGAAATAATTTTTCTTTTGGTAAACAAGGTCAGATGATGTAAAGCTGAGAAAAATCATCTACCGTTGTGAGGAGAGACAATAACCTCGTCAGTCCTGAGAGAGACACTGATTTCGTCAGCTCTGAAAGAGATACTGACCTTGTCGGTCCTGAGAGAGACACTGACCTCACAGGCTCTGAGAGAGACACTGACCTTATGGGCTCTGAAAGAGATGCTGACCTTGTCGGTCCTGAGAGAGACACTGACCTCACAGGCTCTGAGAGAGACACTCACCTTGTCAGTTCTGAGAGAGACACTGACCTCACGGGCTCTGAGAGAGACACTGACCTTATGGGCTCCGAGAGAGATACTGACCTTGTCGGTCCTGAGAGAGACACTGACCTCATGGGCTCTGAGAGAGACACTGACCTTGTGGGCTCTGAGAAAGAAACTGACATCGTCGGTCCTGAGAGTGACACTGACCTCACAGGCTCTGAGAGAGACACCGACCTTACGGGCTCTGAGAGAGACACTGACCTCGTGGGCTCTGAGAGAGACACTGACCTTATGGGCTCTAAGAGAGACACTGACCTTACAGGCTCTGAGAGAGACACTGACCTTACGGGCTCTGAGAGAGACACTGACCTTATGGGCTCTGAGAGAGACACCGACCTTACGGGCTCTGAGAGAGACACTGACCTTGTCAGTTCTGAGAGAGACACTGACCTCACAGGCTCTGAGAGAGACACCGACCTTACGGGCTCTGAGAGAGACACTGACCTTATGGGCTCTGAGAGAGACACTGACCTTACGGGCTCTGAGAGAAACACTGACCTTATGAGCTCTGAGAGAGATGCTGACCTTGTCGGTCCTGAGAGAGACACTGACCTCACAGGCTCTGAGAGAGACACTCACCTTGTCAGTTCTGAGAGAGACACTGACCTTACGGGCTCTGAGAGAGACACTGACCTTATGGGCTCTGAGAGAGACACTGACCTTGTCAGTTCTGAGAGAGACACTGACCTAAAGGGCTCTGAGAGAGACACTGACCTTATGGGCTCTGAGAGAGACACTGACCTTGTCAGTTCTGAGAGAGACACTGACCTAAAGGGCTCTGAGAGAGACACTGACCTTATGGGCTCTGAGAGAGACACTGACCTTACGGGCTCTGAGAGAGACACTGACCTAAAGGGCTCTGAGAGAGACACTGACCTTATGGGCTCTGAGAGAGACACTGACCTTACGGGCTCTGAGAGGGACACTCACCTTATGGGCTCTGAGAGAGACACTCACCTTATGGGCTCTGAGAGAGACACTCACCTCACGGGCTCTGAGAGAGACACTCACCTCATCAGATTCTGGCAGCAGCTTCAGCAGCTCCTTCAGAGCCTCCTGGCCATACAGCTCACTGTTGCCGTGGCGAATATCTTCGATAATGGCCTGGTTTGACCTGGAAAGCGGTGAATGAATGAGTCTCGGGGTCTCTCCTGGTCCAAACAGAAACATGCATTTCCTCACACGCTCAGGCATCTGCTCACTCACAGGCCAGCACAGACATGCCTGCAGCACAGTCATGGAAAAGCATGCAGGCGTGCATTCGCTAATGCTGCACGTCAGCTATGAGTGACAGTTCGGCGCTGCTACTCTGGGAGGACTGGGAGGGTCAAACTCTCGGGCCGATCTGGAACACCTGCGTTTGGAAGATGCCGGGGACACCACGCTGCTGAGATTGCAGTTTGGTTCCCGTTACACCCGGAAAACTGTGTGATCATCACGTAGATTTACACTAAGACTAAGATTACTTGCAAAACAGAGTCGACCGGAAAACTACCAGCACTCTGTAAGAGCTGAAGATGCATCAAGCAACAATTTATAGGTTAATCTTCGCTCCAGACGGTTCTTAATAGATGTTTCTCAGTTGGATGGGATTAGCTTCAGACACCTACAAACCCCAGCATCATCGTCATGGCGAAAACAAGATAATCTGTGTCTTTTAACAAGCTGGCTGGGAGACAGATCCAAATTCTCTGGATTATGGAAAAGATTGGGAGCAACCGTGGGCACGATGTGGATCACGGGACCGGTTCTGCTTGGCAACAGCATATGCAGGTGGTGAAGGGGGGCAGTAGTGCTTCCTGTAGAGGGCTTTGCCAGTGACACAGCCAATCAGAATGGAGTGTGGAACTGCTTATAAAATGCTGTCCGTTTAGGACCAGCAGATGTTCAGAAGGATCCACATCACCCTCTGAAAAAGAGGATATAGACTTCGAGCTGGTTCACACAAAGGTGAGAAGCACTGAAATATGAACCAAACCAGAAAGCATATAATACCAAACACAATTACAATATAATCATACGATTGCCCCTTATGTTTGGATTCATATGCCATACAGTTCCAGTTTTGCAGCTGGACTTTGTTCTTCTACCTGTTTGAATTAAAGACACAGATCTGGAAAGATACTGATCAGCATGACAACCTTGCACACCTTGTGTAGGAGGAGCTGGTCGGAGGGGGCACTTTACCACATACCGACCAACAGACACCTGCTTTTAGACAGAGATAAACACAGACAAATGGCAGCCCCAGGCACAGAATGGGTACATGTTCAGGTAATTCTTTAACCTAAGTTTATGATTATTACATTTTTATGTTATAGTATGACGATGCAGGAAGGATGAAAATCACAAATCGAGTGAACTAAGCATCATGCGTATGATTGTCTGTAAGCTGCTCTGTTCAGAGTGGGCTGTGTCTGGCAGCAGGCCTGCCATGCAATGACTGCATGGTCACTGAGATATAAGCAGGAATGCAGTGAGGCCTGCCATGTAATGACTGCATGGTCACTGAGATATATGCAGGGATGCAGTGAGGCCTGCCATGCAGTGACTGAATGCTCAATGAGATATGAGCAAGAATGCAGTGAGGCCTGTCATGTAATGACTGCATGCTCACTGAGATATACGCAGGGATGCAGTGAGGCCTGCCACGTAATGACTGCATGCTCACTGAGATATAAACAGGAATGCAGTGAGGCCTGCCATGCAATGACTGCATGCTCACTGAGATTTAATAATAATAATTAATTGATACTTTACTGATCCCCGTGGGGCAATTCTTTTTTCACCTCCATGAGAGCAAGCTTGGCCGTGAAGGGCAGCCACAAGAGCAGCGCCCAGGGAGCTGGGGGTTAAGGACCTTGCTCAAGGAGCCACAGATGTGCTGAGGCTGGGTTTGAACCGGCGACTTTCCAATCACAGGCACGGAGCTTAACCCACTCAGGCACACTCTGCCCCCCGCTATATGCAGAGATATACGCAGGAAGGCAGTGACGCCTGCCTTGTGATGACTGCATGCTCACTGAGATATAAGCAGGGATGCAGTGAGGCCTGCCATGCAATGACTGCATGCTCACTGAGATATAAGCAGGGATGAAGTGAGGCCTGCCATGAAATGACTGCATCCTCACTGAGATATAAGCAGGGATGAAGTGAGGCCTGCCATGCAATGACTGCATCCTCACTGAGATATGAGCAGGGATGAAGTGAGGCCTGCCATGCAATGACTGCATCCTCACTGAGATATGAGCAGGGATGACCAGGCTCCTAGACTTATTAGTCGCTTAGACGATAAAGATGAACTTACCTTTTAAATTGCTTGAGGAAAATGCCCACATTCATCCCTCTCTTGGAGTCAAGAATCTGAATCTTAAAAACAGAATAAAGTAGATCAGGAAAACAAAGTAAGCACCGTGGGGACATTCTCCCTTTGCCAGCTGGCCTGTCTGCAGCAGCCAGGACTCTTTGTGGGGTGACATCCTGAGAGAGTGGCGATTAATCTTACTGTCACTAACTGCTGCTGCAGAGCTAAAGTTACACCACACAATGGTTACACACCCAGTAAACATGCTCACCAGTCCCATACACAGTGGTAAGTTACCTGCCCTGATCGCTCACTTCAGAGATCTCTCACAAATCAGGAACCAGCAGGATTCAAACATTGAGTAGGAAGGCGATGGTTTGTTGGGCTCTAACATTGTGCTTCTGCTGTGTGTGATCGCAGTCACAGCCTCCACCTCGAGTAATGCTGCTGTGACTTACCTCCTCCTTGGTCTCCCTGAAGGACCTTCTGGACCAGCCTGCCTGGTTGACTCCACCGCGGCTGTCCTCCCGTTGGCCAAACAGCTCCTCGATGGTGCGCATGTCGATCTGGTAGTGCTGCTGCTGCCTCATGGACAATGTCCAGATGTTGGCTCTGCCCCGAACTTTCTCCTCTGGGATGGGCTTCCAGAAGAAGCTGCGGACCCGCCTCTTCATGCGTGGGCCATGGGTGGAGGTGTCTGCACCTGCCAGAGGGTGAGGTGGGGGCAGCGGGACCTTCGGGGGGGGGGGTGGCGGCGGCGGGGTGGGCAGGCTGACTGGTGGGTCGTCTCTGCCGACTGCGCTGTCT
>JAODKM010000016.1:5358597-5374785 GCA_026780845.1 Petrocephalus sullivani | reverse complement strand
AGTGAGTTTAACTTTTGTAAAGATGCTTTGTTATTATAAGCCTAATTGATTGGCGAGTGGCTGGAACAAAGGCTAACGTAATGACAGACTTTCTTTAAAGGAATCTTTGGCAGCGTCTCTCTTTATGGCTGTGATTTATCTCCGAGAAGTGATTCTCTGTTGGGCTGACAGCGGTGATTAAATGGACTCTTTACAGATGATTAATTGGACTAGCTGATGCGGATTTCATTTACGCTGTGCTGGGATTAATCACACAGACTTAATCACAGTTCACCGCGTGGTTGCTGAAACGTCACAGAGCGAGACGCTCATGTGCGGTGCTGGGCTCGGGTTTGTGCCCCCCCCGTGACTCCAGCTTTTCTGCAGCATGACTCGGAACCCCGACACCAGCAGTGTGGCTGTTAATGCGACACATTTCCCGTTGCATTGCTGCTTCAGAATTAAGGTGACGGCTAAACGCAGAGGTCAAATATAGGAAGATGCAGGCTGTGCAGCCTGGATCTCTGCATGACAGCAGGAATTAAAGTATTCCCAAAAGCTGATTTTCAATCAAATGTTGTCACTCTTCTTTTTAAGTGGATGGTTTATGTGTAGTGGAGTGTAAACTCAATCAGTCAATCAAATGAAATTTGACGTCTCACCGAAATTATGTTGCTTCCTTTCCATCAGGTTATGACAGGGAGAGACACTGGGATACCTGCATGTGTTTGAAACCGCATAAACGACTCCATTAGTGTTCCTGACCAAAGGCCCTTGAGGTGAGTCTGTGTTCACCTTTGCGTTCTGGGCAATTAAACTTCTCGGTGGTAAACGGTCCGGAACTCGAAGAAGCTGCAGTAATTATACTCCATCTTCCAGGATCTTTTGGAGACATCCATGATGATGTCACGGGTAAAATGGCAGAGTAATTATCTGCATGCTGTTATTACATGGG
The DNA here is from genome assembly GCA_026780845.1 of Petrocephalus sullivani. Classification (NCBI taxonomy): domain Eukaryota; kingdom Metazoa; phylum Chordata; class Actinopteri; order Osteoglossiformes; family Mormyridae; genus Petrocephalus; species Petrocephalus sullivani. The sequence continues at coordinate 5,373,851 of JAODKM010000016.1, read as the reverse complement.
CGAAGTGAGTGGCAGTTCCGATCACTTCCTATAAATTAAGACCCTTAAGCACGTAGGCAGGACAAGCCAAAATGAAAGGGGCCTGCGAAGGACTGGTGTTGCGGTTCAGGAATGACAAGGTGACATCTATGAATATAACCCCAACTAACAGACCGGTGGGCTGCTGGGGGAACAAAATCTTCCAGGACTTATGGACAGCAAATGACCAGTTTGCTTTGCAGAGGATGTGGCGGCTAGCCAATTCCCTCGCTCATCCACCTACAGACGTTGTTTCTGCTGCCCTGCAGCCGCGGCCGGAGACGCTGGCTGACCTCGCGTTGTTTCTGCCGCCCTGTAGCCGTGGGCAGAGACATTGGCTGATCTCACGTTGTTTCTGCTGCCCTGCAGCTGCGGCCGGAGACGCTGGCTGATCTCACATTGTTTCTGCCGCCCTGCAGCCGCGGTTGGAGACGCTGGCTGACCTCAGTTGTTTCTGCCGCCATGCAGCCGTGGGCAGAGTCATCGGCTGATCTCACGTTGTTTCTGCCGCCCTGCAGCCGTGGGCAGAGACGCTGTCTGATCTCACGTTGTTTCTGCCGCCCTGCAGCCGCGGTTGGAGACGCTGGCTGACCTCACGTTGTTTCTGCCGCCCTGCAGCCGCGGCCGGAGACGCTGGCTGATCTCACGTTGTTTCTGCCGCCCTGCAGCTGCGGCCGGAGACGCTGGCTGACCTCACGTTGTTTCTGCTGCCCTGCAGCCGTGGGCAGAGACATCGGCTGATCTCACGCTGTTTCTGCCGCCCTGCAGCCGCAGCTGGAAATGCCAGCTGACCTAATGTTGTTTCTGCCGCCCTGCAAGAGGGTCCCTGTCAGCGGCTTTCGGAAGCTATTGATTCTCCCTGATAATTCATCTTATGCCAGCTGCCACTTGTATTTTTACACTTTTTACACCTTCGATACCTTTAAACTTGTTGAAGAATGAGAGGACAAAATTTTCACAGGCTAAAATTTAAGCTGTGAATCCTCTTCCCCATCTGTATTGTTCCTTTCTGTATTGTATAATAGAAAAAGCAATTACGAGACACTCTGTGATTTGCACATTCTTGAATCTTTAGTTTCTCCCTATGAGGAAGTAGTTTGGACAGTGTTTGGACTTAATTTCTTTGCTGGTATTGACTTTCAGCTGACGTCTCTGGAACTTTCCGAGAAGTGCAACACTCGGGGGGGGGCAGTGTTATCGATCTGAGATAATCTTGCTTGAGTGCTGATGCTAGTAAAGTCCCAGTATGTTTTGTTACGCAGCCCTGTGGTGGCGGGGTGGGTTCCGAGCCTCACGCCGGGTGTTGGTACAGGACACATCTCACGTCTTCTACTTCCTAGCTTTATTCACGGGGCTATTCTACAATTCATTATTACACAGAATCTGCAAATGAATTGAAAATTATTCAGAATATTCTACTGCAGTCTGACTCCCCTATACTGTGGTGCCTGGATGGTGATGAAAGAGGGGTAATGTGCAGCTAAGCAGGATAGGATGATGTTGTAATGACCGGAAGGTTGTAGGTTCAAATCCCAAGGGTTGGCACTGTGATGTCACCAATGGGTCCCCTGTCATCTTCAATGGCTCCAGGGACTGGCTGACCCTGCTTTCTAAAAAAATGTGCATTACTTTGGAGAAATGGTCTGCTAAACAAATGAAGGGTTTCGGGCCATGCTAAACGAGACGTCTGATATGGAGGCATTCTCTTTTGGTCGCTGTCAGGCTGATGGTTGAAGAATATTAATCTTTGAGGAGCCTGTATTCTATAAATGTCTGCAAACTCTATCCCTGTGAGACCTCCGGTGCAGCTGTGGGCCAAGGACCAGGCATCTGGAGGTGCTGGTGAACGGAGAGCAGAAGAGTGTCGGGGAATAAAACATCTTGAAATGTGACGGATGAAAGCCTGGTTGCAGGCAGGTCTGGCCGGAAAAGCAGGAAGAAAAAAACAAAAGAAGGAAGAATTTGAATGGCAGATTTGCTAGAAACAGGTCAGGACGTGGAGGTGTTGTGACAAGGAGCTCGGTGGCAGACTAGGGGGCCCTCTCTCAGTGAGTCATGCACCTCTGCAGCGGCAGCCTCCAGAGGCATCTCTGAGCGAGTCCCATACCTCTGCAGCGGCAGCCTCGAGGGGCGTTTCTGAGCAAGTTGTGTACCTCTGCAGCGGTAGCCTCAAGGGGCATGTCTGAGTGAGTCGTGTACCTCTGCAGCAGCAGCCTCAAGGGGCGTGTCTGAGTGAGTCGTGTACCTCTGCAGCAGCAGCCTCAAGGGGCGTGTCTGAGCGAGTTGTGTACCTCTGCAGCGGCAGCCTCAAGAGGCGTGTCTGAGTGAGTCATGTACCTCTGCAGCGGTAGCCTCAAGGGGCGTGTCTGAGTGAGTCGTGTACCTCTGCAGCAGCAGCCTCAAGGGGCGTGTCTGAGCAAGTCGTGTAACACTGCAGCGGCAGCCACGAGGGGCGTCTCTGAGCGAGTCATGAACCTCTGCAGAGGCAGCCTCAAGTGGCGTGTCTGAGCGAGTCGTGTACCTCTGCAGTGGTAGCCTCGAGGGGCGTCTCTGAGCGAGTCGTGTACCTCTGCAGTGGTAGCCTCCAGGGGCGTCTCTGAGCGAGTCGCGTACCTCTGCAGCGGCAGCCTCGAGAGGCGTGTCTGAGTGAGTTGCGTACCTCTGCAGCAGCAGCCTCCAGGGGCGTCTCTGAACGAGTCGCGTACCTCTGCAACGGCAGCCTCCAGGGGCCTATCTGATTAAATTTCTCTGAAATTCCAGTAGAAATGTGCATGAAATAGCATTTCTATTTAAAAAAGAAATTTTTCATCAGGTAATTGTTTTACGGGAAGTTTTTAAAATCAAGCAGCAAATTTCAAGCAGTTTATAATTAGCAGAAATGTCTCTAAGCAAAAATTGGAGCAGGAATGTCATCTGATGATGTCATACAGTGAGCGTACCTTGAAAGCAAAAGATTCAGAGCTGGCTCAGGGTTCTCCGTTTTCTCTAGGTCTAGTTAATACAAGTTTCTTGGGATAGTAGTGAATCTTTTGATGATAAACATACCATCTGTGTGTATGCCCAGTAGTCATATCTTTGTGGGGATTCTCAATTAATTTCTCTGGGCATAACCATCATCCCAAATTTGACAACCTTAACCCCTAACCAGCCCTTACCTTAACCCTAAGTAACCAAATAAAATATTATAAGAGTTTTAGCATTTTTACTTTTTTGAGTGCAGTCATGAAACCCTGGTTGCACACAGGTCTGGAAGAATTTGACTGGTGGTTCTGCTAGAAACAGGTCAGGACGTGGAGGTTGTGTAACAAGGAGCTCAGTGGCAGACTAGGGGGGCATCTCTTAGTGAATCACGTACCTTTGCACAAAATAAAAAGTTACAGGCGTTTATTACATTGTGGGGACATGGGGATGTGTTGTGTGTGTGTGTTGAAGTGACACTGGTTGTGATTGGATATCTCGCTGGACAGTGACGGGGCGGATTGGCTGATTTTCTCTGGCACTAATTAGGGTTTTGCCATCTGCCTCAGTGTGACAGCGTCACCACCTGTCACGTCTTTGATCTCCCCCCCTCCCCACCACGTCCACCCTCCAGGCCTCAGAGGCGCAGGTGCACGAAAGGCAGGGCCCCTGGCCACCCCCGCCCCGCCCGCCATGACTGCCGCGCCACTGTCTGCGGATTGCCCTGGATCACCATATAACTGTCTATACGTCCAGATTAGGAGCTTTTGGTGAGAGGGGACAACGTGTCCACATGAAAGAGTCTACAGTACCCCCACCTCCAGAAGACATGACAGTTTGGACCCAAAAGGAAAGGACCCTAGAAAAATCTCAAAATCTCATAACAGGCTGTTTTCTTGTATGTTAACCATGCTGAGGAATGTGAGGAATGTGAGGAATGGGAGTCCAGAGCCCTGGAGGAAGCCCCCTGTTCCTACGCCTGCTTTTTATCCTACATCTGTGCTTAAGAACTACGAAGATGAATTTGGCCTTCTGCAGACGCAGTTGCGATGCTGGGAGCCCCCCCCCTCTCCTGGGGGGGAGCACCTCACGTGTGCCGGAACCCACAAGTAGGTTACTGCTATTTTCAATTATTAAAGTGAGAGCAGCGATGCTGCAGCAGGGAGCCGTGTCAGGCCGAGATGGGGGGTGTGCCGCTTTGATCGCCCTTGGATTCTCCGCCTTCCAGACAGCATCGCTGGCGGGGGTCTGGCCGCGGGCCAGCGTCACCTTTCTGTCCCGAGGAGCTGGCAGCATTCGGGACCTCTGCGGGCTGGGAGAGGGAACACACGGGGTTGGACTGGTGGGATGCGAGCCAATCGGGCTGTTTGATGTCAGGAGATGCTGTGTGACCAGGGAAAGTCCTGCCGCCTCCCCCCGCAGGGCCCCCTCCCTGACTCTCAAATCTTCACGGTGTGACGGCTTGATTATTCCGCCATGCGTCCAGCTCGCCACCCCCCTGTCGCTTCGCTTTCATCCCCTGTAAGAATGAAGGTGTGCAGACTGTCATACCCTGCTGGTCCTTACGACCTTGTGTAGTTTTGTGATCCAGCTCCCTCATCTGCAGAACGCTGAGCCCCAGCTGAGGACCGTGGGCAGCCAGGAGCTGCTGGGCATCACCTGCCCAGCCCCAGGGGGCATGAAATCTGAGAGAGAAGCTGGAATCGCTGGGTGTGCTGGAGGGTTGGCAGCGCTGACATGTATCCCTGGGCCAGTCCCTCGCTGCTGTTTGATACCCTGACTGACATTAATGATGAGTGACAGGCCCTGGTGGAATTCACTCCTCTCACATGGAAAAAGCCCATTATGTAGACTGTGTCGCCTAGTGCTAAGTGCTACTTCAAACTGTCAGCGAGATCAAAGACCGCGTGGTAATGCTGCTAGAGCCCCGAGTGGTCCTTCAAGGAGATCCAAGGCTGCCCGTAACCATCATTAGGAGCGGGAAAGCCAATAGCATGATGTGAAGCACATTGCTAGAATAGTCCTGCTAGATCATCCTGTTCCACTGGAGATTCCCTCTTGTGTTCATAAAGCTGGAAAATATTTAGAAATTTATATTTCTGTACAGTAGAGAGAAGGTGAGTCTAAAAAGCTGAGTGTTATAAAGCAGCTAAATTGCTTTCTGAAGGACACACAGGTTGATGGTGTATGCCATATATACAGTATATTCATGTTCAGAATATACCATCATACTAACAAACTGAATTAAGGTGTGTGGCCTTCTGTACCCCCCTGATCTGGGGAGCATCATCCTTAGACAGTGGTGCATTATGGGAAGCCGAAGGCATTATCACCGAGCAGACCTGTGGGCTTATTCAAGGCCATGTCACAGAAATTTCTTGACATCAACGATTCTCAAAGGCACAGACAAAGTAGGGTCAACTCAAAGGGTGGGGCCCTTCTGATGGTCTCACATATTGGGCAGGGCCATTCTGATGGTCTCACACACAGGGCGGGGCCATTATGATGGTCTCACACACAGGGCGGGGCCTTTCTGATGGTCTCATCTCATTCTGAAGGCAGTGCATCAAGTATTTGCAGGAAATCTTCATTGCAATCGTCCTACATCAAAAAGACCCCAATAAAGTTAACATATTGGCCTGATCTTTATCTTAATTAACTGATTTCATTTTATTTCTCACATACTGACAGTGTATCACTGATACCCATAGGCTTTGCCATGTCACATTTGTTCTGTTGTATGTGAAAAGCAAAGCAGGGTCCCCAGCGTTTCAGTCCTGTAACAAAGTCCCTGCTCAGTCCCTCAGCTTCAGTGAAGATTAACTACAGTGAGATCCTCGCTGTTTTCATACTGCCCAAACAAAGGAGTTCTCCTCAAATTAGGACTTACCACTTTTTCATGGCACAAATTAACTGAACTGTACTGAATTACTGTAGCTGAACTAAACTGAAGTGTGTAAGTACTGGAAAAGGCAACAAGCCTTCTAATATATACAGTATGATGATGGGGGTGTTTTTGGACCAAAAAGTCTGGAAGTTAAACATAAAACGGAGGGTATTTTTATCCATTCCCCTGGTGTTGTTGTTTATTAGGAAAAAAATCACATCATACACTCATTCTAAATGAAGATGCACTCCGACGGACCCCATACTGGTAACTTTGATTACATCCTGTAATTAAAAGTGTCACTTCAGACATTGTTTAATAATTATCCACTATAATTTTTCAAAACCTGTGCCTTCAATGCACAAGTGCTATGCAGATTGTTTTATGTAGGTTTTATAGGATATTTATCCTGAATGAATTTGTAATTAATCATTCAATGCCAGCATTATGAGCTCATTAGATTATTAAAAGGGTTATACTAAGATCTCATTTATTGGATAATTATATTGAAAGAAATTATGGATTAAATTGGTATCCCATCCCATTCTGTGCCCTTTGCTGCCTGGGATAAACTCCAGGGGTCTCATGACCCTGACATCATTAAGGGGAGGGATTGAGGGATGGATGGAAGAGGGGAGGGATGGATGGAGGAGGGGAGGATTTCCTGATTCCTTAGCTCAGGGTCTGAGGTAAGGGTGCCATTTCGGCCGCCTGCATGCTTTTCCTTGTAGAATTCCAATTACATTTGCCATTACTATTGCTCAGTGGTATTTGATTGCAGTTGGCAATTACAGACCTCCCTGGTACGGAAACGCCGGCCTGTTCAGAGCCACACCCCTACACCAAGGTCAGTCTTTGACGCCACCTCTCCTCTGCTTAGCACCGCCGGCTAATAATAGCCCCCTTTTTGCGTGTGGGGCAGATATTGCTGGATGAGGGATTTCTTAGCAAGACTAATGTTGCTGGCCAAGCTCTGCTTTAAATTATTTCATTTGTTATTTATTACCCAGAAAGCTTTGGAGTGGACAGTGCGTTTGAGATAAGGGATTACAGCTACCTTTTCATTACTCACTGTAACTGTAACATGTGCAGCCATTTTTTGCTATGTTACACCTCCCATTGTTGTTCAAAGGCTGATCCATCATGCTGCCTCTGTAGCACACAAACGCAGGGATTCGAGTCGAGGCTGATGGTGCGATGGAAGTGCAGCTCTGCTCATCCGCCCAGGGTGTTATGAGGTCCGGGGGGCTCTCTGAGAATGAGCCCTAATGTGATGGTCAAAAATATTGGCATTTATGCCAGGAAACGCACCACTTCTGCCAGGAAATAGCTGCAATTACTAATGCTTTGGTACTGTCACGTTTATTTCTTCTGTTGGCACTGGAGGAACACAGCAAAGTAGAGGGGAGAAAAACAAATAGGAGACCTTCCACACAAAACATCAAACATGGCCTGGACAAAACTATTGGCACCCTCAACTTAATACTTGGTAGCACACCCTTTGGAAGAAATAACTGGTTTTAATCGCTTTCTGTAACAATCAATGAGTCTTTCACATCTCAGTACTGGAATTTTGGACCACTCTTCCTTTGCCAGCTGCTCCAGGTCTCTCAGATTTGAAGGCTTCCTTCTCCCACCTGCTGTCTTTAGATCTCTTCCCAGGTGCTCTATGGGGTTAAGATCTGGGGGGTATTCTCCGTACGTCGCTTAAATCATCCAAGATCAGGAGCCTCATCTTGGATCAGTTAATGGTGATAAAAATCATCCGGTTAAGTTGGTTCCTTGAACGCACTTCAGGAACGGATTAGTTTAGCAGGATCCCATCATCCGAGATGCTTGTGCTGCTTGAAAAGCCTATAGGTATCGAGTCTAGCAAACATGATCGGCAAGTCTCTCATTGGCTTCTGCAAAATGACGGAAAAAATGGCGCATTTTTTCACTCAGTCTGAGCAGGACCATTTATTGGAGCGATATGATGACTTCAAAGAATTAATCTGTATCAAAAGGAAATGCAACAAAAGCGACCCAAATCAGAAAAGACGGCTGGTAAAAAGTGAGGGGAAAATTACATGCATACGTGTATATATATATATATACACACACACACACACACACACACACACACATACACACACATGCAGGTGTCCGGGACAAACTAAGGAAACCCGGAGGATGTATTTCAGGGCCAGGCAGACTTTTTTTATTATTTTTGAGGGTTAATATTCCAACTTGGTTGAAGCGGTACCTCTCGAAAAGAATATTATGCGGAAACAATTAAGGATCTCGCCGATCGCACAGAATCCTCTTATTATTTGCGCGCTGATTGCAATCGGCCGCTCATCCCTGAAGGGCGAGGCCAATGCTGATTGGATTAAGTGTGCGAGCTAATCCTAATTTGCACAGAACAAACCTGCTCCGAGCGGGTTCGACGATTAGGATGTGTTGGTATAACACATCCAGCGAGAGTTTTGAAGAACCGACAGATCTAGGATGATGCCAAATTGTCTACAATTTTATCCAGCTAAACGAATAATCCACGTACGGAGAATACCCCCCTGGACTCACTGCTGGCCACTTCAGAACTCTCCAGCGCCATTTCTGTCTGCTTCTTGAAGTGCGCTTTGGGTGGTGCTGTACGTCCCATGCCCTCCGGCTGAGACCCAGCTTTTTGACACTGGGCCTTCCTTGCTCTCCTTTCTTTTCTCCCTGCTCAGTGTGACACACAGATACTCAAAGACAAGACTGAGTCGACATTTCTACATTTCAACTGGTTGCAAGCGGGAATTTCCATATTGCCAGCATCTGGTAGTTGCTACAAGTGAGTTGAATCAGCATCACCTGCTTGTTTCTTACAATTCTGATAAGGTGCCAATGATTTTGTGCAGGCCGTCTGTGACATTTGTGTGGAAGGGCTCAGATTTGTTTTTCTCCCCCCTGATTTTTTGTGTTCTTCCAGTGCCAACAAAATAAATAACCATGACAGTACCAAAGCATCTGTAATTGCAACTATTACTATCGCTTCTGGGAGAAGTGGTGTGTTTTCTGACATAAATGCTATTTTTGGCCATGGCTGTATTAGTGCAGATGTAGCTCTGTGTCTTAAGGATCTGTGCCCAGAAGGTGGTGGGTTCCAGTCCCAGTGCCAGCATGATAGTATGAATGGGTTTTAACCCCAACTGCACCAGGAATGCTGCATGTTGGCTGACCTTGCTTTGTGACCCCGAACTTTCCCCACTTGTACGTTGCTTTGTAAAACAGCATTCACTAAAAACTAAAACATAAAGTATGGTAATAGTAGCAAGAGACTCCCAGTGAGACACGAAAATTCCCTAGTGTAAAATGTGTTCTTCCATCGTGTGCAGAGACATTCTGAGGAGGTCACTGCAGAACATGAGAACAGAAGGGACAGGTGCCTTTTTGCGTGTCCATGAGCACCCTATCCCACACAGCCCCACACTGCACTCTGCCTCCATTGACACGCTGGTCCTCCAGCCCATCTTTCTGTCAATCCTCAACACGCAGCCACGGAAACCATCTGCAGATCCTGTTGCCAGGGCGACGATAGGACTGCAGCTGCATGAGCCTTGCCAATGAGGGCTTTTTGCTTCACGGCCCCATCAATTGAGAGTGGGCGGGCCGGTCTCCTGACCCAAAAGGGTACCGCACAGGCGTGTGCATGTAGCTCACCATCCATGGAGAGTGGGCCCTGGCACTCTTCCAGGTGTCCTGTACATTTTTTCGCTATGCATTGTGGGAAATGACGGCTTCCTGCCCACTGGCCATGTGCAGCCTCACCACCTCCACTTATTTCCTAAAGCACATCTTGTTTAGTTGAAATTTTAATGTAGGCTGATCTCCGAGTAGGACAAGGAATCCTTACATCTGACATGCAGACCCTCAATGGGGGCAGCACAGGTTTTTGGCATGATCACGCAGGCTGGAAATGCAGGTTCCTCTATCACCAGGAAGGGTTTCTCGTGTAACTTTTTATGGGCTTTGGACAAATGAAACTGATTTCCAGCTCGCCTTATTTTTGGAACGTGACCCATGACATCATCTCAAAAATGTCAAAAAAACATACATATACCAAAGGTATTTGTAATGCCTATGTGTGTCACAAAAAGCATAAGGGTTAAACTAAAAGCAACCTTGTAGAAAAATGTTAATTTACCCAGTAAACATTTATTTCATTAAATTGAAAAAAGCATGATGTCATAGATTACTTGATAGTAAAAATTTTTAAATTTAAAATTTGCTCACGTTGTAAATCTCAAGACCCTTCACTTCAGATGAGCTCATAATTACAAAGTTTAATTTTTAATGATATGTTTGTGCGAGTTTAATCAGTTTAATTCATAATATGCTGACCTTGCCGATCGTGAATGTTTTCATTTTAAATCTTTCTGAAATCAATATTTATTCAGTTTTGCAGAAGGTAAAACGTACTAGAGTGAGGGAATTAAACTATAAGTCTAGAGAAACAAACAGGCTTCAGTCAGCATGAAATCTCATCAGTTTTAGCTGCATATTAAAAATATGTTTATATAAGTTTATTATTCTCCTGTACTCATTACCTAAAGTAGATCATCTCCTGAAGTAGATCATCTCCTACGCTGTTCTGAACATTAGTGCAGTATTTTACCAGCATCACTTAACATGAAAAGTACCTACAGTAGGAGAATTTGACTGCAGTGCACTTTTGTGGGGAATAAACTTGCAGTTTAAAGATTTTTCTGTTCACTTGTGGGAGCTGCTGTGAATCTGGGAGTGTGACCCCCCCCCAGCCCAGCCAGCTACCCTCAGCCACCTCTTCCTACCATCAAGAACTTTTTATGATCCTTAAGAAAAATGCAAATAAAAACTAATAAAGCAACGTGGGCTTTTGGAAGGGGCGGGGCAGTGCTTAGTACTGTTGCTTCTAAACTCTGGGTCCAGGGTTCGAATGTCTGCCATGGATCCCTGTGTGTGGAGTTCGCATGTTCTCCCAGCGTTGTTCTTCTTCTGGGGTTGGCTGGTGATTGGCTGCCCCCCATCCTGGGTTGTTCCCTGCCTTGTGCCTGTAGGTGTGAGTGTGCCCTCTGATTGGCTGGCCCCCCATCCTGGGTTGTTCCCTGCCTTGTGCCTGTAGGTGTGAGTGTGCCCTCTGATTGGCTGCCCCCCCATACTGGGTTGTTCCCTGCCTTGTGCCTGTAGGCGTGAGTGTGCCCTGTGATTGGCTGCCCCCCCATCTTGGGTTGTTTCTTGCCTTGTGCCTGTAGGTGTGAGTGTGCCCTGTGATTGGCTGGCCTCCCATCCTGGGTTGCTTCCTGCCTTGTGCCCACAGGCTCCAGACCCCCTGAGTCTCAGGCATTATGTCTAGCACAATGAGGTCTAGCACAGACAGCCTTGGTGGAATCATGATGATCATAAATGACGCAGCTGTGTTGTAATGTGTCTTAGGGTTTATGTAATATAGCTTTGGGAGAGTGATAAGGCCAGCAGCCTCTGAGCCTTTTAGACAGACGCACTGCATGTGGGAATACGCAGCCGAATGCATGTGACTCCTAAGCATCAGCATTTTGGCATAACTGCTACGGAATCTTTTACCGCACAAAATAATAACCTTATTTTGAAATTTATATTTAAAAAATAATCTTCAACACAAATACTGCAGTTGAATCTTTTTAGTATCAGTAATTCAAATATTTAAAATGGTTATTCGTTCCTTTAAAAAAATACAAAGCTCTAATAACTTTTTATCAGCAGGGAGGGCTGCTACTTTGCAGTGTCTTGGTCTCACCGCATCCAGGACAAATGGTGCGACACCTGAGATAGCGAGACATCGGGACAGTGGAGACTGGGGCAGTGTCCAGCAGCTCTCGTGGTTTGGATTGGCAGTTCCTTAGAAGCAAAGAGAAGGGCTGGCCATCATACTGCTTTGTGGTCCCTCCTCTCCTGCCTTTTGATTTTCTGTTTTTTCCTTTGTTGCTTTATTTTGGGTCTGCTTAGGGTTAGAGTTTAGGGTTCAGGTTCAGGTTAGGGTTAGTATGCGTGTTAGGGTATTGGTTTGGGTTAGGATTCCCTCACTTACTCTAGCTTATCTACACCAAAGACTTTTAAATTCAAGAACATTTGGGTCCTCATAATTATATTCATGATCCTCTGGGGCTAATTGTGGGTATTCTTAGCTCTTATATTCAGCTTCTCATGACTTTCCTGGAAGTCCAGCTTGCAGTATTTTACTCAGTCACACTCTATGACTATGGCTGGGAAAAGGACAGCAGAATCTGTCATGGATAATTAGCTTTTGTAATACTGGTGTAATGCAGCCAGCACAGTAGCGTTGCCACAGGACCGAGCGGCTCAGTAAGCCTCGCAAGGACAGTCCGTCCCTGTCGGGAGCTGAAACGCTAACGATGAGGTCGTGGTGAGCTTGTGTGCCAGGGAATCAGTCAACCAAACACATACAGGTAAACAAGTAAAGCTGCAGTGATTATGCATTACTCCTGGGGAGTGACAGAGCGTCTCTGTGTCTTATAAAGTGGGCCCTTTTCAGTGGGTTGAAGGTTCACAGTGAAATCAGGTGCCTGCTGACATCCACAGGATGCAGCCCTTGTTGGCCCTGGCTGAGGGAGCACATCAGTGAATGTCGCAGGTAATGCGATGACACACACTGGCTGAGGGAGCACATCAGTGAATGTCGCAGGTAATGCAATGACAAAAACTGGCGGACGGAGCACATCAGTGAATGTCGCCGATAATGCAATGACAAACTAGCTGAGGGAGCATGTCTGTGAATTTCGCAAGTAATGCGATGACACAAACTGGCTGAAGGAGCATGTCGGTGAATTTCGCAGGTAATGCAATGACATAAACTAGCTGAGGGAGCACGTCGGTGACTGTTGAACGTAATTTTATGACACAGACTGACTGAGGGAGCACGTAGGTAAATGTCGCAGGTAATGTGATGACACAGACTGGCTGAGGGGCCACATAGGTGAATGTTGCAGGTAATTTGATGAAACAGACTGGCTGAAGGAGCATGTCGGTGAATGTCGCAGGTAATTCGATGACACAGACTGGCTGAGGGAGCTAGTCAGTGAATGTTGCCGGTAATGTGATGACACAGACTGGCTGAGGGAGCACGTAGGTAAATGTTGCACGTAATGTGATGACACAGACTGGCTGAGGGAGCACGTAAGAAAATGTTGCAGATAATTTGATGGCAGACTGACTGAGGGAGCATGTCGCAGGTAATGTGATGACACAGACTGGCTGAGGGGCCACATAGGTGAATGTTGCAGGTAATTTGATGATACAGACTGGCTGAAGGAGCATGTCGGTGAACGTCGCAGGTAATTCGATGACACAGACTGGCTGAGGGTGCACGTAGGTAAATGTCGCAGGAAATTCGGTGACAGACTGGCTGAGGGAGCACGTAGGTAAATGTTGCAGGTAATTCGGTGACACAAACTGGCTGAGGGAGCACGTAGGTGAATGTTGCAGGTAATTCGGTGACACTGACTGAGGGAGCACGTAGGTAAATGTCGCAGGTAATTCAATGACACAGACAGGCTGAGGGAGCATGTAGGTGAATGTCGCAGGTAATTCGGTGACACAGACTGACTGAGGGAGCACGTAGGTGAATGTCGCAGGTAATTCGGTGACACAGACTGGCTGAGGGAGCATGTAGGTGAATGTTGCAGGTAATTCGGTGACACAGACTGACTGAGGGAGCACTTAGGTAAATGTCACAGGTAATTCGATGACACAGACTGGCTAAGGGAGCACGTAGGTAAATGTTGCAGGTAATTTGATGACAGACTGACTGAGGGAGCATGTCGCAGGTAATGTGATGACACAGACTGGCTGAGGGTGCACGTAGGGAAATGTTGCAGGAAATTCGTGTGACAGACTGGCTGAGGGAGCACGTAGGTAAATGTCGCAGGTAATTCAATGACACAGACTGGCTGAGGGAGCATGTAGGTGAATGTTGCAGGTAATTCGGGGACACAGACTGGCTGAGGGAGCACGTAGGTGAATTTTGCAGGTAATTCGGTGACACAGACTGGCTGAGGGAGCACGTAGGTAAATGTCGCAGGTAATTCAATGACACAGACTGGCTGAGGGAGCATGTAGGTGAATGTCACAGGTAATTCGATGACACAGACTGGCTGAGGGAGCACGTAGGTGAATGTCGCAGGTAATTCGGTGACACAGACTGACTGAGGGAGCATGTAGGTGAATGTCGCAGGTAATTCGGTGACACAGACTGGCTGAGGGAGCATGTAGATGAATGTCGCAGGTAATTCAATGACAAAGACTGACTGAGGGAGCATGTAGGTGAATGTCGCAGGTAATTCGGTGACGCAGACTGACTGAGGGAGCACGTAGGTGAATGTCGCAGGTAATTCGGTGACACAGACTGGCTGAGAGAGCACGTAGGTGAATGTCACAAGTAATTCAATGACACAGACTGGCTGAGGGAGCATGTAGATGAATGTCGCAGGTAATTCGGTGACGCAGACTGACTGAGGGAGCACGTAGGTGAATGTCGCAGGTAATTCAATGACACAGACTGGCTGAGGGAGCATGTAGGTGAATGTTGCAGGTAATTCGGTGACACAGACTGGCTGAGAGAGCACGTAGGTGAATGTCACAAGTAATTCGATGACACAGACTGGCTGAGGGAGCACGTAGGTGAATGTCACAGGTAATTCGGTGACACAGACTGGCTGAGGGAGCACGTACAGTAGGTGAATGTTGCAGGTAATTCGGTGACACAGACCCTCACACTTCATATATTTCAGGAAGGAAAACATGTTACTGCCTCAGACTCATTTAACTCTTTCATTACTCCCACTCACTGCTGTTTCATAATATTCATTGTATGTTTCCATAAACACGGATTATTGGATTAATTATCCTTGGTTGAGGGATGGGGGATGTTCATGTTTTAATGTGAAAAACTGTTATTTTCCAGGCCCTAATTAAGTATGAATGTTCATCAAAATTAACTCCATTTCTTATTTAAAACTTTTTCAAATGTTGCCAAATTCAATGCTGTGTGATGCTGAAAATGACTGTGCCGAGACCAGCTTTGGCAGTTAGGGTGCTGTAATCGAGTGCTATTTAGCCGGCAATTAAAACGCTCTGCAGACTGGCGGGTCACCGGGTTTGCGTGGGGATGCTGTTGTCATGGAGAAGGTGGGCCGTGATGCGGGCCTTGGCAACAGCAGAGCAGCCGCAGGCGCTGTAAGGCACGTCAGGCGATGGGACCGGCGCTCACCGCCAGACACACACTACACAAAATACCGCGTACTTTCACACAGAAAAACTCAGCCGGCAGTGCCGCTGTCTGTCACATACACATTACTGTATGCAGGCTGTATTACAGGTTAGACACGGGCGG
>JAODKM010000016.1:5315839-5332464 GCA_026780845.1 Petrocephalus sullivani | reverse complement strand
TGGTTGTCCGGCCCCCAAGGAGACTGTCTGGTAAAACTCTGGCCCTCTGACAAATATAGTTGATGACCCCTGCTCTACACTCTCAGACCTGTCACTCCTCAACCAAACAGCCAATCACTGAGCACTGAGTTCAAACGCATTGCTTTAGAGGAGTAATTGCAGTAGGTTCAGCTGAGGGGGGCGTGTAAGCTTTCTGATGAAGGGGTCTGTATGTTCACACTGAGCCCTGGGTCTGCCGTCACAGTTTCCACTGTAGCTGACGGTTCCCACTCTGGTGGCTGGGCGTTTTCTGCTCTGGGCAGTCTGAGTGTGGGTCTGTCCACATCCCCAGCCCGGCCTGGGAGGGAGTGGCCAGGCTCCCCTCGCAGAGTCGGTGGCCCATGGCAGCTCTCACTCTCTCTCTCCGCAGATCGCTCTGGGAGACACAAGCCGGATCTGCGCCACCCCAGGTGAGACCTCAACGATTCCTGCTTGGCCCACTTTGAAGTTCTGATGCTGCTGAGGTAGTGACTGCCCTGTGCGAAAGAGAACAATTGCCCGGTACGGTGTTAGCGGGCGTTTGTATAACTGGAACGCTGGGCCGGTACAGTCTTAGCGGGTGTTTGTATAACCGGAACGCTGGGCCGGTACGGTGTTAGCGGGCGTTTGTATAACCGGAACGGTGGGCCGGTACGATGTTAGCGGGTGTTTGTATAACCGGAACGGTGGGCCGGTATGGTGTTAGTGGGCGTTTGTATAACCGGAACGGTGGGCTGGTACGGTGTTAGCGGGTATTTGTATAACCGGAACGTTGGAATGGATTTGAAGGTAATTTCTGGTCTAGGCCCCGTGCCTCTGTCCCGGTATGAAACCTGGCCGCGTGCTAAGCACTGTGAGCTTAGTCCTCATGTTGGCACTTACAGCTCCAGGTCCATTTGGACTCTCTATCGGTTCTGTATTAATGTTCGACCTCTAGCCGGCTGTGCTGCTGACCGCCGGTTTGGGCCACACTTCTCACCGCAGGGCGATGACACGGGCAGCCTGGGGGAGGGGCAGGGAAACGAGGCCGCTGTTTTCCAGATGTTTGACATCTGGGCCGGTACTGAGGGAGCGTGGGCTGCCGTGGACGTTTCCTGAGAGTGACACAGCAGACTTCGGTACCACGAGTCGGGAGGCTTCCACCCCACGCAGTGCAGCCAGGAAGCCGGCCTCGCCAGCTCAGCCGCTGTTTTAATGCCCCCCCCCGCCCCCCAAGCCAGTTGTTAAACCTTGGCATGGTGTTATTAAAGGGGGTCGTCACTGCTAATCCCCCCCGCCCGGGCCCAGCCCTTGTCTTCGGGACACAGACCCTGACTGGATGGCGCCGCTGTCGCTCCCGAGCCCGTTGGGAGTTTTTCTCTGGGTTTGATGTTTCCAAATTCCAAGGAAACAGTTTTTACAGGAGGAGTGGCTTTGCTCCCGCTCACCATCAGGATGGGCAGTCTGCTCTGCTGTGAGCTGCGGAAATCTCCCTCTCTCTCTCTCTCTCTTTCTCTGCCCCCCTCGCGCTCTCTCTCTCTACCCCGCCTCGCTCTCTCTCTTTCTCTGCCCCCCCTCGCTCTCTCTCTCTACCCCGCCTCGCTCTATCCCTCTCTTTCTCTGCCCCCCCTCGGTCTAACTCTCTCCTCCCTGCCTTGCTCGCTCGCTTTCTCTCTGCCCCCCCCTCGCGCGCGCTCTCTTTCTCTCCCCCTCCCCCCCACACTCACTCTCTGTCTCTCTGCTCTGAAAGCTGGAGGGTTTTTTTTTTTTCGGCCTGGGTTGGTTGCCCTGGCTGAACCCCGCCGTCGAGAGGTGGGGATCATTAACACTACAGCTAGCTCCTTACCTTAGCATCAGGCAGTTCTAGAATCGACATCTTTGTCTTGTGGTGTTCTGGTGTTGGAGGTCGTCGCTTGCTGCTTGGATCTTCTCGGCCACGTAAGTTAACTATGACTAGCTGTCTCGCCAACTTCCATCAGTTTGCTTCACTCATGAGGGCATTTAAAATACCTCACTGGTTTAAAGTGTGTTAAACGCTAAAGGAAATAGTTTGTCACAGGTAAAAAAAAAAAAAAAAAAAAAGTGCTGTGTCTCACTTGGTCCAGAAGAAATTATTGCAAAATACATTCTTTTCAGCGGCTGTAATACTTAATCATTTCCATCTGTTTGGGATGTTTTTCTCTTCATGAAAGACTCGTGCTCATTTAAAGGGAGTTTTTATATTTTGGGGTGATTTGGGGTGGCGTTTAATATAATGCCATACATATTTTCAAACCAAGACCTAAGTGTAGGCCAGTTGAGAGAGGCTTGCCTTAAGAAGGCTTTAAAGATGCTGTGAGTGTGATGCCCCCAGACGTCGTACAAACACATTTCTGACTGTAGATGGGGGGGACGCCATGCAGTTTCACGTTGGCACACTTAAGCGGGGGGGGAGAGACTGTATTTCTGTTATAGAAACTAAGTCAGGCTGTTAAAATGTGAGGCTGTAGCTGCAAACACAGATAAGACACGTCTAATGAAGGTCAGGTACTCCAAAGAGGCCTTGTCATTGATGGGGCCCTCAAGGGTGGCCGGGGGGGCAGCCTCCGCCTGCCGCGGTCTGTCGAGGCCCGGCCCAGGTTGACGTGGAGACATTCCATCCGTGCCATGAAGGACCGGTACCGCCTCAACCCTGAAAGCGGGCTGCATGTGGGTGCGACGCGGGCACTGACCTCCGGCTGTCTCTCCTTTCAGCCCGGGGCCGCTCTCGTCCCTGCGGGCCGCCATCAAGAGGAGTGAGCCTTTACCTTCTCATCTTTACAAACTTTACCTTAGTCTTTGCTGTTTTGTAAAGTGCACAGTAATGTTAGTACCCCAGTCGTCTGTTGAGAATGACATGCATTCCTACTTATCTGTGCCATAACACAGGCAGCTCATTTGGTGCGTAAAGCGACCAGATACTTGTTTCATGAGCTTGAACATTGATCATTAAACGTTGTGAATTGCTAAGTGACTTATAAGGCAAAGCCAGTCAGGTCAGTCTGTTTAGCTGCCCACAGCACCGCGTTTTACCGAGTTTTACCGTGTTTCATCCACCAGCGTCCACCAGGGCGAATCCCCACAGTGACACTACGAGAGACAGAAGGCGAGTCCTTTTTCTTAGTACTTGATTACATATTTGTTCTGAAATATTCTTTATTACCTTAGTGAATTTGTTTTTGAAATTATTTTGTGACAAGGAGCCATTCTGTATTCTGATATATGAGTCACTTCATTTGAATAAAATCTCAAACCAAAATAGGCTGATGTCTGTGTCACGGCTGTGTCCAGGCCAGAGATCACCGTCCTGTCCGCTGAGCCCCTCGCCGGGAACGCCTGGTTTTTAGGGCCCCACGGGGGCTTTCTGGCAGCCCCCCCACCAGCCTCGCCCGTCTGGGGTGCAGGTGTCTCCACAGCTGGCCAGGTAGGAGCACCAAAGGGCAGGTCTTAAAGACGTGGCTTAGCGGCCCGGGAGGTTGCTGGGTCGGGTCCCTTAGAGGTACTTATCCTGATGTGCTCCGGAAGAAATTTCAGCTGTAAAATGGATAAAGTGTCCTGCTCTCTGTCTCGGGGAGGGGGGGGGGGGATTCTCAGTAATTTTAAACCTTGGTGGGGAGTGTTTTTGTTGCAGTAATGCAGTATTTGTTGCAGAAATTTGCTCCTGGGCCTGGGAATTACATGGGACGGGCCTGGTCTGTACCTATGCACATCTTCCTATCCCTGGAGGCCATGCTGAAAGCCGCTTGCTGCCGCCTGTAGGCTCCACCTTCCTACGACCAGGTGATTAAGGAGAAGACGCAGGAGCGGATCCGGCCAGCCCACTCCTGCCGCCACGGAAGCACGTCCACCATCGCCACACAGACCGACCTGCCGCCAGAGGCTGTCACTCCAGACCCAGAACCCAATGTGATGTCAGTCCGTCTTCCTCCAGTCCAGCTGTCCAAGTGTAAGCAGGTCCATGGCATGCAGGCGGCCCGGACCGCATCCTTCGTTTCTGGCTCATTGTGGAGATGCCTCCCAACAGCCACTTTGTACGTGTTTCAGTGGTACTCTGCTTTGCTTACAGTGAGAAAGGCTCCCAAACCGCCTAGACCTTCGCTGCCAGCCTGTCTACTGCCCGAGCCGAGCAGAGCCGCAGACGTCCCTGTTACTTCTCAAGGAGAAACATCTGATGAACATTCTGACTCTGACACCCACAGAGGAGAAGCCTTAGACTGCCTCCTTGATTTCAGCTGCAAACCCTCTGCAGCAGAAGCCGACCCTTCGGAGTTCTGCCTGATCTCTTTGGAGCCTCCTCTTGGCTCCGGTGGGCCACCTCTTCCTGATCCCTCGGCTGACTGCCCTGCTAAGGAGGCAGCCAGGTGTCCGGTGCCACGGCCTCGCCTGAGGCAGCCAATCGCCAGAGAGGTCAAAGTTCAGACTCTTGTGAGACTAAAAGAGGACGGGGAGAATGCTCAGCTGATCCCTAAAAGCGAGGAGGATACCACCAGTAAGTATCTCCAAGACCTTTTAGAAATCTTCGGTCCGGAAGAGCAGAGTTTCCCCGGCAGTTCCCGTGAGCGGAGCAAAGAAAGGGAACTAGACATGAGCACTTTGCGTGCGAAGATCCAGGCCTTCGAGAAGCAGAGCGATGGCAGCAGTGCCTCTGGCGAGTGTAAGAGACCGGAGCCGCGTCCTCGCCTTCAGCAGCCCAGGCCCCCGGCGGTGGCCCCCAAACCGTGTCTCGGCCCAAAGCCGCCCAGCAAGAAATTCTGCGATGGCAGCTTGGGAGCCGGAGGTGCCGCTCCTCCGAGCTCCGGGCCGAAGCCCCCGGTGCCCCCTTTACCCGCTGCGGACGCGAAGCCCCCGGTGCCCCCTTTACCCGCTGCGGACGCGAAGCCCCCGGTGCCCCCTTTATCCGCCGCGGACGCGAAGCCCCCGGTGCCCCCTTTATCCGCCGCGGACGCGAAGCCCCCGGGGCCCCCTTTACCCGCCGCGGACGCGAAGCCCCCGGGGCCCCCTTTACCCGCCGTGGATGCGAAGCCCCTGGTGCCTCCTTTACCCGCTGCGGACGCAGAGCCCCAAGAAGCACCGCCTTCACAGCCCGAGAGGCGTCCTCCTCGCCCCCCTGTGGCTCCCAGGTCCAAGAGCTTCACAGCCCCAAGTAAGGCGGGCAGCACCAGCAGCCAAACAGTCTCCACTCCGGACCTGATAAACTTTGACCCCCCCTGCAGCAGCGCTGGACCCCCGCCGCCCGGCGCTGGCCATGAGGACACGGGAAACACCCGTGAGTGGACGTCCTTTCCTTCCTTTATATTCCGTCGTGTCGTTTCTCTGCTGTCTGGTTACCATTTCTCAAGCTTCCTGTTTCCACGTAGCAGTGAAGCAGGACTCAAATCGGCCGGCCATTCCTAGGAAGCCCCTGCTCATCCGGACTTCCGGGAAATGTGAGTAACACTGTAGCACATGCAACGTGCACACAGACACAAGGTGCTTTCTAAAAGTCAGTCCCAAAAGAGGGAAACGTAATGCGCGTTAGCCCGCCTGGCTGAATGTAAACGTGGTGTTTTCCCCACATCCCTCAGTGTCGGAAGGCGAGTCTGCGGAATGCCCCCCGCCTCTTCCAGCAGAGAGGCCGGTCAGTGGCCCCACCCACCCTGTGTCCCAAAAGCCAAGTGCTGCATGCAAAGCCCTGGCCACTCCCCAGGCACCAGTAAGATTCCATTGGCTACCCCAAACCCCCACAATGCATCTGGGGCTGCAGGCACCATGTCTGTACTTGTTCCTGTTTTTTTTTGCCGCTCCCTGACCACAGTGTTTCTCTTGAGTCGGTCACTTAATTATACGTGTAATCAATGCACAATGGGGCTACAGAACATGTGCAAACAAAATGCATGTAACTTTCTCAAGATGTTTTGCCCACTTTTCAGGGCAAGACTGAGTCCCCGGGTGGCCCACTGACTGAGAAGTCCTCTCCCCGGCGGTGAGTGCTCAGCCACTCCTCAGAGACCCCGAGACCTCGACCTAGACCTAACCCTAGACCAAGGCTAACGGTGATCAGGATTGTTCATTGACCTCAAGGCCTGCCTGCTTGGCTTTCTCACTTACGTCATGGTTTATAACAAACCTGCCAGAGCTTATATAAAGTTCTACACTATATAATGATCTCTGGCTCCTGATGAGGTGGATTTGAGCAGCATTTTGGCAGCTGTTAGGGTGGCTTGTTGTAAAATGACTTGCTCTCCCATGAGAGAAGCTTGCAGCTCCTTTAAATCTAAGGATGCAGCATGTCTCTGTTTTCGCTCGCATGCTGTCAGCTTTGGGCATCAGCAGACACTCATGCTGTGGCCCGAGTCCCATGCCAGCAAACGCTTTGTACCTTAGTCCAGTGCCCCTTGACATATTGAAGTGTTTCCCCTGTTCAGTTCCTGACGTCTGTGCCCAAACACCCCTCTCGCCTCCAACCACAGTCCCACTGCAGGGAAGGTCCCGCCACCTCGCCCCCCATCAGCCAAAGTGGTCCCTGGCAGGCCGCCCCCCCCCAGGCCCGGCCTCTGCCCCTCCATTTCGGAGGAGGAACCGAAGCAGGCGCAGGGCCATGGGTCTGTGAAGAAGGGGCCGGCCCTGCCCCCCCGGCCGGGGCCCGGGGCCCCGCTCCCCAGCAGGCAGGGGGTAGGCAGCCACTTAGGCCCGCCGCTCTTCTCGAAAGCCTTTTATCCTGGCAGAGGGAAGGAATCTAACTCCCTGTGTCGTCTGTGTCTGCTGAAGAAAGGTGAGGTCCTGATTCATTTCGAGCAGGACGATGGCACCGGCGCTGAGTGCAGCCCAGCGGAGAGCGAAGCCACAGAAGCGCCGGCTCTTGCCAAGAACATCGCCATGGTGAGCGTGCCCGGCGTGACGGTAATGACACGCAGGCCCTTACCCTCCAACTCCAGGGGGCTTCAGGCTGGCTGGCCCTGTGCAGCGACCCCAAGGCTCCACCTGTGTGTGTCTCATGGAGAGCAGGATGGGGTCGGCGCAAGGAGAATCTCCCCGTGGGGGTTAATAAAGTAAAGCATTCTATTCCTCTTACACATATGAAGTGTCATATTTCAGTATCTGGACAGGGAGTCAAAACAAATTCGCTTGTGAATGTGGCTTTTATCCCTCGCACCGTCGCGACTCGCTTCTAGCAGTAGGTCCTGCTCCTGCTCCTCCTGTCGTTCTTGTGTTGATGGTCTTGGTTCCTGCATTCAGATTCCAGAACCGGGACATGTTCAGAACGCCGGACCTGGTCTGCAGGTGGAGGTGCTGCACGATTTCACGCCAGGTAAGAAACACTAGCATTTGTCCTGAGACTCGCAGGTATCGGTTAGATCACCGGTTGGAAGCTAGTTATATGGGATTACCAAACTGGTCATTATTAATGGCAGCTTGGTATAATCATTATGGAGTGCCTGCACTGTAGGCCAGCCGGTATCTGCCTAACTCTCTCAGCATGTCTCCCCGTGGCCGGCACCTTCGCCCGGCCCGTGGCAGAGGTTCCTGGGCAGCTGGCCCTGAAGGCGGGAGACGTGCTTTCCGGGGTGGAGCGGGTGGCCGGTGACTCTTACCGCGGCACCTCTGACACCCTCGCTGGCGTCTGCCCTGTCAGTCACGCCAAAGTGCTGGTGAGTCCGAGCACTGCACTGGATGCGGCAGCCGGAGGCCTGTGCTTCTCAGTGGGCTTTAAACTTCTCCCTCACCGCCTCTCTCTCTCTCTCTCTCTCGCTCTTTCTCTCCATCTTCTCTCTCTTTCTTTCTCCTCTCACTGTCTCCCTTCACTCTCTCGTTCCCCCCTTTCTCTATGGCTCCCTCTCCTCTCTTCCTCCTCTGTCTCTCGCTCTCTCCATTCCCCATCAGTCATGTCTCTCGGCTCCATCCAGTGGAACTACAACGAAGCCAACGGCTGCCACAGTGAGGTGAGCTTACAAAAGCAGGCTTGCTTGCTGAAGCTCGCTCTTCTGAAACATACTCTGTAGTGAAATGTAGACTGTTTAATGCCTTAATGGTCAAGTGTATTTCTAAATTGTTCTCTTAGCTGAAATATAGACCGTTTCAGGTCCTCTCATGACTCTTAAGGAGTTGCATTTGCTTCATGGTCAGAATCCTGGTTCCACGATGTTAATGATGACTGTCTTGTTTGTGCTTTGCGTGGGTCTGCCATCCAGCGGCGCCCGGTGTGTGGCCCGGTTCAGCTTTGAAGGGAAGTGTGGCGACGAGCTGACGCTGTGTGCCGGTGACGTCGTCAGGCTGACGGAGCTGGTGGACCAGCAGTGGGCCCGTGGGGACCTCAATGGCCGCTTCGGCATTTTTCCCCTCAACTTTGTGGAAATTGTGGAAGAGCTTCCAGGGATGTCGCTGCAACCGGGTGCACAGACTAAGCCGGGTAAGGGCCCAAAAGGTCCGGCACATCGTCATGCCGAAACGTGGAAGCATCGGCCTCTATGAAAACATACAATTCTATGTATAACATATTAGCCCACCAAAAAAAACTTTGATGCTAACCTACGATTTTGATTTTATCTGTCAAAGTGTCAGCTTTTAAAAGCCTTTCACGTCACCAAGTGTCGCAGTTACTAGCTAATGCACCCATGCGTTTCTCAAAATCAGTGGCACTCGCACATTGTATTCCAGCAGCAAAATTTGTTGATTTCCCACTTTGAACGTTAAATGTCACGTGACGAGTAGAAGTCCATCCCTCTGGGCTCTGTCTGGTTTATACTATGTCATCTTTGTGAAATGTGCAATGGGCTTCAGGGAGTCTGGGTTTTTTGTTTTTGCTTGTATAGATACGAGTTCATTGGACGGGAACAAGGAAGTCACTGACCCCAATCAGGTATCCCTCATGATGTCACCCCGGCACGTTTGGCTTCGGCATGCAGGTGGCTCTGGGTCAAAGGTCAAAGCTGTGCGCGCTACCACACATCTTGACTGGCCGTGTCTATGGGCTGTTTAAGTAAAGAATAATGAAAGCGTGATAAATGCATATTTACGAGAGTTACGGGCAGGATCTGTCGTGGCTGCTTAGGGCCCCAAACAGGGGTGGCCTCGCCCTTGATATTGGGTCCATTTGTTGCTTTTTACCATATTAATTACAAGAGGGAGATTGGAACAGGGCTCTGTGGTTGTGTGTGTTTCGCTCCACTTGCCTGCAACCTGCACGTGTTGTGACCTCAGGCAGGACCTGCTCAGGCTGAGTGGGCAGTGGCACTCTACAGCTTCACTGCCCAGACGGACGAAGACCTGTCCTTCCAGCAGGGGGAGCACATCCTGATCACACAGCACGTGGACTCCGACTGGTGTTGTGGGCGACTCAACGACAAAGAAGGCCTCTTCCCAAAGGCATTTGTCCAGATCCATACAGGTGAATGGCCGCCGAGCAGTCACGGTTTTCATGCGTCCTTAAGCCTAAAATCCAATTACACAGGTCTGCAACCAAAAAAACTGCATAGGATTTTTTGAAGTCAAGGTTTCTCTTATAAAATTGTTTTGCTTTTAAATGTTTTTGTGAAAAAATTTATCACACAGAAACAAAATTATACCAACACAGAACCACTAACTGTTAACTGCAAAGTGTGTGGCCTGCAGGTCAGAGGTCATGGCAGCATACAAAGCTAGCGAGATGCCATGTGGCGTGTGGGTTAAGGAGGGAGTCTCGTCACAGAAAATAGAATGTTCACATTAAACGTGACTTTACATTGCGAGTAGTTCTGGGGATTGAATTCATACTTTTTTTGACAGTATAGATGTGAAATGTCTTAAATCACATTCATGGTGGTCTATAAACTAGTTGAAACCTGCAGAAACCCTGATAATGAAAATCAAGTTGTTTTTGGTTAAGGGGTGATTTTTTTTTTTCTTTTCCTTCCACAGGTGAAATGTGTGGGATGTAAGTTTTCAGGAAGGGCTCTTAGAAACGGCATACTGTGAGATCTCAGCAGGCCAGAGGCAGAATCACAGCATATCCTGGACTAGGATGGCCTAAAGCCTTAAGGGAGGGGGCACTCTGGTTTCAGGATAAACTGGAAGCCATTTTGGAATTTAGCACTACCACGCACAGAAGAGTCCACTTAATCTTCACGCATACCTGCATGGACATCGAATGTTATCAGGTTTTATTCTCCCTGATAGAGCTACATTTGCCCAATCTCTGTACCGTTTTAGCATTACCAAAGTTTCCCAGTATAGTGCCACCTGGTGGATTTAACAAATTAAAAGACTGTCAAACCATACTGGCCTTATTTAAAGTGTGGTGCCTATTTCCTCATGCACACCTCAGGGTTGTATTATTTTTTTACATGGGACAATCAGTAAAAGTTGCCAGGGGTTGGACTGCTGGTTTAAGTCCGCATCCCCAGAAGGTACCACCCAGGGCTCTTCCCCCTTTTCCTTGCCAGGATCCATCCCTGGCCAGAACACCTGACACCAACACTTCTGTCCGCCACGTAGCTGACATCTCCCTATTGTGTGCGCAGTAGATTTAATCCAATGCACCCCCCATTCCTAGACCCGGGACAAGGCCCTTCCGTATGGACCCTGTACACATACTGATGCTAAGAAGCAGCTCAAAGATTTAATCAGACACTTAATAAGCAGCTTCTCTTACTTATCCTGATCACATTTAGTTGCGGCCCCACGCTCTTAGGGACCAGGCCGGGCGCACCGGCCTCACACACACACACACCACGCGGCACCAGCGTTTCAAATCCAGGAGCTTTATTGATTGCTTGCCGGCTGCAGCTCAGACAGTCTCCTGGACGGGGGGCTCGTAGCCGTCGGCTCTCTCCACCTTGGCACCGGAGTCCTCGCCGGTGGCCTTGCCCGTACTGCTGCTCGCCCCTTCGCCGTGCAGCTCCATCAGCTTGCCCACTGCAAACCAGCAATCCACCTTCAGCACAACTCGGCAATGACTGACCATCAGCCTCAACTATACCGACATGCAAGGGCAGCTGTACTTAGTCATTCTAACTGCTGAGAAGTGAAGTGACATACCATGGTTAGTCAGTAGACCAGTACATGCCAAAACATGCTAAATGTGACGCAAGAGTGGACTTACATTCAAACTTGGGCTTCTTCAGCATCTTGACCTTCCTGACATACACGTCATGCAGAGGGTAGATGGACTGACAGGCCTTCTCAATGTCTTTGCCAACACTGTCCGGGATCCTGCAAGACCAAGTATACGTCTCAGTTACACGCGACAGTGGCTAGATTGTGTAGTTATTGAGCCGACATTTAACAAGTTAGCCTGCACCCAGTCTGACATTTCCACACTTCCCACTTGACAACTAGCATACACAGTTTGCCAAACTGGAAAGCGCGCAAAGGAGGCACCTACAGCTTGTTGACGACTTCCTTCAGGTCGTTGGTCTGCACCTCACGGGTCATGATCTCCACCATCTTTTTGCGAATCTGACGCACTTGCTGGTGCTGAGCATAGGAGGTCTTCCTAATCTGGTTGGTGCGTTTCTTGGTGAAACCAACACAGAAAAGGCGCAGGAGGTAGCCGTCGGTAGTCTTCACATCAACATGTGCTTCAATCATGGTCTACAAGAGGTTGTTTGGAAAACATTTGAGCACACATGACTTATGCAAGGCTGACTTATGCAAGGCCCAATTCCTAATACAGGCCAGAGTCTCCGATCTTAACAAGCAGACTTTGCTACTATCCAATACATGAAACTTTGAATTTCTTCTTAACTGGGAACATCAGAAGATCTCATTACAGTAATCACAGGTTCATTTGGGACCGAAACTATTGTCATCATATGTTCCCAGGTCAATGGGTTTAAAAAGCCACAGAAAGTTTGCTTAACATACTCAAAATAGGCCACGGTGACGGTCCAGACTCTAGCAAGAGCCGTCATAATCTAAGCAAGGAGATCCACACATGCAGCTGTGCGAATGGCAAATAAGTCAATTATCTCGACTGAAAGTAACCAGCAGTGGGCTCACCTGCCATTTCTTGACCATGGAGCACATCTTATCACGAGTGAGGTCCATTCCATGGAAGTTGGTCAGACAGTTCTTGCCCTGGACATCCTCGGTGATCAGCTTAAACTTGCGGAAGGCCACCTCGTCGTTCTGCAGGTCAGCCAGACTCACCTCAAACACTCGGCCTTTCAGACCATCAGAGGCGATTTCTGACAGGAGGGAAAGGGTTAATCTTCCTGACATGCTGCTGGTCTGCATTCTGCACTCAGCCACCATTCTGGAAACATCAGAAGATCTCAGAAGCAAATCACTACGTTCATTTGGGTCTGATCATCACGGGATCCCAGGCCTTTCATTACTAACATCTCAATAAGAGCAGAGTTTACAATAACCACAGGGATGCACCGGGGCGCAGCGTAAAGACACATTCAGGGAGACGGACGCCACCTACTCGTTCCCTGTGTCCTGGTCACCAGAGTCTTGCCCAGATTGCGGATATTGAACATGGCTGGTGCCTTGACATCATACCAGTCCTTCTTGGAGAAGGGGTCCACACTGAAAGGAGAGGGAGTAAGTTACACTGAATCTGAGGCATTACAGTTTAGAAGTCAGATGGGGGGCATTCATAGGGTCCCAGCCAGCCTTATTCGGCTGTAACTAGCTAACTAGTAACTAGCTCTCTGAACAAGGCGCAGCGCAGAACATCCGTAAGCAGGACTCACTGGCGAGCGCACAGAGGTCCCGGTTACGGCCTCGCCGAGACTACAGAGGGCCCAAGGGACGGCGTGGTGCGCAGTAAGGGCGGCGGTGCCGAGCCCAGGCCCGCAGCCGGCCCCCGAACCCCGGCCCGCAGCCGGCCTCCGAACCAGGCCGCGTACCCCAGACAGGCCGGCCGCACCATGCCGCGCCAAACGCCGCGTCCCCCGCGGCTGCCAGCAGGCAAACGGCCCATAAAGCGAGCGGCGGCCATCGGTACGGCGCCGGGAGCGGCCAGAGCAATCCGCCGCGTATCTCCGCCATCCTTCGCGCGAAAAGCCGACGGAAGGGCCGCGGGCGGACAGCAGCGCACTCGCTTCCGCGACCTTCCCATCCGACCACTTACATCTTCTTCTTAGCACCTTTCTTGCCGCCTTTGGTCAGCCGCTTATTCTTGCCGACCGCCATAGTTGGGCTCCGGGAACGGAAAAGGAGGAGGAGCCGTAGTATCGCGAGATTTGTGCCGGGGCCGAGAAGTGACGAAGTCTCGTCTCGTCTCGCGAGCTCGCAGTGACGGCGCCACCTTCCGGTCGCTGTCGCGCGGTGCGGCAACTTGTTAATAAGTCATTATAAGTTATAAGTTTGCTTTACAGCTTTTAGTGGCAGTAGCATTTTACCTAACCGAAATGACTTCTCTCTCGAACACGTTTCCTGACTGAAATTTATATTTTAGAGCATGCATTATTTTCCTGAGAAAATATGTATCTTTTAAACAATTAGCGATTTTCTGTCCGACTTTACCCATGATGTGCAGTTAGTTAGCGAATGTTTTCGTCACCTGGTTAATAAGTCAGCTGGAGTTAATCCGTAACCCCAATAATGAAAATATTGGTAACATTAACGACAGTGCTGCACGTTTTACCTTCGGTCTGAATTAATGCGCGTGAAAGACTGATTACGGCACGTGTACGGTTGCACGTGTACGTGCCATTTCGTGTATATGACGCATATATTAAATGACTGAAGTATAAAGCCTGCAGTGTATGTCTGCTTACTCCGTCCTGCAATTAGTGTGTTTGCCACTCTTATTTATTTTATCATATATACAATTTTGTATTTGTTTCTTTTGTAAAAATGACTGAGATTCCAATGTACTTGGCCTGACCTGTACCTGTGCAAACGGCAATAAAAATATCTATAATGGTCATATGACATGCTTACTCGCATGCCTGCTGCAGACTGGCAGTAAACAGCTATTTTATAACGCATAATAACAGCAGTGTCGGGCAATTCTGATCAAATAAATGATTACTCCCCAAGCAGTAACTTCATGGACCGTATTTGTTCTGTATTCGGCCTCATCGAACCAGGACCTCTAATGGGCGTCGTCGATCCGGTGCGTGAGGCTCCGGCTTGCAGGCGCCCGGGCATCCCGAAGAGGAGCTGCAGTGCCTGGAAGGAGCGCTGGACTGACCTGCCGCCACTGGGGGCGCGCTCCTGCTCACCAGGAGACGCGTGGCTGGCTCTTAAGTACCTACGTTACACATATGCATGGTGCAACTGGACACTGAGAAGTGAAAACACGCCAAGGACATATTTAACTGACCTTTTGTGAAGCGCATCTGAGTATTGGACATAATTACATATCAGCTCGCGCACTGTGAGTGGAGGCTCAGAGCATTCCATGATCTCTCCGCTCCTGCTCCGCTCTGGGCTTACCATCTTCCGCTCCTCGCTCCCTCCCCGCTCCCCTCCTCACTGGATCCTCGCTCCATGTTCGCTCCATGAAAAAAAAATGTCTTTAATTAACGCTCCACTGTAAGTTTTCAGTTTTAAATATTTAAATTATTAACAAATTGATTTATGCAGTTGGTATTGGCAATTTGGGTTGTTAAAGCATTTCAGGTGAGACGGCGATTATATTAGAAAATAATAATTTCTACCTCTAATATTTAGAGAGACAAAGAAATGTATTATGGACCACCGACCTTTAGATTTGCTGTCCAAGTGTGAGTGGAACACTGTATCGTGTTTTCGCTACACATGCCTTTTAAGATTCCACGACGAACCTTTTGTCGTTCTAATCACCTCCCCGAACTCGCTTTCTCCTTTTACCTTTTAAGATACATTTATATTTGTAATCACCTTCTTTAAGGTAGTATTTCAGAAAATCCATCTTTCTGTCAGTGGTGCTTAACTCTGCTTTGCACAACATGAATTGGTTCATGCTATAGCTAATGCAGCTGTATTATGGGCTGGAGCGGTAGTGGAGCGCTCTCGGAGCGAGAGAAAATCGCGACGCTGCGACTTTCAAAAAATCCGCTCCAAGCTCCAGGCAAAATCATGCCGCTCCCAATCCGCTCCCAATCCCAATCCGCTCCCACTCCGCTCCGCTCACATACTCTGCTGCACAACACAACCCCGGCCCTAGGCGTATGTGGCTCACCCTCTCTTGTACCTACCCCCGTCCGTTTCTTTGTCATTAACTTTTAAAGCCGGACTGACCCCAAGAGCAGCAGTTTCATAAAATACCTGAATGAATCAACGAGTGAATAATTCAGGTGGCGTCGCGTGACGTTTGGGCTCCCGCACTGGATTCCCCACTCCGTGCTCGCGGACAACTGTAATAGATGATTTTTCTGCCTCCTGAGCTGCCATTTGATAAAAACGGAATGTATAATATAATAAACCAACATCGTCAAAGCCAGTTTTATTTCACTAGAGAAACATCAGGATGCATGATAGCGGCACGCGGGGTCACGTGACCGTGCGCACAGAACGGTCACGTTCTGTATATATATATATATTATCCTGGGGTATTCCGACTTCATGAACTGTTATGCTTTTTTTCTCTGGCATGTTTACGAATTTCAGGTGCATACTAATAATAATAAACATTATTATTATTATTATGTCAAACCCAAGGAGGGTAGATGACGCTTTGGCGCATCGACCCACACCTCCGGTCCCCCCCAGGCTGGATATGTGTGCCGGCATAAGTTGTCATTGTGGACCTCCCCGCGCTCGGCCAACTTTGTCATAGGAGATCCCCCTGCAAAATGTGCCAGTTCTTAATGGCAGTCCCGCCCTGGGTACACCTGTCGCGGACTGGCACCCCTCCGGCGGCCGGTGCGGGCTCAGTGCGCAGGCGCCGTCCTTCGCGGACCCCCGTCTAGAGCAGGATGCGAAGCTGGTGGCCGCTGGTGCTCAGCGCGGCTTACATGCTGCAGGACTGCATCTATCTGCCGGAGAGAAGATAGATCTCTTTATAGCCTGGGAGAAGAATGAAATAGAAACCCGAGAGCGTTTCCTTTTTGTTTTTTTTTTCACCTTTTGGGGGTTTTCCTCTTTTTTGGCTACTTTTTTTAAAGACGCGGGATCTTCGGGTATCTGTCATCCGCTACTTTTATACCGTCTGCCTGTTAAGAGCCCAGAAAAGTTCTGGTTGTCTTAAATCGGATAAAAAAGAAGCGCTTGGAGAGGCATACACTCTTTGCTGATAAGGATAATTAGTGTCCCCATTTCGGACAGCCACCTTGAAGCCCCATCACTACGTTCCTGTCACATCTGCAGCCTCAGAGCATCGTGATGGGCGGCCGGGAGCCGCCGACGGGTGGCCGGACGGAGGCGCTCCGGGAGGCGGCAGCTCAGCCCCCCGGCTCCCGAGTCGCAATCCGAGGAATCAGGATGAAATTTGCCCTCCTTCATAGCCTGATAGAAGCCGGTCAGGTTTCTAACAGAGACATTGTGGAAACTGTCCTTAATCTGGTAAGACGTACTTACTTTTAAATGCGGCACTTAAACCTATTGCCAACTTTTTATGTTATACATTCTATGTTCTGGACCATTTCTTCCGTTTAGGTATAATATGTTAAATTTCAATCAGCTATGGGTGTTATGGATCAACAGAGGTGTCAATTTCAGGTCCAGAAAGTAAAAATCCAGACCAGGATTTTGTTTCAACCAATCAGTTGAGCATA
>JAODKM010000016.1:5288868-5301806 GCA_026780845.1 Petrocephalus sullivani | reverse complement strand
CGGCTTGTGTTAGGCCTGCGTGGGGCACACAGACTGTCCCGGCTTGTGTCAGGCCTGCGTGGGAAACTCAGACTGTCACGGCTTGTGTTAGGCCTGCGTGGGACACTCAGACCTTCCCAGCTTGTGTCAGGCCTGCGTGGGGCACTCAGACCTTCCCAGCTTGTGTCAGCGTCCCGGCTTGTGTCAGCGTCTCGGCTTGTGTCAGGCCTGCGTGGGAAACTCAGACTGTCCCAGCTTGTGTTAGGCCTGTGTGGGACGCTCAGACCGTCCCGGCTTGTGTTAGGCCTGCGTGGGACACTCAGACCGTCCCGGCTTGTGTCAGGCCTGCGTGGGGCACTCAGACTGTCCCGGCTTGTGTTAGGCCTGCGTGGGGCACACAGACTGTCCCGGCTTGTGTCAGGCCTGCGTGGGAAACTCAGACTGTCCCGGCTTGTGTCAGGCCTGCGTGGGGCACTCAGACTGTCCCGGCTTGTGTTAGGCCTGCGTGGAGCACTCAGACCGTCTCGGCTTGTGTCAGGCCTACGTGGGGCACTCAGACCGTCCCGGCTTGTGTGAGGCCCGCGTGGAGTGCTCTGACCGTCCCAGCTTGTGTCAGGCTTGCGTGGGGAACTCAGACCTTCCCAGGTTGTGTCAGGCTTGCATGGGGCACTCAGACCTTCCCAGCTTGTGTCAGGCCCGCGTGGGGCACTCAGACCTTCCCAGCTTGTGTCAGGCTTGCGTGGGGAACTCAGACCTTCCCAGCTTGTGTCAGGCTTGCGTGGGGAACTCAGACCTTTCCAGCTTGTGTCAGGCCCGCGTGGGGCACTCAGACCTTCCCAGCTTGTGTCAGGCTTGCGTGGAGCACTCAGACCGTCCCGGCTTGTATCAGTCTTGCGTGGGGCACTCAGACCGTCCCGGATTGTGTCAGGCCCACGTGGAGCACTCAGACTGGCCCAGCTTGTGTCAGGCCCGCGTGGAGCACTCAGACTGTCGCGGGTTGTGTTAGGCCCCCGTGGGGCACTCAGACCGGCCCAGCTTGTGTCAGGTCCGCATGGGACCCCCCTGCCTTCTGGGGTTATAATAGCAGGGGGTGTGACTTTGCAGTTATACCTCTCAGGATGCGTCCTACCTGCTGCTGCATGCCGGTCCTGAGCTGTGGTGTCCCACATGTTTGTTAAGGGGAGGTCCAGGGAAGCCTGTTTGCTGGTAAAATGCGCTGCAGCACTCAGCAGAAAAGGCTGTGTTCAGGATTCCTACACACGTGGTGACAGAGCCCCCCCCACCCTGCTCCTAGTCCTATTTATCCCATGCTGTGCAGGTTCCCCAGTGCCAGAGTCCAGCATGGAGCACGCGACTCGTAGTGTTAGGATACCTCAGAAAATTCAGGGGGGCTGATGTTCCCTTGTCAGCAGGAAATGTGGGTCCTTTTAAAAATTGTATTTTCTACCGTTACATCTATAGGTTCTGTTTGGTCAGGACCAGTACCGACGGACTGGCGGCTTTGGTGCACGAATAAACGAGGATGATGAGCGTGAATTTCACGCTCCTCTGGCTCCGGCGGCCACCCACTCACGTGGCTACCTGTCAGCACAGGGTGTTCCGTGGCACAGGGGGCTCGTGTCACGCTCTCCGCTGGTTACTGAGCTGCTGTACTCTTTGTTTAATTTTATACTGTAGAGTCACTATAGTGTCAGCATCACACCTTCTGAGTTTATATGTCTTATTCTTACCTTTCCTGCTGGTCGACAGATGGGGTTGATGGACGGATGGAGGTAAATGTTTACACACCGACATGTATTAAGTTTTATATTATCACTTCTGCTTCGTTTCTGTCTCTTATCTTTTGCAGGTATCTCACGCGTTCGGTATTTGCCGGTGGATGGTGGGGGCCAAAGACGGACCCAGTGAAACCAGCACCATCTCTGAGGGCCACATCTCCTCTAATGGGGCCCCGGTAGATCCTGGAACTGTGCAAGCAGAGGACGTGAAGCTTCTCGATGCGGCCAAAACCCCATATCTGAAGCCCATTGATAAGGCTGCAGAGCAGAGGCTGGTGTCCCATGAAGGTGCATGTGGGGCTCTGGGTGGTGGCGTGTCCTCACCAGATGCCTCGCGTCATGGAGAACGACCTCAGGGAAGACTGCCTATGCCTGTAGATGCTGAGATGATTATAGAGCTCAAGCAAACCAGAAGTGTCACCCAGATGGACGGACCCATAACTGACTACCTGGGGGACATCTCTGCTCAGACGAAGGTCAGCAGTGAAAGTTCAGAGGGAGAGGGGAGTCACAGACACCAAAATGATGTCACCTCAGCCGGTGAGGAGGAGGGGCAGAGTTCGGGGACCCCTTGGCTGGCCCAGCTGGACGTGTCCCGCGTGGCCCGCGACTCGGCGAGGCTGAAGGGGCTGGTGTCGGCGGTGCGTGGCTTTCTGTCCCCTGGGATGACATGCCAGACCCCACCTCATTCCTGCCAGTGACCTCAACCTCTGCTTACTCCAGGACTCTGCCTTCAGTCACAAGCACGAAGCCAGACAATGTCCTGCAGGCAGGTCTGGAGGTGTCTTTGAGCTGCAGTGGTCCCATATACACCAGAGGCTGCTGCACGACCTGCTGTCCTCCATTGAGATGGAGGTGCAGGCATGGAGGAGGTGAGTGTTTCAGTAGAAGAGAAACCTTTTGCTGTCTCTACTTTTCACCCCAGGTGGTAACAGAAAACGCTGTGTCTGTCTAACGGGAAACGCTGTGTATGTCTAATGGGAAGCGTTGTGTATGTCTAATGGGAAGCGTTGTGTATGTCTCAGTGGAAGCACTGTGTATGTCTAATGGGAAGCGTTGTGTATGTCTAATGGGAAGCGGTGTGTATGTCTAATGGGAAGCACTGTGTATGTCTAATGGGAAGCGGTGTGTATGTCTAATGGGAAGTGCTGTGTATGTCTAACGGGAAGCGGTGTGTATGTCTAATGGGAAGTGCTGTGTATGTCTAATGGGAAGCGCTGTGCATGTCTAATGGGAAGCACTGTGTATGTCTAATGGGAAGCGCTGTGTATGTCTAATGGGAAGCACTGTGTATGTCTCAGTGGAAGCGCTGTGTATGTCTAATGGGAAGCGGTGTGTATGTCTAATGGGAAGCACTGTGTATGTCTAATGGGAAGCACTGTGTATGTCTAATGGGAAGCGCTGTTTATGTCTAATGGGAAGCGTTGTGTATGTCTAATGGGAAGCGCTGTGTATGTCTAATGGGAAGCACTGTGTATGTCTAACGGGAAGCGCTGTGTATGTCTAACGGGAAGCACTGTGTATGTCTAACGGGAAGCACTGTGTATGTCTAATGGGAAGCACTGTGTATGTCTAATGGGAAGTGCTGTGTATGTCTAATGGGAAGCACTGTGTATGTCTAACGGGAAGCGCTGTGTATGTCTAACGGGAAGCGCTGTGTATGTCTAACTGGAAGCACTGTGCATGTCTAACGGGAAGCGTTGTGTATGTCTATTGGGAAGCGTTGTGTATGTCTAATGGGAAGCGTTGTGTATGTCTAATGGGAAGCACTGTGCATGTCTAACGGGAAGCGTTGTGTATGTCTATTGGGAAGCGTTGTGTATGTCTAATGGGAAGCGCTGTGTATTTCTAATGGGAAGCGCAGTGTATGTCTATTGGGAAGCGTTGTGTATGTCTAATGGGAAGCGCTGTGCATGTCTAATGGGAAGCGTTGTGTATGTCTAATGGGAAGCACTGTGTATGTCTAATGGGAAGTGTTGTGTATGTCTAATGGGAAGCGCTGTGCATGTCTAATGGGAAGCGTTGTGTATGTCTAATGGGAAGCGTTGTGTATGTCTAATGGGAAGCGCTGTGTGTATCTAATGGGAAGCACTGTGTATGTCTAATGGGAAGCGCTGTGTGTATCTAATGGGAAGCGCTGTGTATGTCTAATGGGAAGCGCTGTGTATGTCTAACGGGAAGCGCTGTGTATGTCTAACGGGAAGCACTGTGCATGTCTAACGGGAAATGCTTTGCATTTCTAATGGGACGCGCTGTTTATGTCTGACAGCAAGCACTGTGTATGTCTAACAGGAAGCGCTGTGTGTATCTAATGGGAAGCGCTGTGTGTCTAATGGGAAGCGCTGTGTGTATCTAATGGGAAGCACTGTGTGTGTCTAATGGGAAGCGCTGTGTGTATCTAATGGGAAGCACTGTGTATGTCTAATGGGAAGCGCTGTGTGTATCTAATGGGAAGCGCTGTGTGTATCTAATGGGAAGCACTGTGTATGTCTAATGGGAAGCGCTGCGTGTATCTAATGGGAAATGCTTTGCATTTCTAATGGGACGCGCTGTTTATGTCTAACAGCAAGCACTGTGTATGTCTAACAGGAAGCACTGTGTGTATCTAATGGGAAGCGCTGTGTGTATCTAACGGGAAGCGCTGTGCATGTCTAACGGGAAATGCTTTGCATTTTTAATGGGACACGCTGTTTATGTCTAACAGGAAGCACTGTGTGTATCTAATGGGAAGCGCTGTGTGTGTCTAATGGGAAGCGCTGTGTGTGTCTAAGGGATGCTGAGAAATGCAGGCAGGAAGCTGCATATGAAATGAATGATCAGACAGTACTGCGGGCTGTGCAGAATCTCTCTGCAGTTCCCGGTCTTTGTTGTTTACGCATCAGTGAATTAAAATAGATCCTATGCTGAACGGCCAAAGTCACCATCGTTTTGTGGGATCCCCTCCAACCTCTAATCCAAACCCGATTTCTTTCACAATCCCGTCCTGTTAAACGTGAAACCCATCCACACTGGAATTGTTTCTCAGTATGCATACTTTACTGTTCTTATGGTCTTCTGTTCCCATTTTACATTATCATCCATTTCTGAAGACCAGTTTCAATACTAAGAACAGAAGTACAGAGGATGGTAAAAATCCCCAGATGTCCTTCACCCCCTCCGCCCCACCCCCAAATATCAAGGAGACATCGGCTGCATCCTCCAAAATGAGAGCAATCCCACGATTCACTGTACCCCAAGTTAGTTCTTGGGAGGCACATTAGGAAAACCAGCCTTGCCTGCATTCTTGGTATTGAGAAGCCCCCTGACTCCCTGCGAATTGCGACATCTCTCTGCCAACTCCAGCTGCTCCAGCAGGCCGCTGTGGGAGTGGGTGGCCGACCCTGAGAACCTCGTCTTTGTGCACAACGCTGTCCATGTGCTGCTGCAGGTGGGGGACACCATGGTGGTGAGCCTTGGGGGCATCCTGCCCCTGCTCTCCGCTGCCACCTCCGCTTCTGTGAGTACAGTACCAGGCTCCCTCAGAGTCTCCATGCTCTCCCTGAGACCCCGCCCCCTTTTCAACAGACCACACCCCCTTTATCAGAGGCTGTCCCTCTCTCAGTTCCCCTCATTTAGGCCCCACCTCTTTGTATTAGATTCCACCCCTTCCCCGGAGGCCCTACACCTCTATCAGGTGGTCTGCCCATCTATGAGACTCCACCCCTTCCTCTGAGGCCTCGCCCACCTTGGCTTTTCGCAGTGCACAAGCCTCCTGGCCTGTTCGCAGTTCGCAGTAGAGACCGTGGAGCCGCTGCAGGGCCTGTCTGAGGATGCCGCCAGCACCTTCCTGCAGCGGCTGCTAAGCCTGGCAGACGTGCTGCTGCTCTCCAGCTCGCTGAGCCTGGCCCAGCTTGAGGAGGAGAGGGGGCTGTCACCCGGGACCATGCTGAGGCAGAGCCTACGCTTGGGTGAGCCCCCCACCGCCGCGGTGATGGTCATTTCCTGCACAAAGGCTATGCTGGGGACCAGCGTGCAGCCCACACTCGCAGGGACGCTTCAAGGTGGTGATGAGCATAGCTGGGCTGACTGGAACCTTCACACAGTTACGCTCCCCCCTGACGGCTGGCCGGCCGCACCATATTGATGACCAGATCAGAGATGCTCTGTGTTTCACGTCTTAAATTATGAACAAGGGCTTGAGGAGAGTGTTGTTAAATGGGGGCCATAGTTATTAAAACCCACAACTGGGCGGGTGTGGGCCCAGCTTTTAGAGCAAGGGCTCTGCCTTTTACGGGATGAATGTTTAATGAGGTGGCGCTCTCGCTCCCTCTTGCCTCGCGACCCAACTCCCGGCCCGTAACAAGCTCCCCTCCTCCCTGGAGGCTCTAATGGAGGGAGAATCTGCCCGCTCTACTCTGCCAGGAGCAAGAAGCCGGCCCGCTCTACTCCTTCTGGACCGAGAAGCTGAGCCTCTCCACCAGGAGGGAGAAAGAAGGCCGCTCCTCTCTTTCTGCGGGGAGAAACCAGCCAATGCCACTCCTTCAGAAAGGGGAAAACCTCTGAGGCATCACTCTTTGTTCACCTCTTCCCCAGTGTGCACTGTGGCCATCTGGAGATACCTGGAGCGTCAGCAGGTCTCCGGCAGCGGCAGCCTGAAGCTCCCCGCCCGACCTGGGAGCCCGTTAGGAGCCGTTCTCACTCAGGCAGGTGGCGGCTGTGAAGCAGACCAGAGATTCCTGAGCCCCGGCATTGGCACACACAGCCAGCCGGCGATCTGGGAGGGCCGTCTGGTGCCACGCCCTCGGCTCCATGGTGACATTGTGACTGGCACCTTTCCACCAGCATACAGGAACCAAGCTGTACCCAAGCCGTACCCGAGCTGTACCCAAGCCGTACCTGAGTCACACCCAAGCCGTACCCGAGCTGTACCCAAGTCACACCCGAAATGTACCCAAGCCGTACCCGAGTCGCACCCAAGCTGCACCCGAGCCGTACCCAAGTCACACCCGAGCTGCACCCGAGCCGTACCCAAGTCACACCCGAACTGTGTACCCAAGCGGTACCCAAGTCACACCCGAGCTGTACTCGAGTCGCACCCAAGCTGCACCCGAGCCGTACCCAAGTCACACCCGAGCTGCACCCGAGCCGTACCCAAGTTACACCCAAACTGTGTACCCAAGCTGTACCTGAGTCGCACCCGAGCTGTACCCAAGCCATACCTGAGTCGCACCCGAGTCGCACCCAAGCTGCACCCGAGCCGTATCCAAGTCATGATGGGGGGGCATGATGCTTAGATACTACTTTCGTGTATCACTGCTGTATCCTCACATGGTCCATATTTTTATCTGATTTGATTCAAAGACCCAAAAATAAAGTCCCATGGGGGACATTTTTAATGAATATGCACCAGTTGTGTAAGAGCTATAGAGGCAACTCAGTATAAATCAAATATACAATGAACAGGAAATCAAAAGGCTTCATGGATGTTTCCTTTCTGGTGAAATCCAGCATTTGGGTCTCACTTGATGAAGTGAAAAGAGTTTTGTCAGAATTTGTTCTGAAATCGGCATTTTCTCTCTGTGTTCGGCTGGTCTAAACCCACATGTGGCACCTGGCCCGGTGCACTGCAGGACCCTGACCTCCCCGGGGGCGAGCAGAGTGGCCCATTACGGGACGTTGATGTGGAGCTGCTTCGTGCCGTGGTCTTCAGGAACTTTGTGGGTATCTGCTGGCTCCTTATAGAAACCCCCTCGATCGTGAGTGTTCACGTAGCATCTGTTGTAGCGTCTGTTGATCAGAGAGGGCGCCTGCTCCCCGCAGTCTCCCCGTCAGCATGAAGTACGGAAGGAATGGTGTTCTTAGTCCGACTCAGGAAACTGTCATTAAGGTTTTGTTTGCTTTGCCTGATAACAGAAACCAGTGATTCTCTGTTGCTTTGTTCAGTCAGGTTGGTGTTGCGTGTTGATTCAATGTTGCACAGTTCAGTCGGGTGGGTATTGGGTGATGATTCTCTGTTGCTTTATTCAGTCGGGTGGGTGTTGGGTCCACATGAGCGGGCCATGAGAATCACAGAGGACTCATCCTCACAATCAATATAGGACCGCAGGCCAGCGGTCGGGGTCCGGACGTTAACTGCGTTGATGGACATGTACCCTCTCCAGGATGACACCCAGCAGGCGCAGTTTCTGGCCCTGGCCGTGGTCTACTTCATCTCCATCCTGATGGTGTCCCAGTACCAGAACATCCTGGAGCTGCACGAGGGCGGGAAGGGTGGAGGTACTGTGCATCCGGCTTAGCATTGACGTACAGTCCACTTTGGGTCGCGTCCCGAGATAGGGCTCTGAACCCGGGGTGACTCGTCCAGTAAATGCAGCTGAGCTGGAGGTGATGGAGCTGGCTGCCCTGGACACTGGTGGGGTCAAGTTACAGCTTCTGTATTTGGCAGATCCTTTTATCCATAGCTACACAGAATTGAAAGAAGGGTCAGCCCGTCCCTAGAGAAACTGGGGCTAAGGGCCTTGCTCAGTGACATCACTCTGCCAACCCTGGGATTTGAGCCGACTACCTTCTGAGCACGGGCACTGCGCCTGGCCCCCCGGTCACGAGCCCCAAAGCCAAGCTAAGCGTCTGCCTGTTTTTCACAGATGTGAGAGTAACACCCGGTCGCCCCCCCTTCAGACAGACAGACTGCGCGTTGGGGCAGGAGAGCATTTCCCCCGCAGAGGGTCAGGCCCAGGGCCTGGATGCCATCAGCAAGGTCCTGGGCACCCTTCCCTCGGAAGTGATGCGTCAGAGTGAGCTGGCCACCTCTTCATCTTCTTCCTCACCTCGCTCTTCTTCCTCTCATGGGGGAAGGTGCTCCAGTGTGAGGGAGATCCTGCAGAGCTTAGTCAGGACACCGACCGAGGACATCCTGGTGGACCCCAGCCTCCTTTCCCCCACCTTCCTAGGGGCCATGGGACACTCGCCCCCGGGGAGGATCTGCTCCTTTGATAGGTAGGCCTTCTTCCCTTTGGGTTGAGGGTCTTACTCAAGGGCCCAGTGGTGATATGATTGCTCTGCTCACCATGGCATTCAAACTCCCAACCTTGACACATGCATAGATCCCTAAACTGCTGAAAGCAGTAATTGCTTGGGGGGGGGGGTAATCATCCCCATTGGCTGACGAAACCTTTTGTAATTGCTGATGTCACCAGGGCCTAGGCCTGAGACAGCCTCCTATAGCACTGTTTACGATTGCTCCTGGGAATTCACCCAGAAAGCGGGTGGGGGCCGGGACCTACCTAATGTCTGCTTATAGGGGGCTAAGACAATGCCTTAGCTGGCTATTTTGAGCAGTTTGGAATGATTTCAGTCAGATGCATGTATTGATGTTACAATTTTCAGGGCTTTGTATTGGTTACTAAGGCGCACAGAGCTTCTCCAGATAAGGCAAGGGGGGCCGAGCCTCTGCTGTGCCCACTTCCCCCACCTCATAGTAACGGCCTTCCCCATCTAACCCCCCGCCCACTGCGGCTGTTAAATGGGCATCCTTGGTCACAAACCCAGCATGCCTTGTTACATCTGCCACCTCGCTCACACAGCTGTGGGAGATGCTTGCCTGAATCTCATATGTTTCTCCAGGCTGCGTATGTGACATGCCAGTCTCCAATTGTTAGGGATTCCCCCCGTAATTCCCCCCCGCACCATGTCCCAGGATAAGATCCTATAAGATCCTGTTATGTACCTCTCACAGACAACTGAATCGGCCTCATCACACCGGCTTTGTGTTTAAAGGCCATGGTGTGCCTTTACGTAATTTATCTGTTCTACTCCTCAGGAGAAAGACCCCGCCCCCCTCTGTTGCTTCGGGAAACTCCCTGGGCCCT
The DNA here is from genome assembly GCA_026780845.1 of Petrocephalus sullivani. NCBI lineage: Eukaryota > Metazoa > Chordata > Actinopteri > Osteoglossiformes > Mormyridae > Petrocephalus > Petrocephalus sullivani. Next base: position 5,292,202 of record JAODKM010000016.1, on the reverse strand, counting down.
CCCCCCATTGGCAGTGATTTTGCTGGTGAGTCTGAGTGAAGCTGCACCAGTCTGATCTCCACACATCCAAACGCCACGCTTACACACAGACCTGCTACCCTGCTACCCTGGAGGTGTGAGGCCACTCTGTCACCCTGAAAGCTTTATGTGTGGCGTGGCGGATAAAGGGTATAGCAGAGGGAAGGCGTGGCAGGCAGAAGGACATGGCAGAGAGAGGGTATAGCAGGAGGATGGCATGGCAGGTAGAAGGACATGGTGGATAGAGGGTATAGCAGGAGGATGGCGTGGCAGGCAGAATGACATGTCAGATGGGGGTATAGCAGAAGGATAATGTGGCAGGCAGAAGGGCATGGTGGATAGGGGGTATAACAGGAGGATGGTGTCGCAGGCAGAAGGGCATGGTGGATAAAGGGTACAGCAGAGGGATGGCGTGGCAGGCAGAAGGACATGGAAGATAGAGGGTATAGCAGGAGGATGGCGTGGCAGGTAGAAGAGTGTGGCCAATAGTGAGTATAGCAGGAGGATGGTGTGACAGGCAGAAGGAGATGGCGATAAGGAGGTTTGGAGGACGGCGGCGGGGTTTGTGAAAGAGGGGAGTCTGAGGGTCCTTCATTTCAGGCCTGCAGTGAGACTCCTTCAGCTGATTGGACAGAGAGCGATTGACTGCAATGTTGCCGTGGGTTACCTGATGTGGCTCCTTCCTCCTCCACGAGGGTGGAGAAGCTGTAGCGATCAAATGGATCCTCCAGATCGGTCCTACAGATACCTCCAACTGGTTAATATCATAGCGCTGGTTGGACGAAGATCCAGTCAGATGGAGGAAATGGAGCATGGCTTAACGTAAGAGGCCCTGGAGGTATCAGCACATGTTTGAGAGGCTGGCGAGTACCATCTCCTTGCTGTAAAGCACCAGCAGTATAAAGAAAGCTAAATATTTCTTTACTGCCTGGCTGTTTTCCCTGAATTGCAGCTGGAGCGTGTTTTTTCAGGGGGCTGAGTGGTGGTGGAGAGGCTGGAGCCACAGAGGAGTTTGATGCATGGGCTGTGGGATTGATTCTGACTGGCTGTGAAAGGTGTAAACGCCGGGCTCCTTCTAAGGAGTTACACTTACACAAACGCACATGTGGCTTCTAATTATTCCATCAGAGTCCAAATAAAGGGAAGGACGCCGAGCCCGGAGCAGATTTATTTCCTGAGAGCTTCCCATGTGGTCCTGCTAGAAAACGCTCCTTTGTTCTGCTGTGTGGTCTGGTCTGGGTCCATCCTTATCGAGGCAGGAAACGGAGAAGAATCCACGGTTCTGTGGGGCCGTATCGCCGGGATCATTACAGCGAGTTCGTGCCAAATAGACCCTGTAACTTCCGCGTCTTATCGCAAAGTGTCCGGCAGCTAGGCACCCCCCCCCCCCACCAAGGAGAAAATTTGGAGTTTTCTCTGCCTTCCACCACTTTCACACCAGGACTCGGGGCTGGCTCTGAGCCAATCATAAACACAAAGCTTTCCCGTAAAACTCGAACCCGGTGTTGGACAGGAACCAAATACCCAGAACTTGTTGGGGGCTCTCGTGGTAAAAAAAAGAGACCCCCCCCCCCAACAAATCATTTTGAGTTTTGAATATTGGAACCCCCTCAAGACATAGTGTAGTGTTTAAACCAGAACATATGTGTAACATATAACCTTTTTTCAACCTGAACCACAAACCTTTATAGAAAAAGGTTACTGGCATAAATAATTCTAGCACTAGAAACAGGAAGTGGATTTGCGGAGCAGGGTGTTGCTGGGACAGGGAGCGAGCCCCAAGCCGAGAGCCTCACCCGTGGCTGACGTCCTCTGACAAATTTAACACAAATATTTGCAGGCTGAGCTCAGCCGGTGCTCATCTGTGGGCTTTTATTAAATTACAGGCGCATGAATTGTAAATGTGTGCTGTTTGAACTGTTTGTGAAACGACTCCCTGCCGCAGAAAGTGATGGAGGCCTTGTCCATACGAAATGAAGAGCTTCTCTCTCTTGTTACGGGAAGTGAGCGCTTCTGTGTTTGTTAGACTCTTTCTTCATGGTGGATGTGTAGCTGATGGATGAACTCGCCCTCCTTTTATTTTATGCCTCTTTTTCCCTTCATCTCTTACATTCCTGTCCTCCGCAGAGTCACGGAACCCTCAGAATGGGGATACCCCAGGCCCCAGACAGCCAGCATCCTCATTTTAATGATCATTTTAAGCCTCGTTGGAAGGGCGATACTAGGAGTTTAAGTCCCAGGTTCGAATGGTCTACGATTAAGAGTCTGTGCAGGTTGTACAATTAGGTGCGAGATAAGCTTGTTTTCTTGGGACGTGATTCGCTGGAGTGGTGAGCATGGGGGTATGGGGGTTTCTGGGCCGGGCCCGCGATCATGGTGCTGATGAGGCTCTGATTGCTCCTGGCCCATGAGCGCCAGCGTCTGGCACGGTGGCTGCTGCCTCCTGCATGAGGGACTCGGCCGCTGGTGACAATCACCATGGCGACTCCCACCATCCACTGAATGGAGAATGTGAGTTAATCTCGAGTATTATAAAAACCATGGGATGCACCTTCATTCCCCTTCAATAAAGGGAAGATTGGGGCCATGTGATGTTAACCTGTAGCCCATAGCATTGTCCGTGGGGGCCCTGTTATACCCAGAGGCAAAATAATTTAGGTACCCAATTTTCCCCAGCTGTTCAATTGGTTAACGATCAATAAAACTGAAGTGAGAAGAATTACGTAATTAAACAGAACAGCAAGGCATGTGGGCTGCCTGTTATCAGTTTCCCACATTGTTTCTCAGTGTTTTCTGCCTGTTTGTGCAGGTGACACATATCATACGGCTTAGAGGTGGGCGTGGTCTCTCGCATGCTCTGATTATAATAACGTCCAGGTTCTCAGCACCTTGTTGGATGGAGCAGCCCTTTGCTAACCCAGTAGGTTTGCCTTCCCAAATGTGGGTTACAGACTCCAGGTAATGGGGCCCTATGATAACAGTGAGAACAGGCTCCTCCGGTTCCCCGTGTGATCTGCCCCCCCATGTGAGTGCAGTGTGAGCCCAGTCATATTCTCACATCACACCTGCCCCCAACCCCTCCTTCTGGTTCCCTGTGTGATCTGCCCCCCCATGTGAGTGCAGTGTGAGCCCAGTCATATTCTCACATCACACCTGCCCCCCACCTCTGGTTTCCCGTGTGATCTGCCCCCCCGTGTGAGTGCAGTGTGAGTCCAGTCATATTCTCACATCACGCCTGCCCCCCCCTCCAGCTCCCCGTGTGATCTGCCCCCCCATGTATGTGCTGTGTGAGCCCAGTCATATTCTGACATCACAC
>JAODKM010000016.1:5248239-5260427 GCA_026780845.1 Petrocephalus sullivani | reverse complement strand
GAAGGAAAGGGCTGTAATCGTGGAAGGAAAGGCTGTAATCGTGGAAGGAAAGGGCTGTAATCGTGGAAGGAAAGGGCGTGCTCTGTCTGGTAATGGGGATCGGCCACCATTCTGCAGAGACAGCTTTACTTTTAAGAATCAAAGGTGGTTGTCAATGATGCAAGACTTACAACAAGAAGGAGCTGTAATCCATAGAATAAATAATAATTATTATTATCAATAATAATAATAATAATATATTCCGAAATAAATGCAGGTTACTGCTGCATAACTTGGTCCCCTAATCTATGTCGAACTTGATATAAACCGTGTGTGTATGGCAGTGTGTCACATGCATGTTCAATTTATTCATGAGCTGAAACATATAATGTTACAATACACTACAACTGGTTTTCCTGCAACTGCTTGGGTTTTTACACCTGGGTTATAGTGAGTCAGGCCTGGTTCCCACTGCCTGCTCACCCCTGTCTCAAGGACCATGAGAGTCAGGGTACGGGGTAAATACCTGACCGTGCTTCTCGGGCCCACGTGGGTGGAGGGGGCTCGTGGAGTTAGGGTACGGGGTAAATACCTGGCGACGCGTATCAGGCCCGCGTGGGTGGAGGGGGCTCGTGGAGTCAGGGTACGGGGTAAATACCTGACCGTGCGTCTCGGGCCCGCGTAGATGGAGGGGGCTCGCGCAGTCAGGGTACGGGGTAAATACCTGACTGTGCGTCTCGGGCCTGCATGGGGGCAGGTGGAGTTAGGGTGTAGGGTAAATACCTGGAGATTAATGCCGGGGGCCGCCTGGGTCAGTAGCATTGCCCCCTGCCCACTCTACCGACTGCACTCCAGTCCAGAACAAATCTGTTAATTCTGACAGTTTAATTGGGTCTGTAGCAGAATGTAAATGGCTTCAAGCTGCTCGGTCAGATGGACCCTACACCCTACCCATTCTTACCTTGGACTTCTGACATCGATATTCAGTTTGCGGGAATCCTGAATTCAGTATTACTTTATTTGACAATATAATGCAAAATATGCAGTCAGAATGCCAGAATATCTGTTTACATTTGAAAACGAAAAGAAAAAATAACAGGATTACACTAATGTATAGTTTCACACACACGCAGATCGTCATGTTATTATATATGGGGTGATGATATATGAATTTGTGATACTTTGTCAGAAAGACTGTAGCATGCACTGCGGACACATGGCGGTTCCCCGGTTACTCTTTACGCCTAATGCTGATTAGCAGCACTCGTCAGAGCTCAAATCATTTCCCTGTAGCTAACTGGCGACTCTTTGAGACATATTAGCACTGACTTAGTGTCATTTCCGATCAGATCTCAACGATAACACCACAGAAAGACGCTGGAGTATCTTCCAGGTAGCAGTGAAATACTGAAGGATTGCTCATCCAGCGATAATGACTGTGAAAATATACATTATGATGAAATGTAATTTTATGTCCTTGGCTGAGTTGTGTTATTGCTGGCAATGGTACTTTAATAATCCCTAAATCTGAAAGCAGGCGACCAAATAAGATTACCGACGAGTCAAACTCTAAACATTAACAGAATAGCCAGCAAATGTTAGTGAAACCCACGGGATCGCATCGCTTTTGCGCAGAGATTGCAGTCGGGATGTGGGCTACATGTCAGTGATACTGTGTGAGTAAAATCAGTGTGTTTGCTGCTGTTGATGCATGAGAATACCGAGGCATGCAGGTCGCACCGGGAAGCTGGTAGTAATTTCATCACCAGTAACAAAAAAAAATTCCCGGGGGAGACTTAATTACAGGAAGACCCGTCTAAATACCAGCGGAGCGCGTATTTCCCAGGCAGAAGACGGCGCAGACCGGCGCAGATGTCCCTCTATTTAACTATATGCACTCCTATTTTTATGACTTGTAATTGCATAAGCGTTATTTACAAAACTTTTGCATATATGCATACGCTTTTTAATGGTTGCACAGGTTTAATAACTGTCCTCCCAGTTTATCCGAGTTCCTCCAACAGCAGCCTGTTCAGGACTTAAATGAAACGGGCTTCGTACCTGCGCGGGGCGGCCTTTCTCCGCACGCTTCTCATTTAACGCAAAACCTCCCGCCGCCCGTTTATTTAGAATGGGTAAAAACGGCTTGCCGGTTTTAGATCCCTCTTTGTGTTCCAGAAGGGAACGGTTGATTTAATAAATGTTTACGAATCACGGTTCTTTCGTTTTAAATAGTCCCTTTGATAGCTCAGATATTGTACAGAATAAAAATGCTATTAATTAATCCTGTGTTGCTGTGATATGTTTGACGTTTGGACCAGGGCGCCGACGTCAGAGTTTATTGGATGAACTTGAATGAAATTCATTTTGATATCTGGAAGTACTGAAGCCTCGCTACGCCGAGCACTAGAGCCTATAGTTTTCACTGAATGCTTTTCACTTTCACAAACCGGTATAAAGTTGTTTAATGATAAACTGTTGATTAATAATGAACCCCTCGGACGGTCCGCACTAAGAGACGCCAAGTTCAGTGGCTACAATTTATCCGAGGTATTGACGGACATGCTGCTTGTTACAGAGTAAATTTCCCTGAAATTAGCTGTGTAATTTGATTGTAAGCTTAACCCTTCGCGCTGCTCCCGGGCAGTTTTCATCAGCGAGGTGTAACATGATAGACCTCATAGGAAACCAGCCCGGAGGTGCCGCAAAAATGTTCACATAAACTTAAAACAGAAACTATCCTTGTTCCTAATCCAGTTAGTGGCTATATTTATTATTTGCGCGTCCCATAATTAGCGGACATTTATTAGATAATTGTCTCGCATTTGGTTGACACGATATTGCTTTATAAATACTATGGTAATTGAGTGTTTAATTGTTTTTGCGCGTAACAATAACGTAAAGCAAACGGCTGCGATAAAATAAGTTTCTCTTCCTCTCTGCAGGAGAAGATGCTCTGACTAGCGGACAGTCAATCAGGAGACAAGCCGTAAGACATCACAGCAAGCTAGGTGATGGGGCGGCAGACGGGAGCGAGGATGCCCTGTCATCTGTGGAGGAGAAGGACCCGGAGAGCCTAACGGGTAACATCCATCCAGCCATCTCACAAGCCTCATATTCGTGCTCCTAACATCGCTAATTCGTATGTTAATTCCTCGTTAAGCCTTAATTTTGAAGCTTCGAGCAAATCACTGCATTTTATTGATGTGCTAGATCAGATAGGCCTGCTCTGCCTTAAACGGCGGCTTTGGGTCGTTGCAGCCGTGCGCCCTGGCCTGTTTATGCGGGACGTAATCATGTATGGTGCTTTCTAATTCGGAATGACTGAGGTTAACGCGTCAGCCTGCAGCAGCGAGTCGGTTAATATAAATACGTGAATCTCAGTTTTCGGGTTGCACGTATTTCAGCTTTGATTGTTATATTACATAATTGTAATGTTGTTTTCTTATGTTATTCGTGAGGGTTTACGTGACTCATTTATCGGCCTATAGTCAATTTGTTTTTCCATGGACATTACTGTGAACAAAAAAAGTGCTGCAACTATATCAAATATTATTTTAAGCGAATTTAGCATATGTCCTTGGAGGGGTAAGTTCGTAGTTATTTATTTACCTCTATTTAATACTATACTTTCCTATTTTTATGACTTGTAAATTGCATAAGCATTATTTACAAAACGTTTGAACGCTGTTCGTAGTGCTGGTGTAGGTAATTGTAGCAGTAATAATAATAATCCCCCTAGATATGTGCATACGCTTCTTAATGGTTGCACAGGTTTAATAACTGTCCTCCCAGCTTGTCCGAGTTACTCCGACAGCAGCCTGTTCATTATTTAATGGAATCGGCTCCGTACCTGCAGTAGGCTAATTAAGGCCGTGCCTCTGAATAATCACACTTAAACATTCTGACGACTTTTTATTATTTTAATATACTTATTATTTTAAGTATTTTAAAAATCAAACAGCAGTTTACTTTTACTTTCCTTGACTGACGCACAGCACTGTTTATAAATCAGCTTCGCAGTTCCTTGTGTATATGTTTTTTTTTGTGTTAGATCATAATCTCATTTTGCCACACTTACACGCCTGTATAAACTCTCTAATGAAAGGCATGGACGGCGCTTTTAATAAGAGCCGGATTAGAAACGCATAAGGAGCGTTTGCAAAGTGGCCGGGCTGTCTAGCGGGACCGCGCTGTCCCCGCGATGTGACGGTGTCTGCGCCAAACGTAATTGAATGTCTGCAAGCGACTGAAAAAGGAGAGGAATTACCTACGGACACCAGGCTGATGCACGGGGGGTTAATGTGAGAGCGCACAAATAAATACGGTGATTTGCTGGGCACAGATTCGCGCGTGCTTGGGGAAATCAAATCGCTTCCATACCTCCGTGATAACCATCTGCCAGCACAATGTAGCCGTGCATCTGGACGTGAGAACAAAGGCGGCCTCTCATTGTCACGCCGGGCCACATCAAGATTGATGAGAGATTAAGCGCGGAGCCTAGTGCCGCAATCAATGCAAATGACAGCGCGCCTGATGCCGCGCATTGACTGTGGGAGTGGGTGCCAGCGCCGGGCCGCCGGAGCGCGGAGCCCCGCATTGACTGTGCGGGAGAAGGCGGTGGGAGTGGGTGCCAGCGCCGGGCCGCCGGAGCGCGGAGCCCCGCATTGACTGTGCGGGAGAAGGCGGCGGGATTGGGTGCCAGCGCCGGGCCGCCGGAGCTCTCGCTTCCTCTAGCAGCTGTTCTAATAAAACGGCAACGTACCGCAACTTCCTCTCCGCTGTAATAACAAAGATTATATCTATCTATCTATCTATCTATCTATCTATCTATATTTTTTCTCCTTCATTATTATTATTATTACTACTACTATTATTATTATTATTATTATTATTATTATTATTGTTGTTGTTGCTATTATTGGGCCTATTATTTTTGGGGGAGGGGGGGATCTATATAATACCGGGGCGGCCAACAACCAGCCGGGGTGACATGAGTACTAACAAACAGTTTCCAAATGAGAAATAAGGCCAGGCAGCGACACGGTAAATCCCCCCTTCTCTCTGTCGGGGATACCGAGCCCCGGCTGTCACTGTCACCTCGCCCGCTGCTCTGCCTTACGGCGGCCCGGCTTCGCTGCTGACCGGCGGTACTCGTGCGCTCTCCGCCAGGCACAGCGCTCCTCAGCGCGGACGCCCAGCTGGTCGCCCCCGCAGGAGCGCTCAAAGGCACCCTGTCACTCACCGCCTCGGAACTCTACTTCGAGGTGGACCAAGAAGACGCTAGTTTCAAGAAAACCGGTCCAAAGGTAAGAGATTGTTAAAATCCATTTATTCAATGCAGAACAAAAAGTTAGGTATTTTAAAAACGTGGAAATGATTAAAAAACAGACTCGACATCTAACCCCGGATAGCGGACCTGCTGTTTAGCTTCACTCAGCTGGCATGGAAGCCGATTTGCCCTCGAGCCATGTCAGGATTGCTGCGCTCGTTAGAACCCCCCCTTCCGTTACGTGGGCGCACATAGTCAGGAGGACCCCAGGTCGCCCCTAGCCTAAAACACCGCAGGTTACCAACGCAGTGTTAATCCGTCCGATCATTTGTTATTACTGGGGTGTGTTTAATTTATTAGTGTTTATTTTTACATTACCACGAAGTAAATGTTTATGGGATAATACGTACGTACACACAAATTCCTTTATCCTTACAGAAAAGTATGGGCAACGTACATTTTTTAAATCAGGTATCATTTTATATTTAGCTGTTATTTGATCTAATTCTCTTGATTATTCAAATTATTTTAAATTTGAAAATAAGAAAAATGATTTCTGTCGCACATATAGCGTTACATTTTTGCATAATAAATAAAATAGTGTCAACAAATGTGTGCGCCATACATGCAGTATTGTGATGTTTATGAATCAAAAAAATTGCTTGTTTTATACATTTTAGTCTTGTCTTTTTCAAATATGTTAAATTTTCCTCATTTTAAATAACTTTAAAAAGAGGGAAAATGTTTGTAACTTTATTATTATTATTATTATTATTATTATTATTACATTCAGGATGGTTTCATCCACACATTATTTAAAAAAAATAATGCACATCGAATTGGAGGCACTTATTAAAACGATCCGTGTAGTTAGGTCCTGTGTTTCCTGAATATACTGTTTCTGTTCGTGCTGGGTGGCAACTAAATTTGATTGAACGCCGTTTAGGTTTTGCATATGGGCCTATGGTCAGCAAACGAATGAACTGATCCAGCAAAACCGCATGCGTGTTTGCAAATTTATTTTTCAATTAGGGTGAACATCAAATGTCACTATTCCTGCAGTTAACTGAAGCGGGCAACATCCACAGCGACGGCGCAGTAGTAACAAACTGACAGTAACGATGCTCCCGGTAACAATAAGATTATGAATTATTACTGTAACAATAACAAAAGATGTAGCAGCTTATTACGTTAAGCCTAAATTTACGTGACAATATTAGAGATGTGCGTAAAACATATTTCTAAAACATTATTATATAACTGTATTTCCATGATTCTGGCCTTTCGCTTGCTCATTTAAGAAAGTTGCCTGAGTTTATACATACTCGACGGTTTAAATTGGAATTTCGATCCTAAATGAAAACTTTTGCAAAAATGTTCTTTAAACATAACAGGCTTCTTCTTAGCCTTATTAAAATAAAAATTTTTCAAAGTGTTTTCTTCAATGTTAGCAGTTAATGTTCTAGCTACGGCTGACAACGAGCAACGAAAAAGTTACATTTGGCTACGTTTTTATTAGGCTGCTATAAAATTCAAAATTTCGGGGCACTTAATAGAAAATCGAGCATGGCACGTGACATGCATGGTATTTTTCAACAAAGATTTCTGATCTATGCGCAAATTTCCACACTTTGTGAAAACGTCCAAAAACATTTGTAAGAATACGTTATTTGGAAATGTACCTTTCTTTCCTGCAATATTCCATTTTCCGTTTCTTGATAAATCTCCGAGACAGAAAAAGACACATTAGCCCGTCTATATCGACACGGTCTATAGTTTGTCCAGACTTTTAGCGTTCGTTAGGATCTCCCGTGCCAGTCTCCACGTCTGCTTGGCGGCGGCTTCCAGGGCTGAGTGAGGTTTCCCCTGAAACAGGTCCAGGTTGGGTAAGAAGTAGTGCGGGCACCTCCGGCACTGCAGGCAGGAGATGAGCTGCAGCAGGATGCCGTTGAGCCGGTCGCCGAGGCTGGCCTCGTCCCAGTCGCTCTCCCGCGGGTGCTTCTCGCACTCGTACAGGAGAAGCGTCTTCATGTGGTAGTTGTCCAGCGGCTGTCCGGGCAGCTCCAGGTGCCGGTCCCGCAGGGTCTTTAGGATGGAGAGGCACTTCTTCCTGCAACCCGCCATCAGCAGCCTGTTCTCGGCTTCGCTGAACTGCAGGATCCAGGCGTCGCTCTCGGCGGAGCTCTGCTTGCTGGACAGCGAGTAGCACTCTTTGGAAAGGAGGTTGAAGCCCTCGGCTTTGACTTCTGCCACCCGATTAGGACCGGGCCAGGGGATGTGGGGCAGGGGCCACTGGGCTGCGCTTCGAGGCCAGATGCCGGTGCATTTGAAAGCGGGGGTGATCTTAACGACGTACCTCTCCCGGATCCTAAGCTTCACCTCGCTGGTGTCGGCGACCATCTTCACCACGTCCCGGTAGCTGCATTTGTCCACGGCTTGTGCCACCAGCGTCTGGAACCTGGATCTGATTTTCCGGGCGGAGAGGTACCCCGAGGCGGTGATGAACTCGACCCAGAGCGACATGCTCCTCTTCCGCCCGTCGCTGAGCTTCAGAACTGCGCAGCCCGGCAGCGACCCGTCGTCCACGAAGTTGAAGACGCCCATTTGGTTCAGGTAGAGCACGACTTCGAACTCGGTGGGAGCGATGACCTCCATCCCCTCGTAGCGGGCGTCGATCTCGCTCAGGGAGCTGATGAAGCGCGGCTCCTGCACCTCGACTTCTTTCAGGACGTCCGAGACCACCTTGCAGACCTCCCGGATGGTCTTGGCGATGGCCGCCTTGCGACTCTGACATCTCTCGTTGTAGTATTTGTTCAGCTGATAAACGAGCTTCGCCTGCGCAGCTATCATGTTGGGGCAGATGTCCGGGCTGTACACCGGGCTCTCGCGGTACGCCGACGGATCCAATGCTCACGCTGAAGCCGGAGGCAGGCTCTCCCCGCGGTGAAAGGAAAGGAGAAAGATCCTTGCGGTAGTTGTAGATAGAGTTCCCCCCCAAAAAACTGTGCACGTGTAAGTTAATGCATTATATAAATGTCAGGGGGAAAGGGCCGGAGGTGGGTGACAGAGAGCGGCTCTCCGAGGCTGCATCTCCGCTCCCTCCGCTGATGCATGTGCCGAAGGACGCGCGGCTAGTGGCGATCAGTCATTCCTCAGCCCTTCAACCTGTTTAACAGGACACCCCCCCCGTCTGCTGTGATGGCCAAACTCAGCTGGGAGCGTTTGACTGGCTTAGTTTATGAGCGCTGCCCCCAGCTGGGCCGAAGGGGACGGGCTTTCGGCGCTGTAGCCGCCGCGGAGCTGTCAGGGGGCCGCGTCCAATCAGCGCGCTGAGCCGCGCACCGCTGGCTTCTCACGGGCTTTTGGCGGTCTCTTCCACGTTAAAAATATATTTCATATTTAATACACCCTCCCCCCGTTTTAATAAAACAATGTATACCATTAATCTACAAAATATCTACATAACGAAGCCTTTAGCGTTTGAATATAGGCTACAAATATATTGTATTAAAAATATTGTTTAACGTACAGTGAATAGAAATGCGTGTAGTGTTAATGTCTCAACGTTTTTATGTAAAACGATTTAACGTGTAATTATGAGTTTTAGAACTAAATAACTGTGGCTTGCTGCGTTTGGAAACATTAGAACACCTGTGCTGGATATATTTTCTAAGTAAAATTGTTGAAAAGGCTAGTTCTTTTATATTCATTATTGCGACGAAATTCAAAGCGTGTGATGAAGTATCCTGACCTAAACTCCAAATATAAACTGATGATTACTGGAGCATTAAATTGCCTAAGAGATTACTGTAATAATTTCTGTTTATGGTACAGTGGTTAACCTGTTGTTATATTTTATGTTGGCTAGAATCTGCACTGAATATTTCTCATTTACTTTTATTCAGTTTTATTCAGTAGTATTAAACATTAAAATAATATAAATATTATTTTGTTAATCTGATACTATTTTAGGTTAACTATATGTTCATTTAAGCGACCCGCAACGAACTCTGTCATATTTTGCGAAATTACACTACGGAAATATTTCGGCTTAAACGTTACATGCATTTTCTGCTTAACCTGTGAAAATTGAGCCGTTTTGTGGTGTATGTGACATCTTTACGCTGCTAACGGCATTGTCGGTTCTTTATACAGAATACATATTTAATTCATTTTTATCATATTATAGGGTGACAGTGTGAGCCGATTCATTCATAACTGCATTTTACTCGTGTGCTTTGTACACGTTTGCTTTGTTTTAAATACGCAATTCTCATCTGTCTGCACAATTTCAACGCTTCCATGAAAGTATCTCCAAATACAATTAAACACACCAAATAAATGCTCTTTAAATAATATCTGGATGCAAATGATTTTTAATTTCAGCGGAAATACATTTTCTGGTTTTGTTTTTCTTTTTAATTTATATTGCAGACGTTTAATTAGGCTATGATAAACTATATTGATTTTTTAAATGCACCCTAAGTACATGTATTTTATAGAGCTTTATTTGCTAATTAATTATTGTAATCGCGGCTAACATCTCGTCCGTCAGGTTTATAGGGCTTTTCGATGTTAATATTCTCTTTGGGATTTAAATATTTTAGCGAAAGTTAGTGGCTGTTAATGACGTCCTCATGGTGGTTTATTCCCCTTAGTGGAAAAAGATCAGGACGTGCATGCAAACATAAGCCAACAAATTGGAATTTCAAAGGCGTGAATAACGCAGGTGGATCATTCTGCTCAATATTTACTTTCTCTAAAACAATTAATAAAGCACGCTGGTGTTTGAATGAAAACGAATATTAAGATATGCTATTAAGATAGAATGGGAAGCCGATCTATACGGTCTTTTGTTGACTTCCTAGGGACTGGATTAAATAGGAAGTTGTGGGGCTTCTCCGTGCAGCGCGTAGTGTCCTGATGCCCCTGGGACGCGGTGTCTTTGAGTGAACTTTAATTCGGCGCGGTCGTGTGCCTGGCAAACGGCAGTGGGGCCCATGCTGCTGTTTGTTACTTAGAGCAAAGGGTGTTTTTAAGCAGGAGTCGCGTGCATGACGGGGCGCGCGTCCGGCTCACCGTCCCGACTCCGATCCCCCTGAATAAAGGAAGCCCTTAGGAAGGCTTCATGCCTGAGACCTTGAGCAAATCTGGCAAGACGAAAATAGCACCGAGTTCATACTCCAGTCACACTCGGGGAAAAACCCGAAGCTGCAATTGTTGCTGAGTTTGCGTCTAAAACTGGGGATTTCAGCCACCTGAATACGCACAAAGCGATATATTTCAGGTTTAAATACACACTGCCTGTGCGTTTGTTCGTGCATCACATTGGGGCTCAGTTCTTTTTTAAAGGCTCTATATCTGTAAGAAGGCGGCTGATACTATATCCCTTATTTCTGGATATAGTTCGTGATTAGTGGATGAACAAGTGAGCGAGTGGGGGAGGGAGTTAGAGAAGGAGGGAGGAGAGTACGGAGGAAAAAAAAACGTTTCCTTTTATAGAAGCCTAGTATGGGAAAATGTCTCGTGTTGCTGCTTGTCATTTCCATACATTCCTGCTCCGGTGATGAATCTCGAGCTCCGGCGAACTGCGCGCGCGCTTTCCCCCTCTTTCCATCCAAATGAAAGTTAAAAGGGCTCCTCGTTTCGTGGGCTCTGGAAAATCCAGCCATGTCTGCGTGTAAAAGAAAAACAGCCCCGTTCATTATTCTTGCCGTCTTCTTTCGTTGGTCACAGTGGATTTATGAATGATGCGTACAGGGAAGCCTCAATCATCGTCTGGTTTCTGGCAATTCAATTCGGATACGTCACAGCAGACTATGGGGGGGGGATGTGCCTAAGTTTGAGTGAACCGTATTTGATTATTAAAAATCTAATTATTATGGAAACCAAAACTGTCTTGTAGTCAAGGGCATCTTTACCACCAACGTATCAGCCATACGTAAAATAATCTACGTGGAAATGATTCCTGAATGCTTAATAATTCACAGCAAAAGGGAATGAGTTCTGGCAGGAAATGCAGCAGTGCATGGAGCTGCTGGTGTTTTTATGGCTGTAGGTTTATGTCTCGCTCCTGTTTCCTGATCTGAAAACTCTGCTGTGGATGAGAAGCCCCCACCCCGAGCGGGGAGATACACAGGGGCCCACCACGCCAACCTTACCCCCAGTTACTCTGGGGACTGTCTGATGCTGCTTCCTCAAATTTGAATAAATAAACATAAACGATGGAGCGTGTGCTGCTGAGCATCGCCAGCCGTGCCCGTGTGGCCAGTGAGTGTCCCTGGCAGCTTGGGGCCATGCACCTGGGAGGAGGGGCCAGTCCTCCGCCACTCCCTGGAGAAGGCGCATTACCACCTGGAGAAGGCACATTACAGTACCACCTGGAGAAGGCGCATTACAGTACCACCTGGAGAAGGTGCATTACAGTACCACCCGGAGAAGGCGCATTACAGTACCACCCGGAGAAGGCACATTACAGTACCACCCGGAGAAGGCGCATTACAGTACCACCTGGAGAAGGCGCATTACCACCTGGAGAAGGCACATTACAGTACCACCTGGAGAAGGCGCATTACAGTACCACCCGGAGAAGGCGCATTACAGTACCACCTGGAGAAGGCACATTACCACCTGGAGAAGGCACATTACAGTACCACCTGGAGAAGGCGCATTACAGTACCACCTGGAGAAGGCACATTACAGTACCACCCGGAGAAGGCGCATTACAGTACCACCTGGAGAAGGTGCATTACAGTACCACCTGGAGAAGGCGCATTACAGTACCACCTGGAGAAGGTGCATTACAGTACCACCTGGAGAAGGCACATTACAGTACCACCTGGAGAAGGCACATTACCACGTGGAGAAGGCACATTACAGTACCACCTGGAGAAGGCGCATTACAGTACCACCCGGAGAAGGCGCATTACAGTACCAC
>JAODKM010000016.1:5193743-5208113 GCA_026780845.1 Petrocephalus sullivani | reverse complement strand
CCTGCCGGACACAGGCGACGGCAAAGACACGGCCCTCTGCACCGAGACGTGCAGGGCCTGCCGGACACAGGCGACGGCAAAGACACGGCCCTCTGCACCGAGACGTGCAGGGCCTGCCGGACACAGGCGACGGGAATCACCGGGCGAGCACTGTCAGCGACTCGGGCGACCTGGACGCTCGCTCGGGGCCTACCGCTCCACGCACTCCTTCACCACGGCGAAGTTGCCGTCTCCGATGACCTTCCCGACTTTGTACTTGTCCAGGATGGCTGAGGAGGTCTGCACAGTGTTTCCATTCACTGCTGACGAGAGGACACATTTTGGAGCTGCCGTGCAGCCCGACGCGTGCCTATGCAGCTCCCCCCCCACATACCCCCCACCGCCCCTTACACATGCAAGTGCATATAGAGCGGGTTTCTATCAGTCACATTAGTCTGGGGCCCCGCTGGGCCAGTCCAGGTCTGACTTACGAGCCCACATAAGCTTGTGGGTCATGTGACATTACCTTCTGGGCTTGAGTCTTCAGGCTCATCCACGGCCCTGTTCACGCTGGAGGCGGAGCTGTGATGCGGGGAGAGCTGCGGAGAAAACGAGACGAATAGCAAACCAAACCCCTGGACGGAAGGAGCCGGAATCTGTGTCACGGTGACCAAGCAAGGTGAGGGATCGAGTCCAGCGTGATATTTTATTAAAATAGTGCTGCAGACATAATAATAATAATAATAATAATAATGTGTCCGCTTGCTGGTCCCTCTTGTTGGTTTGGTTTGAAGGCACACTCACCTAAAATAGTCCTGATACTGAATAAATGCGTTCAGTGGTAAATGACCTGGACATGACTGCAATTCCTACAGTCGCCACATGGTGGCGGCCAGCTTACCCTGTGGCTCAGCACACTGCTACTGGGGCTGGGCGACTTGGCCAGCCTGGCGGGGGGCCTCTGACTGGCAGCTGGAGGGGGGGGGGGCGGTAGGGCGATGTCTCAATAGCCCTTATAAGATAAAATTATTCCAAAACAGCATGAAATTATAAAATGAGGATTTCACCATTATACAAAAGCTTAACACAAAACGTAAAATGCAGGGATCATTATGCTCAAGTATTTGTTTCCCTATAGAGGAATAGAACATCACTTCAGTACACAGGAAACAAGGTCACATTCAGCCTGTCTGTTCACAGGAAATGAGGTCATGTTCAGCCTGTCTGTACACAGGAAATTAGGTCACATTCAGCCTGTCTGTACACAGGAAACAAGGTCACATTCAGCCTGTCTTCTCACAGGAAATGAGGTCATGTTCAGCCTGTCTGTACACAGGAAACAAGGTCACATTCAGCCTGTCTGCTCACAGGAAATGAGGTCACGTTCCGCCTGTCTGTTCACAGGAAACAAGGTCACATTCAGCCTGTCTGTACACAGGAAACAAGGTCACATTCAGCCTGTCTGTACATAGGAAATGAGGTCACACTCAGTCTGTCTTCCCAAACAGCAACCTGGGAGAGGAGTACAACTCACAGATGTCAGGCTCTTTTAGCGTTAGCCTTCGGGAGACGCTGTATACTTTACAGGCATCTCAGAGTGTGTAAGACAGCAAATAGAGCATTGCTAATGGGTCACGCTTGGGTTTTCCTGTCTCCATGGAGAGAAGGCTTTCAGCTGTCGTCCGGCCGGATGGTTTGACAGCGCCCGCTGCTGGCTCTCTCTGGCAGAGCACACAGCTGGACACAGGCGGATGCAGTGACAGGACAGTACGGGAGTCTGCCTCAAACTGCCCACCATAATGAAGCACGGCCGAGGAATCATAGTCATTTATCTACTCTCTTAATAAATGCTTTCTCTGTTAATTACTGACAGTGCATGAACGCTTATGGACTGTGTGAGAAAAGCCAAAGAAATGACTGGAGAAGGCTGGAGGAAAGCCAGGCCTCAGCATGGCAGCAGCTTATGGTTTTGGAGGTGCTGCAGACCTTCACCCCGCTTACGGCAGGAGGGAAACCTCCCGTGTTTCACTGCACAATCTCACCTGGAAGGTTTAAGATGATTAGGAGACATCGTCTGTACACCCTAGCCCTCCTATCTCCTGGGGGGGTCCTAATTGTTTATTAGGACATCTGAGCATACACACGTCCTTAAGAAAGCAGAGCTGGTTTCAGGTCTGGTTTTAGTGGAACATCTTTCAGTGCCTGGCCAAGGCCATGTCATGAAGAACAGTCTTCCTTGCGGGCTCAGCGATCTCTGCCCTTTTCGGTCGCTGGCAGACCTGAGAGGTGGCCTCTGTGAAAAAGGCAGCCCAGAGCCAGACTCACGGCTCACCTGGACAGCCCAGGTATGCCAGGTTCATTGACACAGGTGGCCTGACCTGCTCTGTAGGTTCTGGAGGAGCTTAGTATCTTAGAGGAATGTGATATAAATATGACGACAATGGAGGGTAAGGAAACGCGAATTGGCAGCGCTCTCTACATCCTCCGTACCTGTGGCTGGGGGCTTGTTCCGCCGTTGCAGAGCCGGGCTCTTGGATCCGGACGGCCTCGGAGCATTAGAGGATGAGGGCTTCAGCCCCCGGCACTCTGAAGAAGAGAGGGAGGGGGGAAACAGGCAGATAAAGGGAGTAGCAAACCGGCTGGGAAGCGTCTCCTCCCTACCATGTTCCAGAACGTTCCTCATGTTCTATCACGTTCCTCCTGACGCCCAGGTTCACCTTGCTGTATCCCGCTGACATCCCTCCTCGCTCCCCCCACAGGCTGTACTCTCCCCCTGGCCCCCCTGACAAGCCCCCAGGCTTTGATGGGACAGCAGATTCACTTTATGCATCTCAATGGCTTCTGGATTGAGTTGAGGGAAAAGGCTAGGCCTGGGGTGCATGGAGCACAGGAGGGAGGAGGAGGGAGGAGACAGGAAGAGGACGGAAGTAGTGAGAGAAGGAGGGAGAAGGAGGAAAGGGGTGGGAGGAGGAGAGAGGAGATGGGAGGAGGAGGGAGGAGGAGGAAGGGGGTAGGAGAAGGAGAAGGAGGGAAGAGGAGGGAGGAGGAGGGAGAAGGAGGAAGGAGGGAGGAGGAGGGAGGAGAAGCACCGGAAGAAGACAGAGGATGAAGAGCGGAGTGGCCCTGCAGACAGGAGGACTTCTACAGCACCTAGAAACAGCTTAAGGATGGAACCACAGAGTCAGCTGTCAATAGCCTTGTACTCTCCAGTCGGCACTTTAGGGGGGTAAAACCCACACAGCTCTGGCGGCAGGCAGTAAGCTGTGGGCCGGGCTGAGGGATCAAACCTACGCTTCCACGTTGCGGGTGCTGATTGGTTCGTCACCTGTCCACTCCCTCAGCCAATAACAGTTTTCTAACAGCCTGTCTTCAAAAACATAAACATGACAGAGGAAGCTGCCAGCTTCGCCTTCTCAGCTGCCTGCTCAGACAGTTCTTCATTGACTGACAGGTAGCTCTTGAAGTGGTATTTCAGCTGGGGGTGATGGGGGGGAGGGGCTTGCTGACGATTCGTCCCGCTGACACCCTGACGAATGTTTCTGGGCACACAGGTGGCATCTGCCCAGCGAAGATGACGGAGATAAATAAAGAATGAAGCTACAGGTCGATAGTGGACTTGGATCCTGGCCTCAGACCCACCCTCACTGTGTCTGAGAGCTGGAGGGAACCACGGTCTGGCCGGGGAACACAGCCTGAACCAGCTCCAACTCCATCCGGAACAGGTAAATACCGCCTCCTGCCCCGTCCTTAGGGGGCGCCGTGCTGTAATGGCTACCTGCCCTACCACTTTCTGGTCGCGTGTAGGAAGTGTCAGTTGACGTACATTTAAGCATCACCACACACCAAACACAGCTACTAAGCCAGGAGCTTGTGCATGAATCAATATTTTTCTGAAGAATACCCTCTAGGGAAGGGTGGTGCAGTTACATTGGAGGAGTGGTGTGCTTGGTCCTCCAACCAAGAGAGCAGGCAGCCAGTGTGAGGAAGCCTGGCCATGTCACAGGACCTGAAGATTCAGAAGTGTGGAGATGCAGTAACTTCAGACGTACCGCTCACAAATGTAGCAGAGGCCTTGCCACTGAGGTCCAGCCCGAAGTCATCCTGGGCGTAGCGGTACTTCTCAGGACCACAGGCAATGAAGACATCATCATCTCCAAAGAAGTCCTGCAAACAGGTGATCTGGAGAAAAGAGGACAGAGAGGAGTAAGAGAGGTGGGCTGAGGTACACCCTGGGTGGGATGCCAGTCCCTCACAGGGCACGGGGCTGGGGTACACCCTGGGCGGGCTGCCAATCCCTCACAGGGCACGGAGCTGGGGTACACCCTGGGCGGGCTGCCAATCCCTCACAGGGCACGGGGCTGGGGTACACCCTGGGCAAGCTGCCAATCCCTCACAGGGCACGGGGCTGGGGTACACCCTGGCCGGGATGCCAGTCCCTCACAGGGCACGGGGCTGGGGTACACCCTGGATGGGATGCCCGTCCATCACAGGGCACAGGAAACCTATACATACACTACTAGCATTTTAAAGATGCAAATGATCTCATAAAGCCAGGAATCATACACATTCTCCATAATCCTTTTCTCAGTGTGTTTTCTAAGCGTGTGTAAACCTCGCCCCCAGCAAGCCACCATGGGGAACTTGCGTCACACACTCGTGGCTATAAACTCATCGGCTACATGACTCGGATACAGAGCCATTCAGAAGCATCATAAGCGAGAGCAGAAAAGCCCCCCCAGAGGACAGGCTGCCGCACAGCCCCCCAAATCCATTTCAACGCTCTTCACAGGGGGCACCGTCCCAACCAATCAACATCTTGCAAAGATCTCTGGGAGCATTCTGCAGGATCCACTTCCTGCAGCTCCTCCCCATATCCTCAGAAGTGCCATCAGCTGGGTGTAAGTCGCCTCTCTGGTCCTTAAAAGTGAAGATTCCCCAACGCAGCACTTTCTGCCTGTGAGCACAGCCGGGGCATTCTCCTGCAGGCGGGACTCGCTGCTCTTGCGTGTGTGACATGCGACATCTGCGGGCAGCATGCGGGGACTGCGCACGTGATCCCACTTGGGATGTGGAACCTGCTGATGGGGAACCTCACAGATTCTAGCAGGACCTGGTCATCTTGGGTTTGGAGGAACCAGGAATGACATGGTCATGGGCGTCCTGGTCAGCTTGGGTTCAGAGGAACCGGGAACAACACGGTCATGGGCATCCTGGTCAGCTTTTCCAGGGAGAGACTAAGAAGATAAACCAGCAACACCGGAAGTGGGCCCCTAGAATCCTTCTGGGCTGGCCACTTAGCACTGAAGGCAGGAGATAGTGTGAGGGTAGCCCAGAGCTCTAATAGCCAAAGATCCAGCCAGGCAGCATGTACAAAGGGTGGGGGGGGGGCTTTTCTTTTCTCTGAGAGCAAATCCCTCCATTGGGGTTGGGGGGGTAGCTTCCTCTGGTACGAGCGCCGCGGAATACAAATGAAGCCACACTTCTCAGCGTGATCGTTTAGAGGGATGCTTACAGGCGGCGGCGTTGCCATGGCAGCAGGGTGTCAGGCAGTGCTCCACAAACCAGCAGTAAGTGGGGGGGGGGCTGTAATAATTACCCATGCAGAGAGAAGCCTAAATTGGAGTATCGTCATGGCGATGCAAGCTTTCATGAGGGGAGGGGTTGTTCTTGTTATAATGACTCTCTCGTCCAATGAGGGTAGGGGTGTGACGGCTTATCTGTATAGGGTCGCAGCAGGTTGGAGCCTCCATGGAATGTTGAAGCTACACGGCCTGTTTGGATAAAATAGTGTGGCCTACGGCCTGCAGGAGGCCCCAGGGCAGCCCGCATAAGCTCACTCAGGGCAGGAATCGGACCTGAAGGTGCAGGCTGCACTCACACCCATCTGTTACACATCACTTCAGGAAAACTACCGTAGCACAGCAATTTACAAGCTAAATAGGGGCCACTTAATTATTGCATTAGCCAGCTTCCAATCATGGGACGCACTCCTGATAGAACCGAGGAAGACATCTTGAGCAGGTGTGTTCAGCTGCAGACCACAGACCCTCACGACTCTCCCTAACCAGGCTGGACAGCTCAGTCTACTAGCTGAACATGTCTGTGGATTAGGCCAAAAAATATATTTTGTACTTTTTTTCCCCACTGTCTCAAATCCTCAGCAAGATCCGAATGTTTGATGTTGCTGTTCACAGACACCTCAGCTCAGTGTTACAGTGGCACTGCACAATGAGCGATGTACCGGAGACAGCCACGCTTTCGATTACCAGAGCCCGTGTCAGAGGCTCCAGGCAGGTGAATGAGGTTTGGGGGCCACGAGACGGCTCTTTAGCATATGGAAGAATTTGCATAGCTGTGATTAAACCCGGCTGTGGCAGTACACCACAGAAAGGGGTCAGCAGTGAGCACCCAACACCGGCAACCCCCATTGTCCTCCCACGAAGGAGACCACGAGCATGGCCATGCTGCAGCGTGAAGGTCACCGCAGTCACTGCACTGCAGAGGCAGAAGGTTCTCTGGGACCCTAATGCTGGGCCAGCTCTCAGCAGAGTCTCATCACAGCACCACGGGGAGGGAGGCACAGAAAGGCCTGCGTGTCAGACTAGAACCAAAAAAACTGGAAATGATAAAGGGTGCACCAGGTACCCCTGTGGGACTCTGCGGCAGGGCCTCCTCTGGCCTGCAGCAGCACCGCAGGTCTCCTGGGCACGAAATGGATGCATTTTCTGGGGGCGTGTCGTCAGGGTGGCCACTGTGGGGGGGGGGGGGGTGCATTTATCATCAGCATTATGGGTTTCACTGCTAATTATTGCCCATTATTACCCTGGCAACCTGGGCCAGCAGTGAGCCAGCAGTCTGAATTAACAATGAATCAGCCTCATTTTGATAAATATCATGCTGAAGCCTCTATCAGGCAAACCTGCTACGATGGCAGACTGGGCAATGCTACGCTATGGCAGACTGGGCAAAGACCAACACGTTATGGCAGACTGGGCAAAGACCAACACGTTATGGCAGACTGGGCAAAGACCAACCCTATTTAGATTAAAATATTGGACTATTTAAATTAAAATTCATCTGGACTGGCATTTTTCCCATATGCACATCCACAATAGGTCATATAAAATCTGATTATAGTCTGTAAGACTATTGTGACTGTACTTCTGTATGTGAGAGGCACCAGTTTCACCACCACATGGAGATTTGACCCCATCAGCAGCTCCAAACACAGACACACGCACACGCACACACACACACGCGCGCACACACACACACACACGCGCACACAGACATACACACATTCCGGAGCAAACGGTCACTCCTCACTTAGCATCATACTCACAGCTGCATCCTCATATTACTCTATGGAGCTGAAAAGGGCAGGCAGGTAACACACTAACCCTGACTGTCAGCTTCCCTGACAGCAAAACTGTGGTAAACAGCAGCAGAATTCCCATGACGATACATGAGGTCGTGACCTTCAGCTCCTCCGATGTCATTTCCTGTCCCTGCTCTGGGTTCACACTAATTGAGATGAGAAATCTCTGGTAATGTAATAAAAGCCAATAGGATGATACAATGGGCCAAGTTAAGGAAACCAGAAGTATACTGGCCGATCGTGCTGACACCCTGACAAGCTCACATCACAAACACACCCTCCCCCCAACCCCCCGCCTGGCTTTAGGCGGTATGTCCTTCAGCATCAGGTTTTCTGGATGTATAACCCGGTACTAGTAGGGTCCCTGTACAATTTAGATCATTGACAAAGGGCCTAAACAAGAGAGGCCCAAAGTAAGGCCAGCCAGGTTGGGCGGCACACACTTAAGTGTCATTTTCTACGTGACAAAAGTAATTGTGGCTCGCTGGCGATGGGCAGTGATGTGAGTGTAGGGGGCAGTGATATGAGGCCCCGAATCCCTCACGCCCCGCTTAGACTGCCTCTCAGCCTTCGGGCGAGCAAAGGGCATCACCCACAAAAGAGCCCCTAAATTACAGCCGAGGCCGGACAGGCTGCAACCATCAGCAGCAGGGCATCTGAGGACAAGCCAGAAGCACATCGTCACGGCGAGAAAGGTGACACCCAGGGCCCGTTGACGGGAGCGTCCCGGTCCGCACGGGACACTGTGCCAAGTCACCACTTCCATACCCTTCTAGGAATGATCCCAAAGGACCACTTATAGCTGTTGGAGATCGTGGTCGCTTGGCCTGTTTGGATTTTTAAGAGTCACAGCTCATTAAAAGAAGCACATATTAAACAGCAAAATTGCACAACTGAGAGGGTGCTTCACCTTTTCCAGCTAATCCCCAAAATCCAGCCTGTGTTGCAGATGCTGAGGAGGAGCTATCGTCTGAGAGCCGCCCTGGCTAATGCGTGACAGTGGTTTCGTTTTTCAGGGTCACATTAGTTTATTTGCTTCAGTCAAATCAGGCATCATGAAGAGAAGTGGGTAATACACAGGACAGCGAGGTCCAGGGAGCCAAAGTCCAGACCAAGATTTTGTTTGAACTAACCAGCTGAGTATAAAGACTCACAGTCACAGAGTTCTCCACTAGTTGCTTGAAACAAAATCTTGATATGGACTTTTACTCTCCGGACCTGACCTACCCACCTCTGTTCATGACTCACTGTAGATGGGACCACGCTGAGCCCCGTTTCACCCAAGAAGGAGCAGTCTTGGTTGTCTGACTGCAAATTCTACAATCATTAATTTAAGCCCCCTTCAGGGCAGAAAACTGAATTGCACCAAGGAATGGAATTGCCCGGGCAGTCAGGCAGATCCGGCTTGTACCTGCTTGCCATCCAGAGTGTAGAGCCGCTTGACGGGCCCTGAATCCAGCTTGATGGCCTCCGTGATGTCAGCCAGGACCTGCTCGAAGGAGTGGGCCGTCTTCTTGTTCAGCAGCACGCGCACAGCCTTGCGGGGCTTGACCCCGCCGCGGATCACCGTCACCAGTTTGGGTTTAATGAAGTCCTTAGTGTCCCGCTGCCTGCTGCGGGGCGAGCCCGGGGTGGGGCGGGATCGCGCCCCCCCTGCCTTCATGTTCACCGACCAGTTGGGGTTGGTGTTCTGGGCATAGTCCACCTTGCGGTATGGCTCGTTGGAGGCACACACATAGCTCTCACCTGCAGAGAGAGGAACAGAACACCCACCACTATAAACAAAACCATTTAAGCTACCATATAACCTCAATGCAAACTCTGAGAACATAATAGCACTAAATAGCCACAGATGTTCCCACAATATACAGACTATGTCTAGTGGTACACCACTGGAAATCTTTACGGATTCCAATAACCAATATGTTTGTGTCTAGCATTACTAATAATCAACGGTGAGACTTGGCAGGCTTGCTGGCACAGATTATCAGAATGCAGTTACATCTTTTTTATTTGGTGGAAAACTAAAGATTGATCTGCAGACCAGAAATAATAATAGATTAAACACATATCAAGGGCTGGTACTCTGTGATCTCTTCTAAGTGGTGAATAAGTCAACAAAATCCTTCATCCTCCACTACGGAAAGCGGCTGATCGTCCAATGCTGTCATCTCCATTATTTCAGTAGCTATGTCTTGAGCTCTGGTGCTGCTAATTTTGAATATTGACTAAAGTATGTCAGCCAGCAATATCAGCAAAGATTGACTTAGTGGACCAATACCGGTGCCTTGAATTTTAGAAAACATCGCCCGATACAGATACATTAACCAATATATCTCTAACTATGTCACATTCATGGAACCACATGTCAAGTTTAAAGCCAACATGGACTTAGGAAATAGCAGCCAATAAGAATAAAGGACACAGTCTTATTGAATGATATTCACGAGGTCCCTTATTCCTGCATATAACAACATCTCAATTAAATGTCTATTTAATAATGCATTCAAAACACATATAATAAATAATGCATTAAAGGCAAAGTCTCTGACAGTTTGCAAGCTTTCAAACACACAATTTAATCCATCTCATTACCCTGAACTGTTTCGGTATTAATTTGGCACAGAGAGAAGGACCCACAGATCTCAGAGGCACCAAGAAACTGTTTAAGGATTAATTGAACACGGGGGGAAAGATTCAGAGATCTCAGAGACATCCAGACTCCCTGAAAATTAGAGCTGTGGGACATGAGGGTCACAGGACGCCCCCCCCCCCCGCAACCTCACAAGCTGCTGCTTAAGACTGTAGCGGAAGCCTCCAGAGGGAAATGTCCTAACTCCAGCTCAAAACAGGCGTGTCTCAGAGAAACCGCTGAATGCAAAGAATGGCTTTCCTCGGAAGTGACACCTCACCGTCTCCAGCAGGAAGGAGCCACAACACATCCGGCAAATGAGGAAGACCACGTGCTGAGGGCTGTCTGCCCAGAACATCTGGATCATTGTAAAACTGCAACTAATCCAGACAGCCACAATCGGTTATGAGTGAAATGAATAAAGGGCGCATAACAATAACCAAGTTACACGCATCACTCATTTCAGAACAGTACCTTTTTCTGCTGTGAAACACATGATGAACACATGAGGGATTAATGCATACAGAGGGATGGAAAAATGTGGGAAATACCTGACAAGACATTAACATGAAGGACATAGTGGGACTTCTTCATCAAGAAGGAGAGCCTACAGTTCCTTGATGGATGAAAGAGTTGGACATCTACTCTGCGTTACAGAACGTCCCATATATCTTAATGTTGTTTGGATCAGGTGGCTGGAAAGGCCAAGGAAGGTGTCTAACTTCATCTCAGCGTTCATGAAACTCCTTCTGAATCTGTTTAGCAGTGTGTAGGGGGCATTATCAGAAGGGGGCTGTGTCTGCACCATAGGGTGCATCCAGCCTTGTGAAATGGCCTCATATTCGGTAGCTGTTATATGACCATGGAGAGCAACCATCAAACTCAATGGCTTCCAAGGGACGGAAGCCTTTACCTGCAAACATTGGGCTTGTAGGCTTCCTCGACCTGTTTCCAAATGAAAACCAACCCGGACGTAGGGGAAAGGGTGAGGATGGCTCCTCAGACCTCGTTCCTGCTTTATGTTGCCCGGCAGTCGGGCATTATACCTCTAACTCCCAGGTTTGGCATATGCTGGCGTGGTTTTGACACTGGTCCCCGTTCACCTGCAGTCCTGCCACTTGTCTTTGTCCTCATGTTGCTCTGAAAGAGCGCATATCAGAGGGCCAGTCCTCAGATGTCTCTTATGCTAGACACATTTACTGCCAGCCGGCCCCCAGCCTAATGGAAGACCTCAGTAGCTGCATTTGTGTAACTAATTTACTCACTTCTGATTATAGTACTTTTCCATGAGGCAAAAGTCACGGCATTTTGTCATTATAAATACAAGCCGCTGCTATTTACAGTAACTGATGCTGCTCAGTTTAATGCGTGTTTAGTCCACTGAACCGCACAAAATATACATAACATTTTAAGAGCCGAAGAAACTGGAGACTGAAAAGAACGGGGAATAAATTTGAGCCTTAAAAAGAATCACAATAAATAAATCTCCTGCACTTTCTCCTTGAAGGACTCCTGACATTTCAAAACCTGATATTATCCCCTTAATAAACGTCCCTTGTCAATGCCAGTAAGAGACCCCAAGACAAAGCCTTCTGTAATCTATCAGCCAATTTGCGTCATGCAGTACGACACGCCCCTGTCCAGGGGGCCGAGGATGGGGTGTCCCAGGTGAAACTTCGCACGGCCTGACACCTCTAGGTTTGCAAAAGATCTGCGGGTTAATTCATTGCTTAATGCTCCGCCCTCCCCACGGCCCATATCCCACGGCAGAGGGAAATCCCGTCCCCCTTATTCTGCTTCATTTACATTAACCTGAGGTACCGCACAATTCATTACGGCCCCTAACTGGGACGGAACATTTAAATTAACGCTCCAGAAATATGCGATGAGCCAGGTGATGAAACGCAATAAGGAATCGGCGGGCACCTCCGCACGGTCCCCCGCCTCCCTCAGCGGGCGCCATGCCTGGGGGTCAGTGACAGGCGGTGAACCCCATAGGCAGGCCGGTCATGACGATGTTACCAGGACCATGTGCCGGGAGGGGACCGTGCCGGGGGGCGGGCTGCGCGTCCCGGTGACAAAGCGATCCGTGCCACGCCGGTATCTCAGTGGCAGCCCCATGCAATGCGCCGGACGGCGATGCCGGGGACTGGGCTGCGCGTCCCGGTGACAAAGCGATCTGTGCCACGCCGGTATCTCAGTGGCAGCCCCATGCAATGCGCCGGACGGCGATGCCGGGGACCGGGCTGCGCGTCCCGTGACAAAGCGATCTGTGCCACGCCGGTATCTCAGTGGCAGCCCATGCGATGCCGGGGACTGGGCTGCGCGTCCCGGTGACAAAGCGATCTGTGCCACGCCGGTATCTCAGTGGCAGCCCCATGCAATGCGACGGACGGCGATGCCGGGGGCCGGGCTGCGCGTCCCAGTGACAAAGCGATCTGTGCCACGCCGGTATCTCAGTGGCAGCCCCATGCAATGCGCCGGACGGCGATGCCGGGGGCCGGGCTGCGCGTCCCGGTGACAAAGCGATCTGTGCCACGCCGGTATCTCAGTGGCAGCCCCATGCAATGCGCCGGGCGGCGATGCCGGGGGCCGGGCTGCGCGTCCCAGTGACAAAGCGATCTGTGCCACGCCGGTATCTCAGTGGCAGCCCCATGCAATGCGCCGGACGGCGATGCCGGGGGCCGGGCTGCGCGTCCCGGTGACAAAGCGATCTGTGCCACGCCGGTATCTCAGTGGCAGCCCCATGCAATGCGCCGGGCGGCGATGCCGGGGACCGTACCTTCTACCAGCTCGTCCAGGCTGCTGATCTTCCTGGCGCCGTCCAGCGTATATATGCAGCGGACGCCCTGGGGCAGGCTGCCGCTGTCCGACAGGGACTTGGTGAGCTCCATCAGCAGCGCGCCCAGCGACCTGAAGCGGGCGCCGGACACCGCGTACGGCAAGCCCTGGAAGTAGCGGTCCCCGTTGCGGTAAAAGCGCACCTTCTTGGCTCTCTTCTCCGAGCTGAGAGCCTGCAGGGTGCGCGTTCGGTAGAAGCTGCAGTTGGCGCTGTGCGCCGGACTCGGTACCAGGCTGCTGCCCCTGGATCCAGCCTGCGATCCCGAGCCGGACCGGCGTGTAGCCCGCTGCGCCTTGTCCCGCTCGTCAAAGTGCTCCAGTTCTATGGCTGACATTGCTGCTTAGTGGGAGAGCAGTGTTCGGGCAGTGGTTTCTCCCAGCTATGTGGGTACAGCCCCCTTCGCGGCTCGTTCTGACGGACGGATCACTGGGACCGGGGGTAAGGGCGTCGCATTAGGAGGGGATCGGCGCTCACACGTCAGCGCACATCCTGCTGCTGGGTAACGGGGAGCGGGTATGGTGCCCCGATCATGCAAAGGGTACAAAGCATCCACCGCGAAGCCTGCTCATACCTCCATATATCCCCCCCAGAAAAGCACCAATTCCTCAGTACAGCCCTCCGAATTGCAACAAAAGCCGAATTCAGATGCACAATGTATACATGGGTCCGGAAAAGCCGCAGGCGTCATCGGACGCCTTAGATATGGTGTCTCCAGCCTCTCGAGGTATTTTTTGGGAAGGGGAGGCAGCGCATATTGACTGACAGCTGCTGTCGGCGCGGATGCTGCAGTCTCAGCCAAGGCTCGGCCATCCCCGCATATCCCTCCTTTGTCCTTTGTTGTTCCTCCTACAAATGCAAGGTCCGGGTGATGCGATGCTCGGGTCGGCCGGAGAGCAGCGGGAGAAGCGGCTCGCTGGAGCTCCCAGCCGGGCAGCCGGGTAAGCGGAGGGGAAGACCGGCCTCTGCGGGGTCCTAAAGACACACCCACGCCGCCTGCATGGCGTCCCCGCTCCCCCCCGAGGCGCACGCCGCCGGTCCGGTGTACCGCAGTGTGCTGGCTGCAGCCTCGGCTCGATGGCAGGTGTTTTAGAAGGAGATTCCTTCTCTCCGGCGGACCCTGGGCAAGATATTGGCGTCCAAGATAAACTTCGTGATTTAAACATGCTGTTTTTATACGTGTTCCTCGGTTAAGGAAAAGAGAATAAGAAAGCATGTCCAGCGCCAGCATGAACATATTAAATAATACATTCAGCAATATACGAAATGAATAAGGGCGAAGATGGACTGTGGGGAACGGAATTAAATAAACAGGACTAGTAATAAAAAGCACCGAATGCGGACCGGTCAGTTTCAATTGTGGTTGCTCTCCAACAGGTCTGGCTTCAGAGTTTGTGATGGGCACCCAAAATAGTACCATCTCGAGCGTTATGTTAAGATTGGAGAGGTTTGTCAAGCACTTCACCTACAGTGGAGGAAATAATTATTTGACCCCTCGCTGATTTTGTAAGTTTGTCCATTGACAAAGAAATGAAAAGTCTC
>JAODKM010000016.1:5170885-5183436 GCA_026780845.1 Petrocephalus sullivani | reverse complement strand
GCCCAACCTCACATGGGAATCTAGCCCCTACCACACTGGGGATGGTAACCCCTACCTCACAGGGACCTCTAGCCCAAACCTCACATGGGAATCTAGCCCCTACCACACTGGGGATGGTAACCCCTACCTCACAGGGGCCTATAGCCCAACCTCACATGGGAATCTAGCCCCTACCTCACTGGGGATGGTAACCCATACCTCATAGGGATCTCTAGGCCGTAGCTTGCCAGGAACTCTAGCCCCAGCTTCACAGGGGCCTCTAACCCCTGCCTCACAGAGGACTCTAGGCCCTACCACACCGGGGACTGTAAAACATATAAAATATGCTTAAGATAATAAGGTAACTCATTATTGGGGATTATTATATGCAATGAAGAAAGTACTAAGTCATTCAGTAGCTCTCTGGGTTTCTGGGAGAGAGTTTGGAACCATAGTGACTAAAACCTGCCTCCTCCCTCCTCCGCTGTATTTTATGAATAATCAGTAAATTTATCTTGGATCAGAGATCTGCCTGGGACACACCTTACACTCATGTCACTGAGGTAGGATGAAGACCATGTATATATTTAAGAATTAGCAAGAAAACTTTAACATCAGTCCTAGAAGCTACAGGAAACCAGTGCAGGAATTTAAGAGTAGTGTGTTGTGATCTCTGTGGCTGGTACGTGTTAACAATCTGGTGACGTATTAACACTCTGACAGCAGCACTCTGGACCCGTTATAGATTTGAAATAGATTTCTTCGGTAGACCAAAGAAGTGGGCATTACAATAATCTATTCTACTTGAAAGAAAAGCATGTATCAGTTCTTCACATTTGACATGACAGCATACCCCGGACTTTAGTGGCGTTGCGGAGATGGTATTATGCTGTTTTGCAGACACTGCTGATATGGCTGATAAAGCTACCATCATAAAGCATTCCCAGGTTTCTAACTTATCTTTGCCCTCAGAGACGTTGATTCTAAGGACACCAGTATATCCTTCTTCTGTACTTTACTCCCAATAACAAGAATCTCTGTCCTTATTTGCTTGCAGAAAGTTGCATATGCATTCAGGCAGGCAGTGGATCGATTCATGTGCATCAGCATCTACAGAGAGACATAGCTGTGTTCTGATGGAAGCTCATTTTATGTTTATTTATCATGCTTGACAGTGGTAGTATGTAGAGATTAAATCATAGGGCCTAAAATTTAGCCTTGGGGGAATAACAAAACTGCTTGATGTCTTGAGATATAGGCATCAAGTGCAACACGGAATTTTCCCACTTAGGTATGATCTGAACCAGTCTAAGACTGTAGCAGAGAGGCCAAGCCTGGTGTGGCCAGTTCAACAGAATCTCATAGCCTGTAGTGGCAGCACTGAGATCTAGAAGAGCAGGAATGGAGGGGGTTACCCGAGTCTTTGTTTAAGTTTCAATCAT
The DNA here is from genome assembly GCA_026780845.1 of Petrocephalus sullivani. NCBI lineage: Eukaryota > Metazoa > Chordata > Actinopteri > Osteoglossiformes > Mormyridae > Petrocephalus > Petrocephalus sullivani. The sequence continues at coordinate 5,182,015 of JAODKM010000016.1, read as the reverse complement.
TCAGCACTCTCTGCCTGAGAGCCAGACCGAAACACTTCATGGAGATTATTAGTGTGACAATAATCAATCAACTGAACAGGCACAACTTTCTCAATTATTTTACCAAGAAATTTAAGGTTAGAAATTGGCGTATAATTACTAAGCACAGTACTTTTCTTCAATATAAGCCTGACAATAGCACTTTTAAGGCATTGTGGGAAAATTCCTTCTTTCAGAGAAAGATTGATAATATTCAGCACATCTGCCGCCAATTTAGAATTTACTTAAAATACTTTGTATGAAGGGGATCGGACGTGCAGCTCGATAAGTTTAGAAGTAATATAACTTTGATTAATGAATTACAGTTGACAGGAGAAAACACAGACAGATTATTTGAAACGATACAGCGGGGTGGATTCCGGCCCAGGTTCTGGGGGAGAGAATGCCCTATTCCTTTTCTTTTAGCTGCCATGTAATCACGGAAGAAGGCTGCAAACTTTGCATTTGTGAACAGTAAGAAGCTCGGATTCTGATTTGGGCTAATCAACCTACTGTATGAATAGTAGGTTACTTTGTAAAAATCACAATGAGCCTTCGTGCACTGCCGTGTTCCTTCTGGGCATCTGCAGTCTCTCTTTGAGCTTTACAACTGTCCTTGTGCTTTTCCCTGACAGTCTTAGTTTTCAGTGTACTTATTATTATCCATAATTTGAATATAATTGGCCAAATGTAACCAGATTGGCTTGCGTGTGCTAAATAATCAGTAGTTCTGTCCCTTAGTTGCCTTAGTTAAATAAGCCAGCCTAAGTTAACCCAGCTAATCTTAACCCTTCCTAGCCTGGATTACTGGGTTTGTCAGTTGTGGTGGATGAGAAGGTGGAGATGAGCCAGCAGGAAGCAGGTCGCACAGGGTCGGCCTGTTTGCCTGGTAACTTTGAGTTTGCCAGGGGGGATGTCGGCCCCCCCTTCTGCCCCATAGCTGTGCTGTGAGCAGGTCGGTCCCCGTGCAGACGGCACAGGTCCTTGTGTCATTCTGGGCTGTCATTAGCAGCCTGACAAACAGCACGCTGAGCTTCACACAGCCTCGATGCTGCCAGAGTGCCGGGGCTTGCGGTATCAGCCCGGATACAGTCATGGGAGACGCCAGTGAAACAGCAATTTCCCGTATCTCTATAATGTGCGATTAATCATTTCCAAGCAGCTTCCCAAAGGTAAGTCAGGCACCTAAAGAGACTTTCATTGTAGGTGCTCCAGTGTCTCCAGAGTCGTTTTATGCAGAGCACAAAGTTATAATGATTAATTATCCCACTCAAACAGTACTTTTCAATCCTTTGTTCGGAAGAGTGGGACACAGATAAATGTAATTTACTTGAAAAGCTTGCTGGTTGGGCAGAATAATGCGGTAAAACTCTGCAATCCAGGGCAGCGCTTTCAGAGCAAATGGCTGCCAGGACTATATTTATATGACTTGAAAATGTTTGCCTTCTTGTTGAATTTGCATCTAAGGAAGTTTAATGTTTGGAGGGTTGACAGTAACTTATTTTTAGAAGTGAATTGGTATGGTCCAAAACATGCTTTTTCCCCTGCTGGATGAGCTATTCAAAGAGAAATTCTTTGTTTAATTATGCTGGAGATGGATAACTGTGATGACAGTTGACTGGCTTGTGATGATGAGTTTCCTTGTCAGTCTGATGTCAATGTGTGGGAAAACTCCCAGGTCCTCACCAGCAACACTGACACCTGTCATCTGCTTCAGAATAACACTGCCACCCCACCCCCTGGTGGACACTAACGACTAGATCGACACATCCATGATTTTATTATCAGAAGTCAAGAGTATTTGAGCCACGAGTTAATCAGTGAGAAACCTTCCGTCTTTGAATGTTCATTACATGTCTTCGGTAGAATGTCACCAAGCATATGAGCCTAATTTGTGTTACTAATATTCTTGTTTTGATATAAAAGCGTATTGCTGAATTATGTTCTCAGCTAAGGCTGTCTTTAACAAAAATCTCTTCTATTTGCCCCTTCCATACCTGTGTAGGTGCAGAGCTCTGTGCCTGGCCCGTACTGGCAGGCCTGGCCCTTACTGGAAGGCCTCGGTCTCCCCAACCCTAATTCCTTTTCCGCTCTCTTCCAGATGTGACTGTCTAGATGCTGTCAAATCACGGTTTCTTGATTTTGCTCTGGTGAGGGTAATACTCAAATCTACTTTCTTTTTTAAAAAAAAAAAAGAAAGAAAAAACTAAGACTCAAGACTGGTGTCAGTGGAACAATGCACCGGATCAATCTGAAAAAAAAAAAAGGTAGCTGATGTATTCAGGCCCTGCCTTCAGCAGGACTCAGCAAAAGGGACTCATAAAATTAGATTTTTATTAAATGCTCCAAAGCTGGTTAAAGTGTAATTCCAGCCAGTTCTGCCTCTTTTTATGGGGCGCTTGAAGGATCCTCAACAGCATCCCATTCACAAAACAAGTGGAGACACTCTGCACTCTCTGTAAAATAAAAAAAAGAGCTGTAGTTTTAACATGATCCTTGGACAGCCATTCATACCCTCACTGGGATCTTTACCACAGGGATCTTTTTCAGTTACTGGTAATGTGATTATTTAATATAGAGTAATGATAGTATTTGTAGAGAAATACATTGTACAGTAGTCTCAATATTAAAAATGTATTTAATATAAAAACTGTCATGATCAGCCCCGCCCTGCGTGTCTAGTCCCGGTGTTTCCCTCAGGCGCGGCTTGATTGGCCTCACCTGCGCCTCGTTGTGCTTTCCTGATGTGTTAATCCCTTCGTTTGCCTGATCACACCCACCTGGTGTTTCCTCCTGGATGTCTTGCCCTATTTAGTCGGTCTACGTCCGGTTCCCCATGTCGGTTATTGTCTGAGCAGTGTTGATGTTCCCTGTGGCTTGCTTCCATTTTGTTTTCCCCTATTTTTCCCAATAAACACCCCTTCGAGGGGTAGAAACCCACAGCCAGCAATATGGGCCGTTCTTCCCACAGCAAACGCCACAAAAACATGTATTTAATATTAAAAATGTATTTAAGTAAAATGTATTTAAATGTATGTAAACTAAAAATTTCCAGGTATTAAATTGCACAAAGTTGCTGCATTAACTCTTCAGCACCAAATTTTTTACTAATCACTTCATTGGCAGTTTCAGAGAAGGTCTGACCAATGTAGATGGGGGGGGGGGGGGGGGTGTGACCAACTTAATCACAAGTCCAGCCAGTCCTATTACTGGGCAAATGCCAACCAATCACAGAAGGTTTTGATTACTGTAAACAGGAAGCAAGCAACTAATATTTTTAAACACTCTCACACACACCCCGACCAGTACTTCCAGTGAATCCTGTGATCTGTGCGAGAGCTGGTGCCAGGCCAGAGAACAGGATGCTGGTGCCCTCTGACCTGCTGTCACATGGGAGGTACGGCAATGCAGGAGTGCATTTTTAGGCCACAAGCATGACCCTTGTGAAGGAAATAGCAACCATCCCAGAGAAAGCTGCTACTCTGAGAAAACACCCCAAATGCACCCTGTGCTAAATCTAACCAGCTGACCCCATTTAAACCCACCAAGATGACTGATATAATCAGGGTCAGCTGGCATTCATTACCCTGAACTGGCTGTTGATCAATTGCCACAATAAAACTTGATCCGGCTCTGTTCTGTGCCGATATCTCCTGGTAGCTCCCGATATGCATCAAGCTGATTGCTTGACTCATATTACATATTGATGTCTGCATTGGTTTTTGCATCATTGATTGGGATGTTTTTGCAAGAAAAATGTATGTCACAGCCAAAAATAAAAGTTGTATAACTAAAACATTGCTCTTAGAATTTTGCAACTTAAATTCAATGACAGTCATTTATTACCAATGCCCTCACCAAGCGAAAGAGCCTTTCATCGATCTGGGGCATTTGCTGTTTTTCCTGTGTGAGTCTGCGCTGTGTGACTCGGCATGGTCCACAGTGTGGGAGGCTGGATGTTGTTAAAGCTCTTGCAGATCCCGCCATTCGGGCATCTGGGCAGACGTCAGGCATGTTGCAGACAGCTGCAGAGGATAATGTTACAGATAGAGTGTCTGTTCCTCATGTTACCTCTGGTGCTGAACAACCTCCGGCCTATAGGGGGCAGCCTTCTTCTTCAGGGTGATGTATAACATTGGTGAGTAAAGGGGTTGATATATTTTTTTTTAGCAGAACTGTGACTGGTGGCGGTCCAGCCACCCACCTCACCTTTTGGGGCATAGCTAAGCTGACCAATTTATAATTTAAAAATACTCAATTCTCAGTTCTTTGAGGTAAGAAATTCAAGACACAGTACTAGTTTTCTCATCAAGTTAAACACATGCCGGAAGATGTACTTGGTGATGTGAGCTGCTCAGCCATGGAAGCCCAAAGTTTTCCTGCTGGGGTTAATGCCGGAGGAGGTTTAGAGTTCTGTAGTTATTCAGTGTTGGCGATTTGTACACACTATGCGCCTCAGCACCTAGCTGCCCCACTCTGCTACTTTATGTGATCTGTCACTTCATGGCTGAGTTTCTGTTGTTCCTAAATACTTCCACTTCACAATAATACTGCTTACAGTTGACCGTGGAATTTTTAGCCCGGAAGAGACTTTTACAAACTGACTTACTGCCAAGGAGACATCCTATTACAGTACCAATTCATTTAGCTCTTCTGAACAACGTATTCTTTCGCAAATGTTTGTTATCCTGACTGCATGGCTGCAGATGTGGCAACGGCCCTGAATGAAAGACCTGAATTCAGTGATTATGAGGCGTGTTCAATACTTTTGTCCATATAGTACATGCTTGTTACGTACATGCTTGTAATTTGTTATCTGCTAAATGAAGCTCAGTGTGAATGTGGATGTGAGTAGCAGTGGCGGAGGACATAAATGGGAAGTGGAATGCCCAGAACACCACCATGCCAGGAGGAGGAACGTGGTAGCAGGGGAGGTCACAAAGCGGAAGGGGTTTTATTAAACGCAAGAGAGCAACAGCTAGAAACGAGCGTGACATCGAGGAATCAGAACAGGAGGGCTGGAGGAGGACTGGAGGAGGACTGGAGGAGGGCTGAGCACGGGCACTACAAGGGTATGACATTAATGACAGCGCCGGGAAGCACTTATATACAAGAGTGACGAGGGAGCGAACGAGAGGCAGTTGGAGTGAGTAATATAAGGGCAGGTAAGACAATCGAGTAACAGGTGTGGCCCGTCAGAGCCACACTATGAAGGAAACAGGAGGGTCAGATGGTGAGGGCATGACACAGAAAGCCACAATGGTTGAAAGGCACTGTCCATGTTACTAGCAGGTGTGACATTCACTAATCGGGTCAAGCTGTGCAAGGTGAGCCCAAAACCGCTGAAATCCTCAGGCCTGACTTGAGTAGGATGCATCATATGAGGCAAAGCATCGAAAAATACCAGGCTGTCTCGAGGACTGTCTTCCCAGCAAAGGAGAGACCACATTCAGCTGATGGTCGGGTCTTCACCCGAAGATATGAAGGTCATGGTTAACCATAACCATCATGCTAACCTCTCATTCGCTCCCAGTATTATTTACTTATCAAGCATAACAGCTGCACAGTGTGATTTAATCAATATTGCTCTATTGTTTTAGTAGCATTGATAAGTCATCAACTTCTATACTTTATAAATGGCTGAGGTGCTTGGAAAAGCTATATTTTGTGTTTGTGGGTATTATTTGGTTTATCTTAACTTACAAATGAGATCCGGTCTACAAGTTCAATCTGGAAAAGCATTAAATCCTCGCCAGAGGCCTGTGGGCTGCCCCGGACGGGTAATTTTACAGAAGCGGCACTCCGGGGAATATGGAGCGCCGTCGAGGGGTGTCACCGATACCTCTGCGGTGTACATGGTTACCGGTGACAAACCAACGGACCATATGAAATCTATGTCTGTTTTCCCTTCTTTGTAAACTTCTGTTTCATTCTGTAGGGTTTAGTCTATCATTGTGTTTTTCAAGAATGTTCTTTTTCTGTGGGGTGACCAAATATCAAAGGAAAACCCTTTTTCTGGAGGTCAGAGTTTGTTGCATTGGTGGTAGAAGGCATTGAGACGCACTTCTCTTTGCCTAATCTTAATTTTAAATTTTTTCATTCATTAAAACATAATTTGAAATGTACTTAATTTATGCAACAAGTTGGTGCTCTCAGCAACATTAGACATTTATGGAAGAATTCGTGGAACCGGAGAGAGAGAGTGCTCCATGCTCCAGAGATGAAGATTCATGGATCTTGTCTTGATATTGAATAAGTCTAGATGGGCGCAGTCGTGCCAGGTGCTCCGATGCCTGACAGTGTGAAGGATAGTATGTGCCATGGTGAGCAGGAACATGGACTCTTAACTGTGTAGTCTGTTATTCTGTCTCTTGTGATTTTGAACAGGTTGATCCAGCTGTAAAATGAACCTGACCACAAGGCGTTTTGGACAGAGAAGATAAGAACATGAGAAGGTTACAAACGAGAGGAAGCTGTCCGACCCGTCTGGCTTGCTTGGGGGGAATTCAACTAATAATCTAAGTTGGCAGGATATTGTCAAGTTCAGATTTGAAGCAATCTAGGGCTTTAGCTTGCACTGCTCCTTGGTGTAGACCACTTCTTCTCAATCCTGCACCTGGAGCCATGGTTCAGAGCCCTTTTCCTTTGGGCTTTCTTCTTGATTTCAGTATAAAACCACCTCGGATGTATTTTCCCAAGTTTCTTCTTGAGAGAAACCAGTGCTACATTCCCAGAGTCTGCTACATCTACCACCAGTGGAACCACACATTAGCGTGGGGTTCCCATGGTTTGGGTAACTATAATAGGGGGAGAGGGCCACCCACAACAAAGCCAGCCTTGGCTGTATTGGCTCTACAGCGTCTGCCAATTGGCTAAATTTCTGTGTAATTTGACTGTCGGTTAACGTCACGGGTAACATGACTGCCCTTGTCAATATCAGTTTCTAAAAGTAATGAAGCAATGAGGCACAGAGAAGGGCTATGGCCTGTTATCGGGTGTAATAATGAGGCCTCACATATCGGTGCATGCAGGGCTGGCCCTACCTTTTCAGGGGCCTGAGGCTTTACCTGGGAGGCCCCCCCTACCAAGAAAAGTGTCATTTGGGTTTGGGTTGTTCTACTCCAGGTAACGAGTCAGGTGTGGTTGTAAACTTCAAACCCGGGTTCCTTAATGCTGGATGTACTCTGTGTGACCCAGCAGCGCGATGGCAAACCGTCTGCAGAACTGACACCCGCTGCCACCGTGTCCTGATGTGCTCCTGTGGGGCTGGATCAATGCACAGGGTCAAACCCCCAGAATAAAGACCACATGCAGATTAAAGACTCTCCAGCAACCCGTTACAATCAGGCCTTTGAGTTATTACATTTATATGAATAGATAAGCAGTTATGGAAGATGGATGGATGGATGGATGAATGGATTTTAACCTCAGGGTCACAAAATTTCACAAGTAAATTCTTATATTCTGTGGAAATAGACCATGTATTTGTGAATATTCTTAATACTTCTCATTTTGCCTCCTTATAGCTAAAGCTGGTGGTGAGGCAGAGAGGCTCTTAGCCCAGAACAGCGCTGCTGTTTAACCTCCTGAAGGTGGTGACATTTCCGCTTCCTGTAATAATGTTTTATTAGGAGCCAGTCTTAAAGGGCCGGTAGCCTTTTATCACCCAGCTGGCTCGTGCAGATGGAGCCGCTCGGAAGAGCACGCCGGGCTCCTAGTGCACGCTCTGCGCTCTCGGTGGGGCACAGATGGTGGCCACCACCAGCATGGCTCTGTGCACGGATGCCTGTGTCCCTGTCCCCTCTCACGCCAATACGCATGTTTCTGAGGCTCGGTCCCGACACCTTCTGCTGAAGCTGGCCCTTCGCCCCCCATGTCACGCGCTGATCTGCTCTGCCGTGCCCATGGAGACCAGAAGTGTGAAGATCCGCCTGGTGTGACTGGGCTCATCTGGCCACTCTGGTGATGCAGGGTCTACACAACAACAAACATCTGGACTGCTTGATGTCCTAAAACTAACTCTTTGGGAGGTCCATCTTCATTTCAAAGCCACCCGAGATCATTAAATCTTTTCAAGTCTTAGACTGAGCCATCATACCACCAATCTATATACTTACTTGTTTATCCCATGATCAGAAACTATGGACCTCAAGTCCCTCGAATGATGGATCCAGTCTGTCCACATGTGGGTGACCTTCCTTGTAATGTTCTGCAGGTCCAACATCATCTCCATGCAGCGAGAAAATGTCACCAGCTTCGGAGCCTCTTCTGAGCTCCTGAGTGGAATGTAAATGACGTCTCTGAGCATCCAGCCGGCAGCAGAGGAAGAATCATCCTTGGCACCAGTTGCCGGGGAAGTGTTGAAAAAATACTTTCACACTTGAAGGATGTATTTGACGTGTACAGAAATGTATAAAAAGAACAGAAGGTGATTTCTCAGAAACTTATTTTACGTTATTATTTTGAAGAACTTTTGATTTATACTGAATGTGAAGCAACATTTAAATAAGCAAAAAAGCAAAGCCTAGAATTATATTAAAAAATTAAACCAAATGTATGGCTTAAAATCTGCATGGAGTAAAGGATGATGTCAACAATATTTATAGTTTACTGCTCAGCTATGTATATTATTTAAATAATTTTTAAATTAATGCAGCATTGGAGCAGCTAGCTTACAGAGTTTCGTTTTGTGTGTACAAAGACAATAATGGGATTTTATTATATATGCAGAAACAGATTCAGTCAATTCAGTAATGAAGAGGCAAGACTTTGGGATGAGGTTCAAAGCGCCCTGGACATCTGGGGCTCCATAAGATAGGATGCTTTGCGGGTGAGGATGGAAGAGGGGACCTTCATTGGAGCCAGTGAGCAGGGCATCGAGCCTTCACTGAAATCAGTGAAGGGGGGCCTGGTGTAGGCCAGAGAATCCAGTGAAGTCTTAGCGAATGGGGTACATCTTACTTACCCATTCTTTGCCATAGAAAAGCACTAGCTGGAGGGATTTTCACACATACACAATCATAAGATGCGTCATAGAACTAAACATCTAGGTCCACAAAAAAATCATCAAAAAATCAAACAGAATTGAAAACCCCGGCAGAGTTACTGGATACATGCGGCAGCTTTGCAGAAACGAGGTTCAGCATCGCTGAGACGCCCGAGATCTGGCGTGCGTTTGCGTGTCAGCCCCCCTCCCCTCTCTGCTGTCGCGCCCGAGGTAGCGGGCCGTTTCCATGACGCCCCTCGGCGGTGTGGGCGCCACCCCACCATTCCTTAAATAGCAGTAAATTGTTTTAACAGATAAATGAGAAGCTGAGGGCAGGCCGGGAACGTGCCGCGATAACACATGGACCACTAAGGCCAGCAAGCAGGTACCTGCACCACTGAGCGGGAATCAGGCCTCCAGCTACAGAGGCACAGCCTCTCTGATTATCCATCTCCAGCAGACCTTTATACTAATTGTGCTCATTACAGTCGCTGGCTGTTTCCTATATAAATCCAATTATCCTAATAAAGGCCCCAAATGGCAGTTGCCGCTAACGCCATTTAATTCCCTTGTTCTAACGCAGAGCAGACGAGCCACAGGACGTGGACCCTTACATGACGATACGCCATTACCTGGCGTCTAACTCGATCTGCGCCTCCTCCAGGCCCCGGCAGCAGGCCCGACTGATCTCTCACCACCACGGGCGCCTCGCTGCTTTTATTAAAATGCATGTCGCGGGGAGTAAAACACTGCATGCGTTTTATTCTTCCTGGTAGGTTTCCAAAGCTTGTTACGAGTCCCATGAGTTTCCAGTATATCATTTTCTGACTTATATTTTGTGCATGAAATGGCTTATGATATAAACAGTGAAATGGGTTATAAAGGTAATTTTCCGGGCCTTGGCTTTGGGTCCGGGCAGTGTTTGCAGGCCCTGCCTTTATGTATATGCCCCCCCCAGGATAAACGGGGACTTTCAGCTGCAAAAACAGCTGCCACATTTATTTTGCCAGCAACGGCCGTGTGTTAAATATGATCCGAATGTATTAATGTTATTCATACTGTATCGATGCCCGGTATCTACTGCCCTGCCTTCCCAGCAGGGGGCACCATAAGGGGGGACGTTAGGGTGACTCCAGTGGGCCCTGAGGGAGTGACAGGGGCCCAAATAAATGTGTACCATAACTGGATTGGTGTGGGCTGGGGCCCAATATGATAAACTTTCACAGGGCCCAAAATCTAGCAGCACCCCTGCCCCCTGGGACTAATGTGGGATCAATATCCTGTGATTCACACAGTTGTAATCTACTGCAGGAAGCCATGAACAGTGTATGGCTCCTGAAGTGGAAGCATCAGGCTCTTCTGCAGTGAGATACAGGTGCCCCAGCGAGGACACAGGAGCACCTGCCCATGTCGTCAGACCTTCTCACACCCGGCTGCTGCCATGTTAATTATAGATTCAGCTGTAATCAGAGATTAAGGCACCGCCCTTTATTTTGGGAGCCTAATAAATGTAGCTAGCCGTAGCCCCATTTAGACGTGTCGTGAATTCCGAACTGATCCTGGCCGGCCCCCAACTGCCTTTTCTAATTATCTTATCTCCCATTCAGGTGAGAAAATGACCAGCCAAAGACTCATCTTTTGTTCTATAAATTAAATCGGAAGTGAAGGCCGCATTGTAATCATTAACTACATTCATTACTATTTTAATTTTGGGGGGTTGGGGGGGGTCTTTGGTGGCCGGAAACAAGATGTGAGAAAGGAAGGGAGAAGCTGGGGCTAGCGGAAACGACTGGGATGGCCGTTTTAAAGTAGGGCTGGGCACGTACGCTCCTTCAGGCAGAGCAATTCATCTTTACTCATAGCAAAGTCAAATAAACAATTTATTAATGGAAAGCTGGCAAAACAAAATGCAAAGACACGGAGTGGTGCTTTTGAAAGGTCGAAGAGGCAGGACACTGAACTTGCCGAATATTTCAGTTGACATTTCCTGAGGATCGAGCCTCTGATGGTTGTGGGACTTGGCCATTTCATTGCTATGGTTCTGGGGAGGCCTCTGATGGTTGTGGGACTTGGCCATTTCATTGCTATGGTTCTGGGGAGGCCTCTGATGGTTGTGGGACTTGGCC
>JAODKM010000016.1:5143267-5163310 GCA_026780845.1 Petrocephalus sullivani | reverse complement strand
AAAATATTGGCCCACTGGACCCCGCACAAGACCTTAATGTTCCACCAAAGCGGGCACCCGTGTCCGCCCCCCCCCCCCACTCGCCCCCCACCACCAAGAAAGGATGTGTTTAATGAAGTCCACTCACAACACTGATCAGTGGAAAGTCCTGTAGGAGCAAAGCAACCACCTGCACCCCCAGGAATCATCACCAAGGCTCAGGGACAAATTTTGAATGTAGTTCTGAAATATTTCCTAATGTAACAGCTTTCTAATCATGATTTGCGCCGCGCTGCCTTTCGGTTGCAGTGATTAGGATGATCTTTTTTAGTTAATGACTGTGTTTGGCCGCCGGGGCATTTGCTATCCTGGGCTCGACCCGCGGTTAACCATTAATGGCACGAATCGATCGCTGCCCCAATTCTGAGCCATCGATTTCCCTTCCCGCTCAAAAAAAAAAACGGTTTTCTGAGGACCACAACCTGAGCGAACACAGGAGCAGTGACTCGTTCTCTGCCTTGGGTGGGGGCTGGGTTACAGTGTGGCAGCAGGTGAGCCTGCCTGGAGAAGGGGCCAGCCTGTGGGAGACCGGACCCGGGTTCGATTTGCGCCTCCCGACAGATCTAATGCCTTCCCATCTCGTCTGCTTCCTGCACCAGCGGAGGGCGACTTCTTTCCGGCTCGGTCTGCCACTTCCGCCAGCCCTCCGCGGGCGGCACAGTCACTGTGATCTCCTGCCGCGAGTCCTCGGGACCTGGCCAGCCCCTCGCCACGCTAGCCGCTCCGCCGCTGCCACATGTGGCAGAGCGCCGTAACCGTGCCATTATGATGGAGAACAGGGACGGGTGATTAGCTCTGTTATGCTAATGTGAGGGTTAATGAAGACGCCGAGGAGCGTGTGTGCGCGAGTCGGACAGGGGGAGCGGGCGCCCCTGCGTCGGGGGCCGTGCCGCGCAGCGCCGCGGTTAACGCAGGCCCGTACCTCGCTATTACATCACAGACTAACCGGCCCACTCTGTCTGCCCGTGCTCCACACAAAAGGAGTTCAACTCAGGACACGGGGATCGGGAGAGATCAGCTGTGTGTTGGTGTGTGTGCGTATGCATGCGCATGTGTGTGTGTGCGTGCGCACGCAGACACGTATGGATGTGTCTGCTATCGCGATGATCTGTTTTCATATCTGTGCCTGCATGCGAGAATGAAGGCAGTGGGGGAGCTGGGCAGGACTACAAAGGCCCACCTCTGTGCTGTGCCTGAGAGCCGATGTGCCATGAATATACTCTCATTTAAATGCCACTTTCCAGCATTCCTGTTTCATTATGCACACATATTCCAGCCTGGTAGTACAGTACCTACGTTACACAACATCACAGGCAGCTAACAAAAGTATGCAATGTGTGTATATATTAAAATAATACTATTAGCCTCAGATTCGGGGCAGGCAGGTGGTTAGGGATGCAACCGTGTAGTTAAAAGATTGCAGGTTCGAGTCCCCAACCCACAAGTACTGCTGAGGTACCCTGAGAAAGGTACCGTCCCCAAGCACTGCTCCCCAGGAGCTCACGTAGCTGCCCCCTGCTGTGTCACGATGTCACATGGGTTAAATGCAGAGGGCACATTTCGTGGTTGCGTGCTGTGGTGGGCGATTAATCCCCTTCACAGATTTTTACTCTCAAACATAAAATGCCTAGTATCTCCGAAGCTGTCCGGTAACCATGCTGAACTGCAGGCTAACATTTTAAATGAACACAAAACTTTATTTTCGTTTTCACAGACACCCAAAGTGAGTCACGGGGGTATTAGCATAACAGAGATAGAGCGAATAGTAGATTATTCTCAGCGGCCGGCCAGCGTTTATGTGACGTACAGATCTCTCTTTGTGTCCCGTAAACCCCAGTACTGCATTTCTGATTCAGTGCCAAGGGGGCCTGAGCGAGGCCGTGTCCTCGGGGGGAGATCGGTGTGGACGCGGAGAGCCCAACGGGGCGTCCGGGGAGCAGCGAGGTGGCGGTGTACCAAGTAAGAGTTTGCAACAAATCAGTCAAACTGAAAAACCTTTCGCTGCCACTGGCTGAAGGGGGCAATTGTGCTTTTTCTGTAATCTCAGTTTGCTTCGTATTGCATTTTAATGGCACATAAGGTGTCTCAATGTCTCAACCACTTCAGGTATCTGCAAATGATCTATCTGTACACAGTTAAAAAGTAATCATTTAGCATAAAATACCCCCAAAACATATAACAAACCTAAGAGCTCATAATGTGCAAAATAATTAGTATTATGGCAGTGTTTAAAACATTTCTTTATAGATTCCACAATCAATTCACAACAAGTATAATTATTAAAGAGGGACATGACAAGGATAAGGAATATGCATCACAGAGGTAATGCATCTATGAAGTGCTGCTTCCATTTCACCATAAAAAAATCTCTAGGGAAAGATCAATACAGGTCATGAGTCGTTACCCATGAACAGTTTAATCTACCATTTAATTTTCTATAAATTCTGCCACCCGCCACACTTAAAAAGTAATCCTCCAGGCTGGATACCTCTGTGCCGAGAGGAACATTTATAAAGCTTGGTTTTTGTTGAGGGCCAGGGTTACATGTGTTATTGGTATACCCAGTAATTTGTGTTATTGAGTAACCGCGGCAGCTAAACATCTTTCAGAATTGCTGAAGTTCAGCCATTGAAAGTGGCAGCTGGGGGGGGTCCACGCCCTTTTTTTCCAAGGTTAATTTTAATGCTATTTTAGAAAGAAGAATATTCCTCAGTGTTCATTAGTTAGCTCTGTATCCACAGCCCCCATGCTTATATTTAAATGGATAAAATATAATCAATTGTATTTGTTTTTTTATTTAGTTCACTGGAAAAATCAAGCCCCTTACTCATTTACCTTCTTAACTGCACATAATGCAGGGCTGACCATTCTTAAAGGGGAATACATGATCTCAGAAAAAAGCAGAAGGCCTGCAAGACTGTAGCACACACCCCCCTTTAAATCATATAACCCTGAAATGTAATGCAGATAAGGATACATTTACAATCCTGGCTGCTGGATGGATATAAGTTTCTCTATTAATCACATACGTTGAAATAATATCACAGTACATTAAATCATTTCCATATATATGAGCACAAGTGCACTGTGAATTCCACGTTTGCCATGTCTTTATTTTCAGATAACATCAACCCTGCCAAAAATTAATATTTATACGCTTACAACGGCACGTCAGCCTGAAGCTTTGCTTCTTTCTGTAACTGCTAATAATAACTAACAATAATAGTAAACAGTTTCTTAATTTTTTGACGGTATTCATTGGAATTTCAGCAAATCTGGTTTAAAAAAAATCTATAATAAAAGCACTTGAACAAAACTGTGGGAATGTATTTGTGAGTACACAGGGCTGCAAAACTGTAATGATATCGTGTTATCCTACCATCATACCGCGATGGAGAGAGTCTGCGTGCCGGCCGAGAACACGGCGACATGGCAGGAGGGCCTAGCGACTCGACTGAAAACCACGTATAATGTCACCCTGATAATGCTGTGCTCTGTGACAGCTCTTCGCAGATCAGGTAAGCTTGGGAATATTTGGTGAATGACATAAAAAGGTCTTTTGTTTCTGAAGCAATTTTACAAAAATGTTGAATTTGAATAAATCTGGGCTGGAATGACAAACCGAAGCATCTGAGAGGCTATATTTATGGGATGGGAAGACCACGGCTCTGGCGGAAGGAGGAATGGCTCGTCGTGAGCCCTGCTCAGCATTGGCGACAGCTCTGGCTGTCAGTCAGGGGTCTGGGAGATGGTGCGTGATGGCATCAGTCAGAATCTGGAGGTGGGTGTCCTACAGGAATAAAAATGGGCCAAGGTTACAGCTTCGTAACACAACATTTCTGGACAGGGATCTATGCCGCTGAATTGGTTATGACTCACACTGGGAAAAATATCTAAGAAAATAAAATCTAATAAGCGATTAACACATGCAATCCATGCAAATGCACGCAATCTTAAATTTGAATTACTATGCGCCACATTAACTCAGCGACAAGCTGCAGCTCTGACTGTGGACAGATTTCATCACCTACTCCTGCAGTTACCAAGCAACTCATAAAGCCGCCTAGGAGAACAGAATGGTCAATCAAAAACGGATTTTTAATGAAATCAAAAACACAGACTGCCTTTACTTCCACAGAAATACAGTGGCAGAGATGTCCATAGTTTACTATGACATACGTCGACGTAATCTGAAGCCCAGATTACTGTTATAGGAAAACTAAATACTGTAATAAAATAATAATGGCTAGAAATCTCCCAAACTGTCGTCACAAACTAATTAGATTTCATGTTCCCGTGCACGTACAGGTAAGTGAGGAACTGGACGGATGCTTTTGGGAGTCACGGATGCGTTAGGGGCTGCGCGCTCCGGCCGGCGCGGTGACCTGAGCAGACGCCGCGCAGACGGCGTGCAGACGCCGCGCAGACGCCGTGCAGACGCGGGCGGCCCTAGCAGCTACACTTCCTGTTTTCGCATGAAGTGAGCTGTTTTCATGTTCTCCGCCATGACCCGTTTGCTTCACAGGAGTAATCTTTACACATGAACAATCTGACAGACATGTGAGTTTCCCCACCTAAAAATGCCTATTTTCCACTGAAGTTCATCCCCAAAATAAACTTTCCGATGCATTAATTCTCCTGACAGTAAAATATGGGGGAGCCAGTGTTTTTTTTAAGAACGACTGAGCAGATACACACTGAAGAAGGAAAAATATCACCCTGGAAACAAAAGATCGACAGACATGCAGCTGTCAGCCTACTGTGGCAGTGTCTTCAGAACCGGATACTTCACTACAGTAAAGCGGCTTTAAATTACACTCCCCAATGCACGCATTTCCAGTTGGTCCAGGGCGCCCTGCGTGCATGTACGAAACGCACATAAAGTTAACCAACATGGAAATTGCTGCGTGATTACGGGCCATCTGCAAAATAAGCCTAACGGTAATTACGCTTTTGTTGAACAATCAGCTTAGCCGGTAATATTGTGAAGTCGAAAATGCCGCATGCATGTTTCTTTGTATTTTTATGTTCTGCGGGAAATTAATTTTGAAAGCAGCGTGCGTGGAATGAAACAGGCTTCGTTTATGGGCGCTAGAGAAAAGCCCTACGCATTGAGATCCTGGCATCAACAGACGCCTATTGCCCACTTCCTTATACGTCCCAATTTAATCTGAAGGGTAATAAATGAACTGTATAATACCGGTCTAAACAAGACGCGTCACAAATAAGACTGGCTCATAGCTATAAAATATCAGTGATGCAATTAAGTTTGGGTTCCCCCTCCCCTCTGGAAGCTTCACATGCACTTACTCCCTCGGTTAGCTGAAAGGTGCCCGGCTGGACCCGAACTTTAAAGCCGGCCGGGCGAGGGTGCGGCCGCACTATAATCCCGCAGCTGCCTCTCCGGTTCGCTAAAACATCTGGCAGTGTCAAAATAGACGCGGCCGGCATTTGTGTCATGAGATCTCCGAGGTAAAATTACCTGCTCGTTTCGGTTCACACGACATATCAATTTGATATAAAGATAATATTCGCAGGGTACGGATCGAGGCATCAAACGTGAATAAACTTGCAAACTACACAGAATTTGATTTCGTATGCCACGATCGGTATAATATCTGCGTGATCGGCGTCTTTTTCTCCAGAAGTACAGTGGACAACGTTTGTTTGGTTATTGTTAATAATTGGTCATATAAAAACGTTAAAGGACATATGCACTGTCACTTACAACGCAAATGTATACGACTCCCATCTTCATCTAGCGCTGAAACCCTCATGTCACAAGTAATACTTATCTTCTGTTTAATACGCAGCCCTTCCCGTACTACCAGGCGAGTCGCCCTTTATTATAGCGCACAATAAACCGGTCCTTCGCTTATTTAAATCGCATTAGCTATACCGGTTTTCCCAAAGGCAAAGCGACGGCTTTAGTCAGTGCCCGACACGTAAGAGTCACGTAAGGACAGCGCAGGAGCCGCCACTGATCCGCCGATAATGACATATAGACATAATACGCCGCCTGCTTAGTCGCCGAACTGCTCGCATGATCAGATGTGAAACGCGTGAATAAACGAAGCGGAATGAGGAGCCGGCGGGTCGCGGCCACAGAGTAACGCGCAGCGTGTAACTTGTAACGATCAGAGCCGGACGCGTTACAGTCTAACAGCTCAAGTCCGACACTTTTATTGTTAATGAGCTGCGCGGGGGTTCGGCGGCACAGACGGCGATCGCCGGCCGCTCCCGGCCAGACAGACAGCGTCCCCCCGTGTCACCGTAAAGGGCACCGGCCGGGCTTTCCCCCGGGATAAGCCGCGTCCCGTCCGGAGCACTCGGCGGCGCCCCGACTTTCTCTGCCCGAGTTTGGCGAGCTCCCGTCGCAGTAGGAGGATCGCTTTGCGCGGCATGACGTCGCCGGGCGAGTCGGCTCACTCCTCGGCCGCTTAGGCGACTTTCCCTTCGGGGCTTTTCAAAGGCACCGACAGTCATTCGCATTAGGGCGACATGGAAAAGGGCCGAGGAAGTGGCCCTGGTCTCCGGGGTCAGTGGTGGCGGTAGGTGGGCACTGATCGCCGGGTGCCCAGCCGAGGACTGTGCGCTCCGAGCTGTCACAGCGCAGACACGCATGGTAAGGCTGCGAGGGGAGCGCAGTAAGGCGCCTGTTCCTGCCGTGCCGCTCGCCCAGCAACACGGACACCTGACAAAGTTGGATGTCGTTATTACGGTAAGGATGCAAAATACTAAGGCTGACTGATTATCTTTTTTTTTCTTTACTTTAAACTGGGGCTGTGGGGTGCTTTAAGTTGCTGTCGGTTTGAAATGCAGCAGTCTGCCCTCAGAATTGCAGTTTCTTTTATTATTTTACTTTGTGTAGAAACGGTGTGACCCAGGGAAACGGGGAATTGTTGACATTTCACATAAACCATCGTTATCGCAATATTTCCGCTATTTATCTGGGATGATAAGTAAAGTTTACATTTCTACGTTGAAAAAAAAAGGAATCACAAATACTTGATTTATATTTTTAATCCGTTTATGTTTCCGATGCACCTTTTCTAGTTCATATTCATAAAGAATATTGTAGCTTCATTAACACTGTTGTTGCGCTCTCCCGTCGGTGCGTGTTAAATTAAAACAACGCAGCCTTCCGTTTTAGGTGAGTACTCCTAAATTTACACTGGGCTAAGTCATGCGAAGTACAGTTAATTTTCCGATGTCCAGCAACTTAAGTTTTCTCACCGTTTCCCTCCTCACAGCAATCCACCCCCAAAAATGCTTGTCTTCGACTTACGGCTGGAGAAAATACAGCACACTCCTATAAATACACTCCTAATTCACCGACACTGATTTAATCACACTGCTCAGTAATTCCCTCACTTGTTTTCATGTTACACTTGTGGAAAAGGCGAGTTTCTGTTTGAGTTATATTCATCTGTTAACCTACAAGCAAATGTTCCGAAAATAGACGGAAAGTGTGCGATAATCTGACAGATTTATTTTCATGTAGCTGCTGTTTCTCTCCGTAGAATGGAATGGGATTGTGATTTTAAAATGCAATTGAGCCAAATTACGCAAATGTCCGTGCCAATTATATATAGACTCTACGTTCTGTACTTAAAATAAACTATACTTATTATAAAATTAAAGTGTGTAATATGATTATTAAAATCCAAAGTTGAAAATATATTTAATACAAACGATAGCTTTATGTCAAATTGTTCATGTTTTTGTGTTATTCGGGTTTTAAAAAACTTCTTCTGTCCTGTGTCGCCTTAAAAATATAAGAATTTTCTAGGCAATGTCGCAGCAATGTTGTGCCTCTAAAGGCGGCTGATTGGCAGACTGGCACAACCAATCAGCGTCCAGAATGACAGTGTTTTCTTCGGCCAAGTTTCCTCGCTTGTCCAATGCCTGCACGCCAAAGGCGTGGCCGGGAAGGGACGGCACGAAAACACGTGACGAGCCTTAAGGCTACAGTGCCGTTTCAGGCACGGCTTTACATAATGAGACCGAAAGCAAGTGTTGCGCATTTATTAATGTAAAATGACCGGCGATCGCGCAGCCGAAGTTAAGCAAAACAAAACTAACCAAAGATGTGAGTTTTTTCAGAAACCGAGTCCAGGCGAAAAACCGCATGGTTTTCACATTACTGGTGGTCTCATACGTAGTCATTAATTGCTACTAAGCAGTCTGGTGCCACTTTTGCCACACGGCGTAGATGTAGGTTTGTTATTAATTTATGCTTCGAATCAACGGTCAGCCCTATTTGACAGTATGTCATATTTTTATTATGTAAATAATATAGAAATTGTGTAGTTCTACAGTATTTAAAAGTATGTCGTGTCAGTGAATTATGTGTTGTTTAATCTTGTGGGCAGTTAGGGAGTGCAGGTTTTTGGTTTCTTTCAACAATTGCAGTCTCTGTCTTTGGTTAGGTGTATCCCTGATCTAGCCATGGAGACCAAAAGATACCAAGGATTCTTTGAAGGAGCCAACAGTGCGAACAGATGGGATCGGAGGTCTAATGCAGCTGCCATGCAGGAGGAGAACGGGACCAGCAGTGCTTTACTTATGGACGTGGTGAACATCAGCCCTTCTAACAGCTCGCTAGCCACTGGCTACATGGAGACTGACGAGCGAAAGAGGGACTTGTCCTCTCTGCGTCTGGATCAGCAGCAGGGTGCTTTCCAACAGCCAGACAGCACTTCCAACAGCCTGAAGCTGGAGATGGACTCTAAAGAACTTTCGAGAACTGTAGCAGACTCCATGGGCTTGTATATGAATGTGGTGAGGGAACTAGACTATGGCTTTGGCCAGCAGGCTGCGCAGGGAGGTGGGGTTGATGGTTCGGTGAAGCTGTTTCCCAGCAGCAGCCAAAGTGCAGGGGGATGCCAAGGCAGCCCAGAGCTGAAAGCCGCAGATTTGTTATGTTCCACATCTTACCCCTCCACATTGCACCCCTGTAGCATGTTGACTGCAGTTGACTCCAGTGAGGCTTTGGCCTCGACCCTTGGTGGTAGCCCACAGACCTTTAACAGTTCCATTTCTAGTCCTACCAATAACAACTTAGTGTCTTCAAATGCTAGCTGTACTAATCCAGCAAATTCTAGCTCAGCCCTCAGTAGCCCCGTGCACCAAGCCTCATCGACCGCCAGTCTCGCCCTCATTAATCGGCAGAGAATTTCCACATCTGGCAGCCCTGCTAGTACGATAAATATGGGATCCCCCCTTGGAAGTCCTTGTAGTCTAATGAGGTCGCCTCTTTCTAGTCCACAAAGCATGTGCAGTGTGAAATCACCACCTTCTTGTAATAGCAGCATGAGATCTTCTGTTTCGAGTCCTATCGGCGGCAGTAGCAATATGCAGACATCGATCTCGAGCCCAAAAAGCATCGGTACCGCGACTGTTTCCAGCCCTCCCATCTCTGCAGGCTTCTCCATTGCGGGCTCTGCCAGCGGTTGCCCTCTAATACGGACTGACATTCACAGCCCAGGAAGGACAGACCAAGACTTCAAAGGTTTTGAATTCCCAAAAGTGGAACGGGTTGATGGAGAACAATACAGTGTTGCCCTGGACCAGCTGGGTATGGTGAAATATATAAAGAATGAACCGAACACTGACTCTAGGCCGATGTGTCTGAGCAGCAGCACAGCAAACGTGCCCGCCCCACCTTTTCCCATGCAAGTAAAGACTGAACCAAACAGAGACACCGCTGTGACTCCTAACTACAACGGCCAGCATCACTCTTTGGGTGGATTCCGGGCCTCAGATACCACCTATTTGTCCTTGAGGGATAATACTGATGAATATAGCCTTTCTGGAATACTAGGGCCACCTGTTTCCTCCCTCAACGGCAACTATGATGCTGAAGTGTTTTCTAATGACACATTGGCCAAAGGGATTAAACAGGAGTCTAAGGAGGACAGCTACCTCCAGGGGAGTAGCGACTCGCATACGGCGGCTGTCGTTGGTGTTAATTCGGCTGGACATTCATTTCATTACCAGATCGGAGCACAAGGAACAATGGTGTTTCCCCGACATGACACGGGGGACCCGACCAGTCCCCTGCTCAACCTAATTTCCCCTGTTGCCACATTGATGGAGAGCTGGAGATCTCGTTCCATCATGGCCCCAGACTCTCTGTCATCCCGAGGAGAGATTTTCCCGGGTCAGCAGTGCATCGCAGACGTGCCGAGGTAAGTGTGGTTTGTTGTACGCAGATTTCCGAGGCTCTGCCTTCTGCCTTTTGGCTCTCATTGCCAGGCTGCTGGTCCTGTGGAGGTATGTGGCTCATTGTGCTGCAGACGTTGGCCAGTGTGTAAATGAATAAGTATATACTGTATATGTATACTTACATGCATATGTGTGAATATAGAGCGATGGGTAAATGACTGTGATATGAATGTAATATATCATATAACATAACTAAGCAGCTCTTGCTCAGCTATAAATGATTTGCAGATGTCAGCCTTATCATTTTTCAGATATCAAATAAGCGTGCTGTAAGAAAGACCCTTAAGGCCTTTTTCAGTGTCTCGCCGTTCCTCAGTAAAACGCCGCTCCGGCGTCATGTGACTCTCACAGATGGTGTTTTTTTTGTCAGCGTGTTGCTGGGTGTCCAGGGGTTTTGAAATAGGGGTCTGCACAGCATATCGCAATGTCGATGTTATGATCGGCCACGTTTGGTGTGAGAAATCCTGAGGAAGGAGGAATTATTAAAACTATCAGCGGTTGGGCCCTAGCTCTGGGCTCCTGTCATTCGGGGTCTCCTGTTAAAGTAAGGTTGGAAATGCCTCTGCTAGACCACAGACGTGTAACCATAGCAGAGCACAGATGCAAACGAACATTGGGAGCCTGTTTCCTTCTTTGCCGCGATGGCCGATCTGGTGAAGTTGGTTGGATCGTTTCTTCATTTAGTGGAATGAACACACACAACAAACGAGTAGGAACCAGAAAGCCTCCGCCGTGCTTCCTTTGAACTTGGGCAGGGACACGCCTGAGGAATGAGGAAAGGCTGTCTCACATCAAGTGTCCGGGCGCTAAAGAGCGTCTCCAAATGAGAAAAGGCTTTGGCTGCCTTTGGCAGGTTTGGCAGTGCGAATGCAGACGCACCAGGAAGCAGCACTGGAAAGATCAACTTCCTTTTTGTTTCAGTTTTGGCACAAGTGTAATTCTATAGCAGAATTGTTAATGTGTATAAGAACGTAGCCCTTTCCCAGAATCAGTGTGTAACTTGGTGTTATGTTTTAGGGGCATATGAGTCAACTTACAACTTGTCGTTTCACATGTATCGCTCTAATTTACCAGTCTGAAGGACAGAAGACATTGATTTTAGACAAATTTTCTCAGTTTATAGTATATATATATATATATATATATTTTTTTTTTTTTTTGCTGTCTTGTCTATGCACTGGCTACATTAAGTCGTCATATGTTTGCACATTGCCCGGATGCGGGATCAGTTGATGATGCTGATTCGCCGTCTCTTTTGCATTGCATTCTCATAATTGTAGCCTTGGTGCTGTCCTTTATGCCCTCTGTGTGCTAAAACAGTTCCCATGATCATTCTCAGACCCTTCTGGAACTTCTTAGTGTTTAGTTTTTAATTCATGTTTGAATGATTCTTACTGTGGGTCTCGTATTCATTATTAACATTTGAAATGTCAAAGTAAGCAGATGAACGCGTGTTTATTTGACTTACCGGTGAAAGCGCCTTCCCTCCCCGCAATCGGGCCGAAGCTCGGCGGAGTCGCGGCTCGCTTTTGACCGGAACGGCTCGCGGGAGCGTCGCGCGGAGACCGCGACCTGGCGGCACGTTACGGCTGCGGGTTACTCCAGAGCGGTCTGAATAATGGAGCGGCGCCATAAATAAATCAAGTTGTACATTTATGTATATTACTGAAATATTCATGCTGCGCTTCAAGCCCGTTGTCTCGTTTACCTGCACGCAGATACAATAGCTGTTAAGTGACCCACATATATCTGAATTGTCTGATAAGCCTTGATTTTCTATTTAAAATCTGGCTTGTGGGCTGATATGCAGCTCATATTATGTTACACATAGGTTATAATAGGCCACGAACAGATTTCCAGAGCATTATAATTAGCACATGGCGCAGTGGCTCAGTGGGTAGCGCTGTCGCTTCACACCCCCAGTGTTGGGGGTTCAGGTCCCTGCCCTGCTCTGTGTGTGTGCATGTGTATGTGTGTAGTTTGCTCGCTCCATACTGGTGTCCTCCTGAGGCCTGAAGCCATACTGCTAGGTGTATTAGCATCCGCTCGTTGCCTTCTGGGCTCGTCACAACTCCGTCCTGGAAAATGGATATAATTAGGACACGATCAGCTGATGTCGTTAAGGTTGTGGGTGGGGGGGTTCCTTGTGGCACCTGTAGGTCCGGCTGCGGAGTAACATAGCTGGGCTGTGCACTGGACGCGTACACACTCTCAGTTACAAGTGCTGGCTCCAGGCCTGTTGCTCTGGTGATGAAGTATAATTACTGAGGAAGAAAACAGGAAGCAGCTTAACCTGGAACAGCGCTCTGGGCTTTCTGCGTCTCGCGGGAGTCGGCCTGCCCTATCAGGAGGTGCCGGAGGCCTGTCGGGGCGCTCTGGGCTTTCTACGTCTCGCGGGAGTCAGCCTGCCCTATCAGGAGGTGCCAGAGGCCTGTCGGGGCGCTCTGGGCTTTATGCATCTCGCGGGAGTCGGCCTGCTCTGTCAGGAGGTGTCGGAGGCCTGTCGGGGCGCTCTGGGCTTTCTGCGTCTCGCGAGAGTCAGTCTGCCCTATCAGGAGGTCCCGGAGGCCTTCCGGGGAGCTCTGGGCTTTCTGCGTCTCGCGAAAGTCGGCCTGCCCTACCAGGACGTGCCGGAGGCCTGCCGGGGCGCTCTGGGCTATCTGCATCTTGTGGGAGTTGGTTTGCCCTATCAGGAGGTGCTGGAGGCCTCCCTGGGCGCTCTAGGCTTTCTGCGTCTCGCGGGAGTCGGCCTGCTGTATCAGAAGGTGCCGGAGGCCTGCCGGGGAACTCTGGGCGGGAGTCGGCCTGCTGTATCAGGAGGTGCCGGAGGCTTGTCAGTGAGCTCTGGGCTTTCTGCACCTCATGGGATTCGGCTAAGAGGCTTGCTGTGGGCCCTCTGCGCCTCACTGGAGTCAGGCCGGAGGCCTACTGGGGTGCTCTGGTCCCTGTGTGCCCTTCAGGAGTCATCCTGGAGACCTGCCAGGGCAAAAGTTCTGCCATTTTAATTGCCGACTTGTAAACAGACAGTGAGCGAGGAGACTACCCTGCAAGAGATTAGCAGTTAGCATCAGAAACACTTCTGCTTGGATCGATCCAGGGGGCGTTTTCTGGCACTCGTTTCCGTCTCCCACTCGGCTCCGGGTTATACAGAGCCTTCTCTGGTTCAGCTAGGCACCTCAGAACAGCTTCATCAGCATGTGTGTACTCTCCTGTGGCTGTAATGTCAGTTTGAGTAGGCTTCCTTATGAACAATGGCTGAAGTTATGAGACAAGGTACTGTGAGCCTAGCACGCCCATCTGCTTCGGCTCGAGATTCCACCCCTCCCCCTCCTCCAAGGGCCAACATTGTGTCATTTGTAAATTTGTAAAGTATTTGTAAAGTAACTTTGTAAACTTATCCATGCAATCCTTACTCTGTCATATCCTGCATCTGGCTCTGGGTGGTGTCTTGCTGTTGGGATCTGTGTAACAGGCATCCCCTGAGTATGCAAAATGAATTCTGAGCACTAGTGAGCAGCATTTCGACTGTTGTCCAAATCTCAGAAGTGGATTTTATTTGATCAGTTTGTGTTATAAATCATATCCTCTTACCTGCTTTGGATGGTTTCCTCAAGAATTTATGCTAAACATCTCAGCGCAGGGCTTGCTGGCCGGCCTGTCCGTCACACTAAGGCTGAACGTGCTTCCTGAATGTGCTGTATGTTTTATTAACAGGGTGTATATTTTTATAGTCCTAAACGATTTACCTTCAGGTCGGATGGCACAGTAACATAACCGTGATCCGGCATCTTGTAAAAACAGACTGGCAGTGTATGTTCTCTATGTCTTATGCCATTCACTGGCAGGCACACATGCACATAAGTGCTGCTATACGGACTTATGGAGCTTGATACGTTCAGGAAAATGTGCCCCCCGTCCCAGATCCTGTTCCTCTTCCTGGCCTCCTCCCATATCTTCTCCCTCGCTTTCACCCCTCACGTGCAGCGAGCCGTCCTCGAGTCTGCAGGCCACTTCCCTTAGGTTGACGATGTCCAGGCCCCCTGCAGCTTGCTGGCAGAGATCCTGCCCATCTGGACACGTCACGTGCGGATAACACGGATCGCAGGGCGACTCGTAATGACGGGGGGAGGGCTGTTTTTAAATAAGCTTGTGCATAGACACTGTCTGGAAGCGGGCCCGGGGGCTTCGGCCTTTGAGCTGGGTGCTGGGACCCGTGCTTCCTGTTGACAGAGCCGCTTACGGTACAGGTGGCCCTCGTGCTTTCCCGCCGCGTCACGGTACCGAGCCGCGTGGGGGGGCGGCGGCCTCCTTCTCTCCATTACTGCCTCCTCCTCAGAGGTCCCCTTCGCTCCTCCACGCCTGGCTATTGGCGCTTCATCTCCCCGACGTCCCTCCCCACGTTTTCGCCGTTGTTGGGGTGAAAGTGGAGAAGTCTGGGAGAGTCTGTAGAAGGGCCGTGCTGGTTTGCTCATGATTATTATGGGTAACAAAGATAGCTATTAATCGATATATTGCAAAAGAATGTGTGTGTATATATATATATATATACACAATACTCTGATTATTTTTGTGTTCAAACTTGTGTTTGAATGATTAATCACAGGACGTTTTATTCACTCCCCACAAGTCTATATCTGCACCCACCTCAACCACCGCAGTTTAGGGTCAGCGAGGAGGTGCGAGGGCCATTTAACTGTTCATGCTCGAAAACTCCTGTATCTATTTAAACCGCTTTGCATAAGTATGTCACATCCGCTGCAGAAGGGCCTCTGGGCCATTTCGGCCGTAGCAGTCGCCGGAGTAATTCCCCGCTACGCGGCATCCACGCGGGAACGGCCCGCTGCCAGATCAGCGCCTATATTTAGATGCACTTCCTGTGAGGGAGCAGGAGAGATGGTGCTGCACGTGGAGATGGGAAACAGCAGAGCGAGCCAGGCAAGCTGTTCCACGGCGTCACCCCTCGGCCACGCCACGCCTTCTCCGGGCGGCCAATCCCGGGCTGGAATGTGCTCTTGGCCGGCAGACTGCTGTTTGTCAGTGTTTGCGCATGTTGATATACAGACGTCCCAGAGTTACGATGGTTCGACTTACGATTTTTTGATCTAATGATGACGGTAGCAATGCGACGAAATTGTGAAAATATTTTACATTGAGTGCGGCAGGCAAACGTAGCAGCGTACGCGGTGCGCTACGCTGGGACGCTGCCGGGATGGACGCGTCTCCCACCTTGTGAGACGCCTCACTCTTGCCAGAGATCAAGAGTTCAGCTCTCTCTGTGTTAGAGCACGTATTTTTTTTCTGCATTTTTGGTTAAATTTGTTAAATTATTACAGTATGCTACCCCATACTGATCACCATTCTTTAAGACTCCTGGGTAGACTAGGCTATGTCTCGACTTGCGATATTTTCAAGTTACGAGGGGGCGGACTATAAACAGGGAATTGCTGTGCTGAAGGAAGTGAAAATCAGGAATCGTTTTTTGACCTGTACTAATTGCAAGTACATCACCGTTTCTCTTAAAATTTTTTGCACTTTTTTTGGTTTTGGTTTTTGGTTGATGTATTAGGGTTAGTAACTGTGTCTCACTCGCTTAAGGCCACGAAGACACCAGTCAGAAACCTGATTGCTGCTCAGGTACACTACTGTCCAAAGAGGCTCTTCAGCAGGATGCCACAAGGCCATATTTTACTACTTTAGTTACTCTGTGTTTTCGTGTTTCTTGGCCACAGAGGAAATGCATTTCCTCCCTGTTACGATGCCATGACGTCTGATATCAGCTGTGATTCTGCCCTCTGATTTCCATACCTGTGCTTGCCTGCTCCCACTTTGCCAATGGCAGTTCTTGGGAGTTGTTTTCTTGGTAGCAGAAGATCAGACTCGATGGACACTGTGGTCAGAATAGCTAGCCCGGTCTGCCTTCATTCCTCGACTGTGTCTGTACACTTTAATACATATTTGCATTAGTCAAAGGCCTTTAGCATCTGTGCTATGCTCTGTCCTGCATTGGTTTATTTTAGCTTCTTTAAATTATGTTTTAGTAGGAGTTAAACGCAAAATGGGAGTCTGAAGTTGGTGCTGTATTAGCTGAAAAACACCTTCACACAAAGGTAAATGGACATTTAGGATAAATGTGGAATGCAGGCTCTGTTTGTTCACCTGTTAGACAGTCATGATTTCCGTGGTCTGCATGTGTCTGCAGTGTTCTTGGCAGACCCAGCTAATCCAGAGACCTCCTGTCAGAACTGTGGGGCTCTCTGATGGACCTTGAGATTCAGCAAGCTGCAGCCAACATTCTGGTCAACTGTAAGCATATTTCATGGATACACACTGTCGAAATGGTGTGTTCTTTTTTTATGCGACACACAAGCATTGAACAATCTGCTGTTTGAACCCGGCATCTCCAGAGCTCAGTGGAGGACACGGCCAGGTTCATTGTTCACTTCAAAGAGGCCTCTGCTGCGCGGAACGGACCGACGGCTGAAGGGGTCATTTCTCAGACAGCTCGCTGCATGCCGATGCCTATATCTTACGGTTGACAGTGAAGGTGATTACAGCAAGGGCATGCAGTCATGTTTACTCTGCAAATAATAGTCAGGATGCAGGCCAGCCACGCTATCACTAAAGCATCAATCTGACACACGTGATAGCCCCCCCAACCCCGCCCCGCTGCCCCACACATCCTCAGAGGGTGGATTCAAAGATGGCGATGATCACCAAAACTGGGTGTGGCTGGTTTCTGACAGGACCAGGTTCCCAAAAGCGACTTATCTGAAAGAGCTGCTTGTACCGTGTGCTAGACATGCTGAAGGCAGAAAATAAGCCTTTCATCAGGACTCCAGTTTCCAGCTCCCAGCAATGGACCAGCTATGCTTCAGTTCCCAGTGCAAACCAGGATTCTGTAACATTTCAGCTGGTCTCTCCTCTCATGAGTGTCTCGACTCATCCAGGCTCAAGCAACAGGTTTCCAGCCACTCTTGTGTTTCTAACCCAGCAGGACTTTGCACTTCAAGTACGAGCAGTTATTTAATAAGCGCCGTGCTCTGCATGGGCTGAAATGCTATTCTAGCGATTCTGCTGCATGCCGGAGGCTCGTGCCCGGGAGGACGGACTGCACCGAGGCAGTGCGGGATGTGCTGCATATTCGCATCATTTTCCATATTCCTGCAGCCCGCGTGGCTGACAAATGGCTGCAGATAGCAGGTATTTATAGAGGTGCTTAATGGGCCTGTTGCCAGTTCCAGCATCATTAGGTGCCGCCGTTGTTTGACGGATTAGTCCTCTGCTAACACTAATTTGGGGTAACTAATGGTAGCTAAAAGGGGTTGCCGGGGATTGCATGCACATTCAGACAGAGTGAAACCGCCAATCGGAACCCTTCTGATGCCGTGACATAACTGCAGACCCATTAGCGGATGTCCCCCTGAGCCACCTTACACAGCCAGCCATTTCAGCTCTACCGGACTGCAAGGGTCTGATGGAGAACAGTCCGTCAGCTGAGAAATGCAGTGGAATCAGGATCTCGGAGAGAGAGGGCGCACTGCTGTACGGGTCACTATATTGACATGGTCCCCAGTTCTGGATTAGACCGCATTGAAATCAAGGACCTTGTTGCTGCAATTGCTTTGGTTGGCTGCCCCATGAGCACCCCCTGCAGGTCAGATCAGGCAGATCTCCAGCTGCTGTTGCTCTGCCTCTTGAGGTTACATGACATACAAGGCGGGGGGAAGGTGTGTGGCCAAGCAGGGGTGCGAACTGGAGAGATACTCGGCCTCTTGCATTCTGCCAGGTCCCCCGGCGGGGGGGTGGGGGCCAGGGGAACTAACTGGACACCGGTACAGCTAAAGTCAGAGTAACACTGATCATGCTGAACAAAAGGGTGTCCGTGCTGTTGCTACAGCACAAAGAACTACTAAGCTTCACGAGATTCATGAGCTAATTAGATACAGAACCGAGTCCTGCAACTCATTTCTAAGTAGGAATTTCACCTAGAGACGGTCCATTCATTACCATTCGGTTTCGCGTAGATGCTTCAAATTCCTGGTGTTTTTCTCCTCTAGCTTAGGACTGCGACACTCCCCTCGATCAATGTGCTCGTCCTTTAGAAGCGAAATTTGTATATCCCGATACTTTCTGTGCACCAGCAGATCTGGTTTTGGTGCCAAGAGTCATCTGTATGTTGGGGAAATGTTCATCTGAAACGTGCAGCCTCCCATCTACATGCCAGAAAGCTTAGCAGGAAGTGTGCCTTTCATTAATTTGCAGGGCTAAGTCTGTATCTGATGAACAGTTTTGCTGCTTTTACACAAGATTGTAAATGCAGAGCACCAAGGGTGCCATTTAAAGTATCTCTATCATCGATCATGGCATTTCGCCTCATATGTGATGCAGATAATATCCATCAAATGTCACTTTTTAGGTTGTCGACATTATTCAGAACAGAGTAGCACAGTTAAAACTTCAAAGAAGCCAGTAATTGATGTATAACAGCATGTCTTCTGTGAGTCACTATTGGCAGATGTGAGTTAAAGCTCGTCTGGTTTGACGTTGTCTTTGTCATGATTTTGCCACCAGCTGTGTACATGCAGGACCTGAGTCATGTTAACGTGCTCAGACATGTCCACCACA
The DNA here is from genome assembly GCA_026780845.1 of Petrocephalus sullivani. NCBI lineage: Eukaryota > Metazoa > Chordata > Actinopteri > Osteoglossiformes > Mormyridae > Petrocephalus > Petrocephalus sullivani. The sequence goes on along the minus strand of JAODKM010000016.1, from coordinate 5,144,416 downwards.
TGTCTGCTGGAGCCTCACGCATCCCCAAGTGCTGGCCTCCGCTGACGTCTGACAGTATTGTTATTTTGTCATTTGACTGCTGAATTCTTCAGCTCACCTCTTTAACCCTGTACTGCAAAGCAGCTGTTGTTTGCCCTATAATGTCTGTCTGCTGTTTGTTTTGGATTATTACTGAATTTGGGTTATTCATAGATTATGGGTTATTCTACCTCTCCCCATCACTTGGCAGGATGGGGAGAGGTAGAGAGGTAGACTACATACCCTCAGGTATGTCATCTCTAAGCACTGGAATCAGTGAACATGTCTGTCTTCCCTGGGCTGTCAGTTTATAGCAGAACAATGAGTCGCCTCAGAAGCTTGCGTACTGTATCTTTGATGCTTTGGCACTTTTTCGGGATCTTGCTTTGTGACCTGCTTTCAGCCAACATCCTGCTTACAGCCCGTGCTCGACCTTCTTTCGGTCTCGGCGGTGGAGGAAGAGGCGTACAGTCGCGGCGGTCCAGACCGGCTTCCCTCGACACGGAGTGAGTGTGCGGAGGCTAGTCATGAGTCAGAACTGTTGCGTGGGCCGGGACGACACGTGATCACCATGGTGACCCAATTCCAGCAGACGGGAAGGAAGGAGGGAAGGAGTGCCACAGAGTGTTAGTAGCTGCGTTAGCATTTGGTTAGCATCCTTGTTAGCATTTGGGTTAGCATCCGCGTTGGCATTCTGGTTAGCATCCTTGTTAGCATTTGGGTTAGCATCCGCGTTGGCATTCTGGTTAGCATCCGTGTTAGCGTTTGGGTTAGCATCCGCGTTGGCATTCTGGTTAGCATCCGTGTTAGCATCCGAGTTGGCATTCTGGTTAGCATCCATGTTAGCGTTTGGGTTAGCATCTGCGTTGGCATTCTGGTTAGCATCTGTGTTAGTGTTTGGGTTAGCATCCGCGTTGGCATTCTGGTTAGCATCCGTGTTAGCGTTTGGGTTAGCATCCGCGTTGGCATTCTGGTTAGCATCCGTGTTAGTGTTTGGGTTAGCATCCGCATTAGCATTCCTGCTAGTATTCTGGTTAGTATCCGGGTTAGCATCTACCGTATTTTCCGCCGTATAAGACGCACTTTTTCTCCCCAAAATCGGGGGGAAAAAAGTGCCTGCGTCTTATACGG
>JAODKM010000016.1:5095851-5128318 GCA_026780845.1 Petrocephalus sullivani | reverse complement strand
GCAGGTCGACACGCGAGTGTCCTGCGGCACGGAGAGGTCGGCCTCGCGAGTGTCCTGCGGCATGGGGAGGTCGGCACACAAGTGTCCTGAGGCACGGGGAGGTCATCCTAGCGAGTGTCCTGCGGCATGGGGAGGTCGGCACGCGAGTGTCCTGCGGCATGGGGAGGTCGGCACGCGAGTGTCCTGCGGCACAGGGAGGTCGGCACGCGACTGTCTTGCGGCACGGGCAGGTCGACACGCGAGTGTCCTGCGGCACGGAGAGGTCGGCCTCGCGAGTGTCCTGCGGCATGGGGAGGTCGGCACGCGAGTGTCCTGCGGCACGGGGAGGTCGGCCTCACGCGTGTCCTGCGGCACAGGGAGGTCAGCACAGGAGTGCCTTACTGCAGGGGACGTGGTACAGTCATCGGCGGGAGAAAGGGGCACACTGTGCAGCGGGGATGCTGGGGAGGGCTCTGGGCCCAACCACCGCCTGACCACGTGTCTTTTCGAGGAGAAGAGACAGCGCCTCTGCTAGCTGTCATGGGAAATTACCACAGTAAATTAATACAGTCTTTAAACATTTAAACATACCGCCTGCCTATGGAGCCCAGTCCCGGGGCCGTAACGTAAGAAACATCAAAGTAACTGTAACACTGTGTTTTCAAGCTGATGATATGCGCTTTTAGTTCTTTAGTGAGTCAGGGTGAACAGATATGGTGAAAATCACCGCCTGTCTCAGCAGCGGAAGGCGAATGTCAGTATTTACCATATACTTACTGTGGTCCATGTTCGAGGCCTAAATGCTGATACAAGCACTGCTGATACTCCCTCTCCTCTGTTTCCAGCCCCCTGAGAACCTCATCGTCCACCTCCTCCACAGCCAAAGTGTGTCTGGTCTGCGGGGACGAAGCTTCTGGCTGCCATTACGGGGTCATCACCTGCGGCAGCTGCAAGGTCTTCTTCAAGAGAGCTGTCGAGGGTAAGTCTCCCCTGCTTTGCTTCGCCATTACCCATCATGCACTGCTTCTCACAAACCATAGCTAGCATGTAGCCAGTAATGATCAGAATAAACAGTCTGTGTAAATTACAAAGGCAGGAGGATGCTTGGTTAGTCCTTGGACGATAAGAAAGATAGAAATTACAAAGGTAAGAATAAAATAGAACTTACTAGAACATAATAGAATAGAACAGAACAGAATAGAACAAAACAAAACAGAATAGAAAAGAACAGAAAAGACTAGAACAGAATAGAATAGAATAGAGTAGAATAGAATAGAAAATAGGGGTAGATGTGTAGCTCAGCGGGTTAGGACTGTGCCTGTGATTGGAAGGTCACCAGTTGATATCCAAGCAGACTGATGCATCTGTAAATAAATCCTGTCTGATTGGTCACGGCGAGAGAGACTTTGCTGCGGGTTACAGTAAATAAATCCTGTCTGATTGGTCACGGCGAGAGAGACTGTGCTGCGGGTTACAGTAAATAAATCCTGTCTGACTGGCCATGACGAGAGAGACTTTGCTGTGGGTTATAGTAAATAAATCCTGTCTGATTGGTCACGGCGAGAGAGACTGTGCTACGGGTTACAGTAAATAAATCCTGTCTGACTGGCCATGACGAGAGAGACTGTGCTGCTCGTTACAGTTGAAGTTAAGCAGTACTCCTTCTCCAGATAAACTGAGGGAGCTGCACGTTGGCAAGGTGACTCTTCTGTTATTCCAGGTTTACATTTAAGCGATCAGTCTTTTTGCAGAAATGTTCTTAATGAAAGCAAATTAAAACAATATCTTTAATTACTTTAACCAGAAAGTTAAGCATGTCATCACTTCATGTAACATAGTACAGTCATACCCTGCCTTACATCATGAATTGTTTCGGAGAGGCGATTTTTGACGTAACCCGAAAATAGTACCTTAAAAATACCTGAGGACTAATGGTTAAACGTAGTCATTTCCATTGACATAAATTCACCTTTAATTCATTATAAAGGTCAGTGTTCACTTTGCAATCTTAAAAGTCAATGTTCACCTAGTATTCAGAAAAACAAAACAAAAATTACTGTAATAAAACATTAAATATTTCATATGGTGAATTTGGTCTGTGGAGTTAGGCGACATGGACACATTAAGCTAGCGGCTGCATGATCAAGGCGTCAATGCTGCATGCTCAGCTGGGTGCCTGGGGGTACCTGCACCTCGAGTGCCTCTGACCGAGCCTACTATATAATACCAGCTAGGAAAAAAGCAAAATTTAACAGAAATAAAAGGAACTCAAGTTTATTGTTGGTTGGGAAAAGACTGCATGGGTACCGCAGTACAGCAATGCTAGTCATCTACGCATAAATTCTTCAGTATAAAATTAGCAACACTGAAATGCAAAAAGTTTTAGGCTTACCTTTCTTCAAGTCCTTCAAAATCAGATCCATAATCGTTGTTGTCATCGCCAAACAACTCGATTGCGACCTATGGTGCTTTGCTGTTGCTGATGTCGGACATGCTTTCATGACCGGTATCGCTCTCGATCGCGACCTGTGGTGCTTTGCTGTTGCTGATGTCGGACGTGCTTTCGTCACCGGGATCGCTCTCGATTGCGACCTGTGGTGCTTTGCTGTCGCTGATGTCGGACACGCCTTCGTCACCGATATCGCTCTCAATTGCGACCTTTGGTGCTTTGCTGTCGCTAATGTCAGGCACGCTTTCGTCACCAATATTGCTCTCGATTGCGACCTGTGGTGCTTTTTGATTGCTCATGTCGGACACGCCTTCGTCACCGATATCGCTATTGGATATTGCATACGTTGCTTGTGCTGCTGCCAGGCTTGTAGGTGGAGCAAAGATTACTGCTTTGCGAAAACCACTGTATGCTTTCTGATTTCACGTTGTTCCACACCGAAATAACCCATTTGCACGCTTGACTTATGTCACATGTCACTGCCGGCCAGACGGAGTGAATGTATGCTCACAATCCATCATCCATTTTTCCGACTCAATCCTCACAAGGCACTAAAATGCATGATTGACAACAATATCACATGGCTGCAGTTTGCATGTAAGTCCACCAGGTATTACAGCCTCGCGACCACCAACCGTATTCACTGCCTTCTGAACACTATCAATCAGATGAAAATTAGCAAGGACTTCTTCTTGCAAAAAAATCCAGCTCCTGGTTCCTTCTGTAGCATTTGTCCACTCATTCCACCATAATGTCTTCATTCAGTCCTTCTGGTTCACTGAGACCTTGATACCCCTGGGTAGTTTTTCCCATGGCAGTGTCGCCCTAGGCTTCAGCCTTTTGCCGCTTGCTGTGCAAGCTAGAACAACTGTAAAACGTGTCCGCTTGTGACCTGTGGTAGTTACTGATATGGTCCTTTTACCAACCGTATTGACAGTGAGTGTTGATGGAATGCCCATCTGCATTGGGACCTCATCCATGTTGATGACGTCATCCAGTGTTAGTTTCAGTGTCTCGATTTTGTTGCCAACGAACTCTCTAAAACTGTCAAGTTTCTTCTCCCAGTTGTTCTCTGTCCCATAGTCGTTCCGGCTCGGACAGATAGACCATTTCGTTTCATGTAGCGAGAAACCCTATTATGGCCCCCTTTGAAGACATCAGTTGCCATTTCAGTCGCCATTCCTCGTGCCTTCATTTTGATGGCTATTGTTGAAACTATTTGATTGTTCTCACTCTGTGTGAGTCCATTCTTTAGGTCGCTTCTCCAAGTTTGGCTATTTTGCTTCCCTTGCACGCCTTGCACGCCTACGTGGCAGAAGCACATGCGAAGCTTCCTGCCAATTTATCACTTGTTTTTCCATCTACTTCAAAGTGGCATCCAAGTAGATGTTTTTACTTCATATTGGTAAATTCAGCAACGCTGAAAATACAGTAATGATGATAATACTAACTGGGCTAATTTCTGGTTGGACTCACCAGAACATTGCCTATGAAAATCCAGTGAAAATTCACCTAATGCAGTGTGAGTCATATGCAGGAGTGTGTCACTGCTCGGCAGTGTTTTAAGCAGGAGAGTGTCGCTTTTAGCCAGTGTGTTAGAAAGGAAAGTGTTACTGCTCACTAGTGTGTTACAGAGGAGAGTGTCATTACTCTCCAGTGTGTTACAGAGGAATGTGTACCTCTTTCTAGTCCCTAACATTTTGCTTCATCAGTATCACCGGGGTTCAGCACCGACTGCAATGGGATCATTTAGGACCACTTGTTCACTTTCAGCAGGTGCCATGGTGTTCATTTACAACTTGTTGACTAACTAGTAATCAGAATACACACAAATCACTCTTTGACGCAGATAACAACTAAAGCTACTCTCTGCTTGGTGTGTCAGGAACACAGTGACGCGTCAGAGTGTTTTTATCCTGACACGATAAGTGCTGCTGCTCTTCTGAGCCTTGCAAGTTTCCAAAAGGATTGAATTTCCTGCGGAAATGACAGAAACAGCCCAATTTCCTGAGTGGGTGATAATCAAGGTGCCATCCGGCTGAGCTATACCCCAGGGCTTCATGTTCTGGCGTGGTTGGGTGCTCGGTGTCAAGCACTGGCCCAGGGCCCTCTGCTCCCACACCCTAACGCCCCCTTCTACCCACCTGTGGAAGTCCTTTGAATCACTTCCTGTGAAAATCCCACCTGATCTCCATCTCCAGGGAGGTCCTAATGAAATGTAAGTGGAACCAGATGCTTGTTAAGGCATAAGTCTTCTCATTTACTTAAGGGAACAGGGAGAAATGAACATTTGGAGAGGCTAAAACGACAGACGGTGCATGTCGACAACACTGTTACCGCCTGGGGCAGGCGATGTACAGCTGAAAAGGACTTCAAAACTAAATATCACTCCATACTGTAATAAGAAAACTATGTACAGTGTAATGTATCCTAATATGTTCAATTAGAATCCATTTTAAGTGTCTGTTTGACAATGCTTGCTGGAATAGGTGAGCATTTGTGTAGAATCTGACATGTGTGATGGAGTCGTCACATGGAAAAACTCTGGGTGTTTAGCACTCACTGAGTGTGCCTTTTGGCCTGAGTGGCGTTCCCACTCGGATTTACACTTTCCCGGCTCCTGCCAGCGGGAAGTGAGCAGCATGGCGCCTCCCTCAGGATCCTATTTATATTCAGCAGGTCGTACAGTAACAGTGATTTGTGCCGCAGGCAGGTTACCTCATCTAACCTCAGTGCAGCAGCTGTGAGAGGGAGGGAATGAGAGAGGGAGGAAGAGCGGGAGCTAGAGCTCTGCTTTTCACAGAGATGAGTCAGCACAGAAATCCAGCACACAAGCGGGCATTAGCAGCACATCTGATCCTGACAGCAGCTGTTAAGATCCTTGGATTAGATACTGTAGGAGGCAGCTGGCTTATGGCAGGGAATGACCACAGGGGGGCGCTTTCTTTGCAGCTGCTGCAGAGGAGGTGGGGCTCTTTTGCTTTGTAAGATGCCACTTAAGTTCAAACTAATGTCATTTTGAAAGGACGCATGCTCTGGTGAGATTATGCACTCCCGGGGCCTGGACATTGAGGCCAAGTACAGGGAGGTAGAGAAGGTCAGACCATCCATCTTCCGGAGACTTATTCGGGGCCATGGGGAGGGGGGTGATTATAATCAGTCATTAAGATAAAGTCATAAAGGCATGAAGGTTCATCTGACTCCATAGGGGGCTCACTGTCATCGGTCAGCACCCATTATGGCTGCTTCTGATTGGATGGTGTCTGCACAGCCAACCAGGCCTGGTTACCAGCTTTTTTTAACTCTGGCCTCCCATAACCCGAAGTAGATCTTCCTTCCCATTATGTAAGTGTTATCAGCCATCTTTTCCACCTACCACATGATAACTTTGTTCTTTGACATCAATGCAAAATGTCAAAAAGAAAGTCAGAGTTGTGTTCTTTTGTATAATCAAATGAGACATGTGGCATGGCCTGTGATATTCCTGTTGCTGTTTAGTCTCATTTTTGTACGCTGGCGTCACGCACATTGCCATGATTCAGCTTGATGGTCCCGTCACCACATAGGTCGGAGTGGATTCTCACAGCACATTTAGCTGCTGACAAACTTTCTGTAGAAACATGTTGATGATAAAGTTGGTTACAGTTTTACAGTGAAGCAAGTGACATTAGACACTGGTGTTGCATAAGCCAGTGGTTGGATTGCGATGGCACTAACATCGCTGGCCGGGTGATGCACAAGGCAGTGCTTAATGCAGGACTTCAACAGGGTCAACGGTACTATTCCCTAAACATTGTACCACCATGTACAGAAATGCCCCCAGACCCGCAGGGAGGAAGTGTGCTGACATGCATGAATTGGCCCCCATTTATATCCGATTTCAACAAAATCTGTCTCAGTCATTTGTGCTGTGTTTGTGCTGCATTTGTGCCATTGAAATTGTTGTCTGTGCTGCTTACGTTTTTGAGATATGTTTGCCTACATGATCACATGACAGCTTTGTGAAGATGGCCTAACATTTGCATCCATATTTCTATCATTTGTGCCATATTTGTGCCATTTTGTTTCATTAGATTTGAGACCAGCTTTGGTAAAACTGGAAATACATGCAAGTAGGGAGCCGGGGAATTTTGTCTGTGGAGTTAGGAGGAGTGGACACATTAAGCTAGCGGCTGCGTGATCAAGGCATCAATGCTGCATGCTCAGCTGGGTGCCTTGGGGTACCTGTACCTCGAGTGCCTCGAGTGACTGAGCTCTCACTGACACACATCTGTTTTTGGGCAAGGTACCAGGGGTACCTACACCTCGAGCAGCCTCTGACTGAGCTTGTGCTGCCATGGGTTCTGATTTTAGGCCGTGTGCCTGGGGGTACAAACACCTCGAGCACCTCTGACTAAGCTCTTGCTGGCACACATTTGTTTATGGGCCCAAGGGTACCTACACCTCAAGCGCCGCTGAGTGAGCTTTCAGAGACACGCATTTATTTATGGGCTGAGAGCCCAAGGGTACCTACACCTCAAGCGCCGCTGACTGAGCTCTCGGAGGCACACATTTGTTTATAGGCTGAGAGCCAAGGGTACCTACACGTCAAGCGCTGCTGATTGAGCTCTCGGTGGCACGCATTGGTTTGTGGGCTGGGCGCCCGGGGGACCCTACACCTCGAGTGCCTCTGACTGAGCTCTCGGTGGCACGCATTTGTTTGTGGGCTGGGTGCCTGGGGGTACCTACACCTCGAGTGCCTCTGACTAAGCTGTTTCTGACACACATCTGTTTTTGGCTGAATGCCTCTGACTGAGCTATCGGTGGCACGCATTTGTTTGTGGGCTGGGTGCCTGGGGGTACCTACACCTCGAGTGCCACTGACTGAGCTCTTGGTGGCACACATTTGTTTGTGGGCTGGGTGCCTGGGGGTACCTACACCTCGAGCACCTCTGACTAAGCTGTTTCTGACACACATCTGTTTTTGGCTGAGTGCCTCTGACTGAGCTCTTGCTGGCAGGCATTTGTTTTGGGCAGAGTGCCCGGGGGTACCTACACCTTAAGAGCCTCTGACTAAGCTGTTGCTAATACACATCTGTTTTTGGGCCGAGTGCCCGAGGCTACCTTCACTTCGAGTACCTCTGATTGAGTACCTCTTGCTGACATGCATCTGTTTTTGGGCAGTGTGCCTGGGGGTACCTACACCTTGAGTGCCTCTGACTGTACTCTCGCTGGCATGCATCTGTTTTTGGGCAGTGTGCCCGGGGGTACCTACACCTCGAGTGCCTCTGACTGCACTCTCGCTGGCATGCATCTGTTTTTAGGCAGTGTGCCCAGGTGTACCTACACTTCGAGCTCCTTTGAACGAGCTATTGCTGGCATACATCTGTTTTTTGGCCCAGTTCCTGGGGGTACCTACACCTTGAGTGCCTCTGACCAAGTTCTCGCTGACACGCATCTGCTTTGTTCAGTTTTTTTACTTCTATTAGTTTCTCAGAATGAGTGCATTGACTCCCCTGGCTAACTGGCCTCTCTGCACTCTCTAATCTCTGTGCTCTCCTGTCTCCATTTGCATCATGCGTTCTGCTCTTCCCAATGAGTCCAGGGAGGAAAAGATAGCAATAACATGCTCAGTTTACAGCTGGACGTCTGGGCTCGCTGAGGGAGATCAAAGGCTCACAGTGAATCACATGTGCGCCCTGCAGTCACAGGACAATGAGGAAACACGTAAGCATTTTCCCCACATAGCAGACACCTCTGAGAGGTTTTCCTCTGATTCTGAGATGGAATTATGAATAGGGGAGACACCAGCTTGAAGTAAGACGTCAGTGTTGGCAAGACCAGGGGGGCAGCATTTCCTGCGCGAAGCTGGCCGGTCTCCCCCAACCAGAAAATCTGAGGTGACTTATGTGAGCATATTTTCCGCGTCTCCATCGACTGTTTTTCAGAGCAAGAAGAAAAAGCTTATGTAATAGTCATGTGACCAAACCAAAAATAGTGGCTCGGGTTACAGCTGCCGTGCCTCCTTGTGCGGGGATTCAGCTCCTGGCTCCCAGACAAACACAGTAGGCGGGACACAGTAAATCTGTTTCCGTTGTTTCTGGGCTCTGTCTGCTGGGATCTGCATGAGATCATTTACAGTGCTTTACATTAGCGGGCTGCCTTAGCCAGCCTGCGTAGTGTGCATTAGCGGGCTGCCTTAGCCAGCCTGCGTAGTGTACATTAGCGGGCTGCCTTAGCCAGCCTGCGTATTGTGCATTAGCGGGCTGCCTTAGCCAACCTGCGTAGTGTACATTAGCGGGCTGCCTTAGCTAACCTGCGTAGTGTGCATTAGCGGGCTGCCTTAGCCAACCTGCATAGTGTACATTAGCGGGCTGCCTTAGCTAACCTGCGTAGTGTACATTAGCGGGCTGCCTTAGCTAACCTGCATAGTGTACATTAGAGCTGTAATTGGGCCTTAAAAGTTAGGCCCGACCCCGACAGAACTTGGCCTGAGCCCGCCCCGAGCCCGAGTAAAATGATAGAAATTAAGCCCGAATCCGACCGAACCCGCCATTGCAATTTCTTTAGCAATTTTTTTAAAACTCAGTTCAGTATTCACTATATGTGTATAAAAAACTAATTGAACACAACCGTACACTGAAATCTGGACTGTGCTATACATTAATCCATAGATAAGACTGGGAATATATAAACTGAATCCAAAATGTATTTATTCTAACAAAAATGATATATAACATACAGCTAATAAACCATAGAACAATTCTCTAGCAACCCGAACATGGCAAAGTGATTGTATTTTTATATGCACATTTTAAATGCCACGTTTGCAAACAGCGCGTGATCGCTTTTTTACCCTTAGTAACGTGCTTCCCATGTACATAAGGGTCAAATTAGCGGAGAACAATGACACATAAAAATCACAAAAGCCGCGACTGTGTTAAGTTAAATTAAGTAATGAAAGTAAAACAATCCCCAAAATAAAAACTTTAGGAATCTTGCGCCTAATAATAGGACCTTTCTGTGGACAATATCTGACCATTGCATAGGTAGGTAATTCACTTACGGCTCAGCAGCGGAACCGATATTTTTCCGCACTGCGAATGTGATGTTTTCCTCGGGTTTCACGTGTCCGTGTTTGTGGGCGTATACGCACTGACTTTGGGCCACGTCTGATTGGTGAGCATGACCGCCACGCGAGGAGCACGACACTTCTGATTGGTGAGACTGACTGTTACACAAGGAGGATGGAATGAATTTGTGAAACTATTCTTATGGCAGTTTTAAACCCGTGTAAAATGATAGAAATTGAGCCCGAACCCGACCGAACCCGTCGGGACCCGACAGGACCCTATCATTTTACACGGGCTCAGGCTTGCGCTCCGGCTTGCGCAAATGAGCGCTAGGGCTGAGCGATTTATCGATTTCACATTATGCACATTATGTTTGGGCAGAGATCTTCAGCTCAAGTGTACATTAGCGGGCTGCCTTAGCCAGCCTGCGTAGCGTGCATTAGCGGGCTGCCTTAGCCTACCTGCATAGTGTACATTAGCGGGCTGCCATAGCTGACACGCGTAGCCACATTAGCGGACCTCCATAGCAAACCTGCATAGTGTACATTAGCAGGCTACCTTAGCTAACCTGCATAGTGTACATTAGCGGGCTGCCTTGGCTAACCTGCATAGTATACATTAGCGGGCTGCCTTGGCTAACCTGCATAGTGTACATTAGCGGGCTGCCTTAGCTGAAACGCATAGCCACATTAGCAGACCTCCATAGCAAACCTGCATAGTGTACATTAGCGGGCTGCATTACCAAACCCATGTAGCGTACATTAGCAGACTGCCTTAGCAATCCCACGCCATGTACATTAGTGAGTTGCCTTAGCAAACCTGCACTGAGCATATTAGCGAGCTGCCTTAGCCAATACGCGCAGCGTACATTAGCAAGCTGCCTTAGCCAATTTTCGTAGTGTACATTAGTAGGCAGCCTTAGCTAATCCACATGGCGTATATTAGCGAGCTGCCTTAGCCAATCCGCGCAGCGTACAATAGCAGAATGACCACACTTTTTCAGCTTGCGAGCTACTTTTAAAATGACCAGGTCAAAATGATCATATATATTATATATTCTATATGTATATGTACAGTATATGCAGGCGAACCTTACATCACTGCATGAACCCTTACAGCACAATACAATTAAAAACATTTTATGGTTCCTTACTTGGTCCGGCTCCCCCACTCATTTTTTATATCCCTTTTTAGTAGATATAAATCAGAAGGCTAGCTGCGTCACTTTGCTCGCTAGAGTTTTGCATTAGCTCTCAATACATTTGCATGTTCTGCCGGGTGACGCGTTAGAAGAGAAGTATCAAAGTAGTTGTTATTGTAACCTAATGTAACAAAATTTTAATGTTGCGCAATCTACTGGGTGATCACGATCGACGTATTGGGCACCTCTGCCTTAGCCAATCTGCCTAACGTACATTAGTAGGCCACCTGAGCCAATCCACACAGCATATATTAGCGAGCTGCCTTAGCCAATCCGTGCAGCCTACATTAGCAGGCTACCTTAGCCAATCTGCCTAATGTACATTAGTAGGCCACCTGAGCCAATCCACACAGCGTATATTAGCGAGCTGCCTTAGCCAATCCACACAGCGTATATTAGCGAGCTGCCTTAGCCAATCCACACAGTGTATATTAGCGAGCTGCCTTAGCCAACCTGCATAGCATGCATTAGCGGGCCTACAGCCTAAGGACTATAGTTGAGGAATGGGTGTGGGGAGCACGGTCAACTTTTCAGTGTCATTCTCAAAATGTTCCTGCAAATGCGTATTTTTATTCAAATCGTCACACGACCCGTGTCATTTGTAATGTGCTTTACACAGCTGCCTTTAAATCAAGTAATCTTAAGATATTCTACATTTTAAGTGATTTTAATTCCTAGCAAAATATGCATATCTCCTGATCTAATTTCACACTTTTACACTTTTAGATTGAAGGCTTTCTCTGAGCTGCAGGTTGTAAGCTTGACCACTTAATCACTTCACCTATACTGCCCCCTGCAGGTCAACACAACTATCTATGTGCCGGACGGAACGACTGCATCATTGACAAGATCCGGCGCAAGAACTGCCCGGCATGCCGCGTCAGAAAGTGTCTGCAGGCGGGAATGAACCTGGGAGGTCAGTAACGGCGCGGTGTCCTCATCACGACCTGCTTCACATGCTAATGAACCACGCCCAGTCGTGGCTTCTTTTTGTGCCCCATATGACATCTAGTGTTTTTACTTTTGAGTACAGCTTACTGCCAGCCAGGTAGCCTGGTAATGGTATCTATTTCAGCACACTGAACGTTCAACCAATCAGAGCAGAGACGAGGCAGGGCAGCAGGGACAGAGCAGGGTGACAGAGACGGGACGAGGCAGGCTGACAGAGAGACGAGGCAGGGCAAAAGACATAAGGCAGACTGATAGAGATGAGATGGGGCAGGGCAACAGCAATGAGACAGTGTGACATGGATGGACCGGGGCGAAAGAGCTAAGGTGAGCCAGGGCAAGGGGCCAAGGTGAGGCAGGGCAACAGAGGTAGGGCAGGGGGACAGAAATGAGGCGAGCCAGGGCAAAGGGGCCAAGGTGAGGCAGGGCAACAGAGGCAGGGCAGGGGGACAGAAATGAGATGAGCCAGGGCAACAGAGAGATGAAGCAGGGTGACAGACGAGGCAAGGTGACAGAGACAGAGCAAGGTGATGGAGATGAGCTGTGTATGATTCAGTCAGAGTTCAGTTAATTTTTAACAGCAAAGATGATCCAAGATCCAGCACAATAAAAGCTTGACTGACTGAATTTGGTGAAATCTCTTAGACTGAGGTACTTAACATGTGTCGATAAAGTGTGTAATTAGCACCGTAGCATTACCCAAAGGAGATTAAAAGAAAAAGCCCATTAATTTCTGATTAATATAATTTCCCAAAAGTTTACTAGTTGTTTAATGCATAAACATATTTTAAATTCAGAAAAAAACAGTTGCATAGGAGTGCAGATTGGTAGTTTCTGTTATACATTTATTCAAATATGGAAAAATACAGGATTATTTTAATATGTCCCAGACACAACGCTGCATTGGTCTCCAGGGAAACCAGTTTGATAAAGGCACTTAATGCCTCTCCAGCTTTCTCCCTGTCTCAGTGCAGTTGGGACAGTTGTGGGGTCACCCCGGATGATTCTTTTCTGACTCATTATCATAATTTTGGGAGTAGGGAATAAGTGTTGGCTGTCTTATATTTTGTATATTCCTCTCTTATTTACTGGGAATAATTACATTTAGTGCAATCTCTTGAGAATGTGATGCTTAGCACTTTCTGTTTATTCCCTGCCGTACTTAAGGATGCTTTTATTAATTTTAGTTTTGGACATGTAAAAGCTGACAGTTCACGCGCCTGTCCCTGGATGCTTTGAGTGAGGGGTTTGGTTTGGGCTACTCTGCCAGCAGCCAGGAAGTCCAAGAAGCTCGGCAAGGTGAAGGGGGGAGTCGACCCCCCGCCGCAGGACCACCAGGAGGGCCTGGATGTCGAGACAGAGCTCAGCAGCGCCGCCCTGGTGCCACTGTCGCCGGGGGTGACAACTCACCTGTCACCATCCGTCGGCAGCGTGCTGGAGCTCATCGAGCCCGAGGTGGTGTACGCCGGCTACGACAACACGCAGCCGGACACCACGGACCACCTGCTGTCCAGCCTCAACCAGCTGGCCGGCAAGCAGATGATCCGGGTCGTCAAGTGGGCCAAAGTGCTTCCAGGTCAGGCTCCCGTCTGCATGGGCCGTGAACCGGCACTGTACCATGTTCCAAAGTGCTTCCAGGTCAGGCCCCTGTCGGCATGGGCCGTGAACCGGCACTGTACCATGTTCCAAAGTGCCTCCAGGTCAGGCTTCTGTCAGTATGGGTCGTGAACCGGCACTGTACCATGTTCTGAACGTCATACATTAAAAGAGTACTCTCCTGAACAGTGTATTAGTATATTAGTTCATTAGGTTTATACCTCCATATGACAGTATTTGTCTATCATTTTAATTTCTAACAACTAGAGTAATAATTAGGCTCCAGACCGTGCTGTCACTATGACCAGGATAAATGATTAGAAGATGGATGGATGGATGGATAGATGGATGGATGGAATAGTAACAGTATTAGTGTCTGATAGCGCCCCCTAAGGGGTATACTCCTGTCTTGTACCCTGTGCTGCCTGGCAGAGGCCCTGGGTCCCGTAAATATGGCGTAGTCTCATTTGGACTGTTTAACATGCTGCCTGGTGGCTCTCCTTCTCCACATCCTCAGTGGGTTCCTCCTGTGCTCATGCAGGCTTCAGGAGTCTGCCCATCGAGGATCAGATCACGCTTATCCAGTACTCCTGGATGTGCCTCTCCTCCTTCGCTCTCAGCTGGAGGTCCTACAAGCACACCAACGGACAGATGTTGTACTTCGCGCCCGATTTGGTTTTCAACGAGTGAGTGAGATGCCAAGCTAACCCGCCCTCCCTCGCCACGTCTGACCTAGACGCTCTGTTTGGCCACCCACAGGAGACAGAGGCTCAGGCTGACTGAGCGTAAATGTCAGCATCTACTTGAGAGAGCTTGGAGGTCACACCAAGACCTGCTTAAGGAGCAGGACATAAATGCTGCAGGGATGCCACACACCTGGTCAGCTATCTTTTGGCAGCCATGTTGCTGATGTCATTTAACTGGTGTAGTAAGAAATTAAGGTCGATTGAAAAATTAACTCTAGTACTCACACATTACACAAAGAAAAGCCTGTGATGTCGGTACATTCAGGGATCTCTAAGTAGGCATCGCAATGCAGGGATTCAAGCACCAGGCTGGCTGAATGCTGAACAATAATAAACTTTCATGTTTGACCGTTAACTGCACAAGTGAAATTGCACTGACCCCTGCAGGTCACTTTCAGTATGTCCTAAAGCTGACTTCACCAAGCGGTACATCCGTCACCCGTTTAATTTGATACTGGGTCTTGCCTAGGACTCAAAAGCATTGTGGCCGTTTCCTTTCAACACAAGGAAAATTTTTCCCCATGTCTACGATCATAAAGGCAGGTAGCTAAGGACGTGTCCCTTTGGTGGGGACATTACTGACCCCATGTAACTCACATGGACTCGATTTCAGCTTCCCAAAAGGACCCCTAAGCTGTGGTCTCAGACCGCACTTATGTACATATTTCCAGCTCCTTTTATGATGTTAAACCAGTAGCTTTGAAATACTCATATTATTATATATGAAAAAAATAATTTCTTAAGCCTGAGCCAAAGACATCATTGAAGGTCTGTGCATCTGTCTGTCAGCCTGGGGTTCCCACTGCTTCTGTCCTCCTTATTGCCTGAGGAGCCCATTTTGTAGTAATTATTTAGTGGTTCTCCCATAGCAACCAAGAGCTTGTTTGTCAGGAGAGGTGAGTGCCCAGAAGTGAAGGTGGCGAGGCCGATCGCATCGCGGGCCCATGAGGTGCCGGTCTGCTCCGCGTATGTGATGAAAGGCAGCTGTCCTGCTGTACCGACTGCTGGGATCACAAACACGCGGAGTATCAGCCGTGATGTGGTGTGTTTTACTGCCTGTTAGCTAGAGGGATCCCCGATCAAGACACTGCGCGTCTGTTTGTAGTTATTAGTTGTTGCGCTTACTCGAAATTACCATAATACATTCTGGATTGAAGGTTTCTTTAAATAATTTTGAATAGCTGAATGAGCAACAACACAGCGGACGCGGAGTTTCATAGAGACAGCTTCGCCCTCTTTATAAACGGGGATCCATGAGGTTAGCGGACCGGGAGATGTTTAAGCCGTTCCGCTAACTCATGTGAGACTGTAGCCAGATTCCCATTACGGTGTGACACATGTGGAGGGTTTCCCCCAGCGTCTCCGGGCGAGCTCCACCCCCTTGCTCTTTCTGTTGTGCTGCGTCCTCCTTGCTAATCCCTCTGCTGTGAATGTGAATGTTTGTTGCGCTGAGATGATTTCTGGTGATAGAAATGGTGTTGATGTTGATAGATCAGTCTGCTGCTGGCTCCCGTGATCAGTGTGGCACCGTCCCGGTTTATGTGGCTGGACGGCAGTCCTCACCATCTGCGCTCTTCCTTCCCCCACCACCAGGGCGCGCATGCAGCAGTCAGCCATGTACGACCTGTGTGTGGGCATGCGGCAGGTCAGCCAGGAGTTTGTGCGGCTGCAGCTGACCCACGACGAGTTCCTGGCCATGAAGGTGCTGCTGCTTCTCAGCACAGGTGAGGGCGCCATTGAGGGGAGCTGGTCGCACTGCTGCTCTCCGCATTTCTACCCCATGCGGAGTGTAATCTGACGTGCCATATGCATGTTTACATATCTGGAGTCTTACTAGACTGCAGTAAGAGAGAGGATGTTATGAGTGAGTACTTCCTGGTTCCTGACCTTAATTCCTAATCTTAATTTGCTGAGTGGTCTGTTTGCACCATGCTAGACACGTCCATGAATATCAGGACTCAAACTCATACTGGTCCTGACTGCCTTGGGTGTGTGGCAGATGCTTTATGCATTAGGAGACATGGAGATGCAGGACAGGGAAGGCTGGGAGCCGCCCTTATAACCGGCCATCTTGTGTCTGCGCCTGGGGCAAGGCTTTCAGGGCTCCTGCAGTCCTCGCTAAGTCGAGCTCTGGGCCGTCTTCCAGAAATGCCTGCGTTCCTCGATTTCCTTCAAACATGGGCCTGAACGTGGAAGGAAGGGGGGAGTGGGGGGTGGGAGGAAGGTCACTGAACCTTAAAACGCTTCTGCTCCGAGCAGCCTGATGGGAGAAATGACCTCACGATGATCACAGCAGGGTGGAAAGCCTTCAGTTGTATCTGCTGGACTGTCAACAAAGCAAAATGCCAGTTTCACCTGAAACTTGATATTGTGAAAAAGGCTGTACCTGCGTAATTCCCCGCGCCATCCTTTCGGCTTTCAGGTTCTATGTATTCCCTTATGCTTCAGAGTCTTTTCTTCTGTACACACAAGTCATTTAGGGCTACTGTTATTCAGAGACAGCAATGTGCTTGAGTGATGAATGCTAGGGGTACGTCACCTTGAAGGATTTACGTGGCGCAGAACCATATGTAAAAGTATCTGAGGCCGGAATCCGGCTTTTGGGGGTTATTAATTGTAGCAGGTGAATACCTGGCAGAAATTTGTGTGAGCTACTCCCGGTTGAATAAGTTATTATGTGACGCATCTCGGCAGCTTCGCAGTACTGTCTCAGAAACTGTAACCAAGTACTTATAGTCAAAAATGCATAGAACATATACCTTAATGACTGATAATTGCACAGGAGAAGCAGCAATGCCCAGAAATGTCAGATCGGCATGTTGGTGTAATAATGACATAATGCTGGTGTAATAATGACATGCTGCTTTTATCGACAGAAAGATGTTTCCATGGAGATGCAGGGACAGAGAATTAGCTTGTCAGGCTCCTAGTTTTTACTTATGCTGCTGTTCTTCAATAGTTTAGTACCTTTAGGTCTTTTAACGGGTTGAAGCTCACATGTAATACCCATAATCCTCTTGGCTGTGTTTTCTATTGAGAGTTTAATTTTATAGTATTTTTTTACTCTGTTTATTCTCATTGTTAGTTGAATAGGTAATGTCTCATTGTTTCATGCTGAGAAACATGACAGTGCTGATACCAGGGGAATGTTCGACTTCCCAGGGTCCCCAGGCTTCCTCGGGGGGGCTGTTAGATTTGTCATCTTTTGCCAGTCTGTCAAATGAATGCTCCCCCTGGTGGATTAGAGAAGTAGTGACAATTACATCAAATTCCTAGGGCTCTACATCTCAAAGGACCTGAAATGGACTATTAACACCTCTCACTTGGTGAAGAATGCTCAGCAGAGACTTTTCTTCTTAAGAACACTCAAGAAAGCCGGACTTACCACCCAGCTCCTCGTTAATTTCTACAGGAGCACAATAGAGACCATTCTCTGCTACAGTGTGGTACTCCAGCTGCTCTGCAGAGAATCGGAGACTTGGCCCGGAGAGTTAAGATTGCGCAGAGGATCGTGGGTACCAAGCTCCCGGATTTGAAGACTGCTTATGCTAACCGCCTATGTAGGAATGCTAGCAACATCATCAGGGACCATACCCACCCGGGTAACAAACTGTTTGTCACCCTCCCATCGGGCAAAAGATTCAGGACCATCAAGTCACGAACCAGCAGACTGAGGAACAGCTTTAATTAAAGGGGGCTTATAACAGGAGCTGGAGCCTTAGACCAGCACTTTTCGGACCCGATCGGAGCAGCCGGCATCACTTTCCGATTCAGCAACACATTCAGGCCGAATGGCATGGATCTGAATTGCAAAACACACCGCATCTAACAAGTTGCTCACTGGTAAAGCTGAGAGGGGGTATAAATGGTTAATAAGAATTGCGCTGACTAAACTCTCCAATTAGTGCTGCTATAGCAATGAAAGGAACATTAGACAGGACAGCATTACTTTGGAATAACTGGCTGACACTGTGTGTGTTGGCGAGATTGTGGGGGGGATGGATGTCGTGTCGAGAACCTCCCAAGCAGCCTAACGACAGCGGGAGTGTCACCCTCCATTACTGAGGGTCCCTCAGGGCGCACTGTCCCCCCCGTGCAAAGGACACGCCAGGAGGAATCCCAGGAACACCGGCTTCCCGGCCAGCGTCCGGAGCCCATGTTCCCACATCCCTCATTTTCTGCTTTGTGCTACAGTTTGTTCGTCAGTTAAACCCATCGGCTGTCAGCGGTCTTGGGCTTGACTTTCCGGGTATTCAGATCAGCAGTTATTAAACAGAATGGCTTCAATATTTGCTGCCTGAACTTCAAATTTATATTACCTAATTCTGAATGTAAGATGTATTCTATTCCCCCCCCCCCCATTTCATTTGCTTGCTATTCATTATCTCAGCCAATTGGTCCATGATGGTCTGTTAAGGGCAAGACAGATACACGTTGGTTCTGGTTCACTGGATCCTGGGCTGAGTCATCCAGTGACAGCTCAGATTTCAGCTTAGGTGCTGAAGGAACCTTGTAACCTGGCAGTGTAGGTTCCCAAACCAAAAAACAAGGATCATTCCATTTAATATGAGCCACCTTGTTTACCTCCACAGTCTTCCCCACAAATGAGTTTTTAAGGCCATGACCCACTGCCGGGAATCCTGCTCTGTGGCAATGGGCCACCTTCTGCTCGCCCAGCTAATTCATATCACTTCTGTAATCTAAAACCCTTCTAGGGTTTTGTTAGGCCGGCTGCTATGAAATGCCATCTTTGTAAATCTATTTTTAGCTTTGTCATTTGTAAATGATGCTTGTTGACTAGAAGGCCCAGGTATCACCAGGTCGGTAATTGTCTTCTTCTGTCGCCACCGTCCATCTTTGGGATGCGGCCCGTCTAGTCGAACCCTGTTGCTGGCCCCCTTCTTTCATCTAACTGTAAATAACTTCTTACCTGATCTTGGGTGAAATGCAAAAATCAGTCCAGTGTGAACAGCCTATGTCTGGGTTAGATAGACAACCCTGTAAGCATCCTCAATATCAAAATCTAAGCCCCACGACACAGCTGACTTGCTTTTTGAGATGGTTGTATTTTGTTTGTTATGATGTAATGAAAATGAATTTAAAAATATGAACAAAAGTATCAGCCGGTGCAACATCTCACTCTGAATCAAAGGGCATCAGTATGAAGTTGGCTAACCCTCTGTTGCTATAATAGTCCCTGCTCTTCTGGGAAGGCTTTCCATTAGATGCTGGAATGCCGCTGGTGGGATCTGCTGCCGTTCATGTTGGGTATGGATGTCAGGTGACTGGGTCCCTTTCTGTGAGCTGGTGTAGAAGGTCCGAGCAGCTCTAGAACGACAGAAATGCGGAGATCCGACTTTGCTGGAACAGTGTCCAATGACCAGGCTGACTAGCCTCTCCCGTATGCCCACCCACTCTGCTGCTGGTGTTTCATGCTGAGGATTGCATGGCTGTGTGCTTAATTATGCACCTGTATGTCAGCAGTGGGTGTGGCCTATCTGGTCAATTCCTGTAAATGCTACGGTGTCCCACTTTTGTCCATGCAGTGTGCATTCAATATCTTAACAAGATTATAATCTGTGCGCACTGACCATGAGTCGAGTGTCTTCAAAGACCTATGGACTGTGTAGTATAAGCAGTGACATTTAACGGAGGGTCCTAGGAGGTGCTGAGGGTGGGACTAGACCCACGGTGGTGTCAAGCACAGGACGAGACCCATGCAAGTGTTGTGTCCCCTCTGAGCCTCTGAGCCATGCTCAGTTTCCCAGATGACCTCGGATGCTCCTCTAACCCAACAGTTCCTAAAGATGGACTGAAGAACCAGGCAGCTTTCGAGGAAATGAGGATGAATTACATAAAGGAGCTGCGGAGGACCATAGCCAAGAGCATGGGGCCCTCGGGCCAGACGTGGCCTCGCTTCTACCAGCTGACGCGGCTCCTGGACGCCATGCACGATGTGAGTACGGAGCGGGGCGGGACGGCCAGAGGCCGGCTACTCCCACGATGTGAGTACGGAGCGGGGCGGGACGGCCAGAGGCCGGCTACTCCCACAGCAATGTCTTAATGTGTAAAAGGCTGGGAGAACCTGTGGCAGGTGACAGGAACAGTGCAGTTCTACAGTCACAAGTGTTACTTACAACAGCAGCATGCCGAATAGCTGCTGCGACTGGGGCTTCTTACTCGTGGGAGTCAGGAGGGGAATCTGGCCACCGATGGTGCAAATGTAACCACAAAGGCTGCAATCTGTCCTTCTTTCTGCAGCTGGTGGGGAATCTCCTGGACTTCTGTTTCTACACCTTCCGGGAGTCCCAGGCACTGAAGGTGGAATTTCCTGAGATGCTGGTGGAGATCATTAGTGACCAGATACCAAAGGTAGAATCAGGTCTGACCCACACACTCTACTTTCACAAAAAGTGACTCTGGAGGGACGTCTTGCAGAAGGAAAGGAGATGCCTTAAATTAGCCTGAGCCGCCCAGCTCCCGTCCGATGCCCCGGGGCTGGAAGCTGGGCCTGCTGCCGGCTCTGGTCAGCTGGACCAGCCAGGAGAATCGCGATGGATGACACACTGAAAAGGACTGAACGCCTGCCCCCCCCAAAGACCACTGCTTCAATGGATATGAAGCCATAGATTCCGCCTCTGTATAACACTCTCAGTCACATCACACGGACCTGAACTTGCAAATCCTTTAATCATGACTGGCAAAAGATACAGGGTGCCAAAACTGTATCTAATGACGATGTCAGCATTGAGGGTTTTGTTTAAAAGCAGCCATCACAAACACACTCTCACACTGAGGAAATTTAGGACATCTGCAAGGGCGAATGCAGGTAGATATGTGGCGTGATTTAAGGGCTTAACCAGCGAAACTATGCTGGGTATTTAAAGAGATGTGATTTGGCTTATCTTTGAACAGAAAGACTAGCATGAAGATAGGCAGGCATTTAATGCAGATGTGACCTCAACGGCGCGGGGAGCAGGAGGAGTCCTGCAGACACGACGAGCAGGTGACGGTGTCAAGGATTCGGGTTCGGGGTATCGCACGTGGCTTCTGGCTTAGAAGGGATATGCCAGTTCTTGTGCCAGCCAAAAATTTTTCACAGAGAATTAGTGTGTGTGATATATAGAGAAAAGACGCCTCACGATAACATTCCCCGAATTTTTATAACCTGTCTGCCAGAGTCTGAACAGTTAAAGCTAACAGTCTGTGCAAGGGCCCAAAACTCCAGGTTCCAGAATACAGGCTTGGCATTCTTATAAGTAGGGCCTAGATTTATTATTTTATTTGGTCTGCTCAGATTGACAGTTTATACCAAGGTGCTTGTATTCTGTATAACATTATAAATACATTTAAATGCATAGGCTAAAAACGTGCATCCTCACACTGGAGAATGAAAAACTGCAGATTGGTAAGAGAAACATGAAATTACACCTGGCACCTGAAAAAGAACTTTAAAAAATATCCTTTCAAAATGCCCAGACGAATGAAGATTTGTACTTGACAGATGTCTGTAAATTTCATCACTTCCAACCCAACCCAACCGTCATCAGAGCTTAAACGAATACTCCCCGAAGTAGTACGACGTCTGCATTAATGCTAGTACACTATATCACAGCTGCCTACTCATTAGATGATGTTACAGAGCTCCCTGTGGCCCTTATTGCTGTGTGTAGCGCATCAGAAACAGCGGCCGGAAAGCGATCAGTAGCGATCCGCCTTTTCGCCTCCTCCACACGCAAACTATCGGGCATTAGTGTTCTTTAACTTTTCTTAGTTGAGAGAATATAAGTATATATGATATCTTCTTACATTGGACCTGCAGAGATTTTTTTATAATCTTGCATTTGAGCTGCATTGGAAAGATGTCTGAGAACTACCCAAGGCTGACATTAATATGAACCTAAAAGGAAGAGCGAGCCTGCAGCGATTCCTGCGCCCTTTGCTGCCCTGTATCTTACTGTTTATTAATTGTGAAGAATCAGAGATAAGCTGTAAGGATGTATGATACTAAGTGCTACGGGCTGTAAGAAGGACAAGGAAGTATTTTTGGAAGAATTATATTTTGTCGGAAAAACATGTAAGTCCATTTTTTTAAATATATTTTTTTGTATAGTAAAACGTTTATGCATGCTTACCGAGGAGATGTTTACAGTGTATTTACAAAGGGAGCGTGGTGCCTTTATCTCTTATGATTTTCAGCCTCTGTTGTAAATATTGGGGGCAGATGTGCGGCATCTGGGCAGGACGCGCTCCGCCCTGCGGCTTCTCTCTCTGCGCCCGGCTTTCGCGCTGCCCAAGTCCTGCCCGGACGTCAACCTGAAAATGTGACATATAGGTCGCTATAAGCTTGTTTTAGGTGCTTGTTTATATGATCACTTAAGCAATATGGTCGTTACGGTTTTTCGCTCATTTACTTGAATCAAACTGCTAAAAAAAATGTTTCTCACTTTTCCAGTAATAACTCCAAGCAACTGATCTTTTCACTCTTTTTTTGTGACTGACACGTTTGTTAGTTTCAGAGGTCGCCAAACTGAAATGTCATTTTACTGATGATGTGTCGTTTCTTTACGTTATTTTTTACACTCTGCATTGGTTTTGAATACAATTATTAAAACAGCTTGAGTAGAATGATGGATTAATTCTGAGGTTTTTATTTTGTTTCCTCTTGCATATTATTCTTAGATTTAATGCCAGATGCAGATGTGTGCAGACCGTCCCTTCGCCATAAACCCACATCGAGAGGGACACTATAATGAAGCCACGTACAGTATGGCCGGGCGCTCCGGATGCTTTCATTGCACGTTTGCACATATAACTTTATATACATGCAATTCCACCCCATTTGCACCGTCAGCGGCTCGCTATCTAGTTACGGCCCGGCTCTCCCTCCGGAGAGAAGCATTGTGTTTAGAAGCCTGATCGCGTATCCTTACGTGACCGCTGCATTAACGCAGGGCCTGTTTATTGCGTGTAATATTACTAGTGCACAAACAAAACAAACAAAACGTTGGTGCGGACGTGGGCGGCTAATCTGCCGAGAGGTAAGAGGACTGTCCGGAGTAAAGGCGCTTAATGACTAGCGGCTGGAGCCACGGCACGGAACTGATTTTAGATTAACAGATTTAATCTTTAATTGTTTATCGCTGTAGGTGGTGGGGGGAGAGACATGATTCCCCCGATGAGATCCGACCATGAAGCTCAGAACCAGCACTATTTCGAAAGTGAAATACTGTACGACGAATCGCCGCAGTTTATATATATATATATATATTATATACCTCGTGTTTTTAATACAACACATTCAAAAAGTTTTCTTTCCTCAAAAGTTTTTGGACATTTAAGTTACTTAAGGCTTATAAGCGGGCATATAATTATAATAAGCCTACTCTATATTAGCCCAGGCTTATATTCATGTAAATAAACAAAGCCCTGGCCTTTCACTGTGAATGCCGTGGTAGGTGACTGCTTTTGGGACGTGTCCTTAATTCTGGGGAATCTGTTTTGCTATGGTTACTTACTGAGCCAGAAAAAATGCGATGAAACGAAACACCACACAAAAGAATACAAGAAAGCTTAATGCCAGATCCGACTGAGTCACATGCGAGGAGAAGCACGTGGGGGTGTAACATTTCCCATGAATGTGGAGAAGCGGACAAAGGTGGAGGAAAGGAGGAAGAGAAACGCTTCGGAAAAAGCAAGCGCTTGTTTGAAAAGTCATGATGGGAGACAGATGGAGGAAAGGTAAAAGAGGGCCGCGGTGGGAGTATTGTCAGCAATGAAATGAAGACACACTCCGAGAGACTCACAGTTACCCCTGTTAGAGGTCCCACTACCAACGTGCCCACCCTCCAAGCTGCATGCTGGGCCTCACCGGACCACCGCTGGCTGGGTCAGCCCGATCTCCTGGCCAGTCCTCTGTCAGCCCCCCCCACATATAAACCCCCCTTCATCTGGAATTGAGAACATTTTTATGATCAATAGATGTTTGCTTAACAGTGCAAAAGTAGTGCACAATAAGCAACAGTATACACGTTATGGCTAATGCTTTATTTTTTAAAAAGACATCTTCGTAATGAGACACTGATGTGCATGAAGACACTTGGGAAAGCTTAGCAGTGCTATTGGGGACATTACCTTGGAATATGGAGGCACCATGAGTGTACAGTGTGTGACGTTCCGGACCCCGATGCCCACCCCCCCCCCCACCTCCATATCAGGAGAGGGGTCTGAATTGTTTGCTCTGCGTACAGACTCATGTTCCCTTTGCCTGTTCCTTTGGCCCCATAACACTTGTTTCCAGGTGAAAACCTAAAGGCCATGCATTTTTTATAACATGCAGATTTTGGCTCTTGATAAGATTGTTGAGTATATAAATACAGGCAAACCACCTAGAGGCAACAGAGCCGTTTCCAGGAAAGAGAAACTGGTTCCACTGAAGTCTGCTCTAACCGCCGATAGATGGTGGTGGATCCCGCTCAGCGGCGCATGGAGGTGGCGAGAGAGAGGAGCAGAGGAGGAAGGAGCCAAACTGGCAGAGAGGAAAGGTGTCACGACTGCAGCCCGACAGACATCCAAACCTCATGATGCGAGAACCTTCCAGAAGGCAACAGCACTCAGAAACAAACTGAAAATTATATATCTCATACACACCGCAGGCCTACCATCACAATGCCAGGTGCATCACCGAGAGGATACCCTGTCCTGAGGGGCAGGAACCACCCCAGTGGGCCCAATCATGTCCCAGTCACACTGACAGGAGAACATCTTACCAGACAACACAACGAGCAACAATCCAGTCTGCAAT
Source organism: Petrocephalus sullivani (assembly GCA_026780845.1). Classification (NCBI taxonomy): domain Eukaryota; kingdom Metazoa; phylum Chordata; class Actinopteri; order Osteoglossiformes; family Mormyridae; genus Petrocephalus; species Petrocephalus sullivani. The sequence continues at coordinate 5,103,543 of JAODKM010000016.1, read as the reverse complement.
CATAAATGCTTTATTTGACAAAAGAAAGAAAAGGGAATCCATAGTTTATTGGCTGCATTTTAAAACCGGAACATTAAGTACAGAGAGGAGCAGGTTACACAGACGTTATGAACATGCAATGACAGAAACAAAAAAATAATAATACGGAGAACAGCAGAGAAGTCTGACTGGTTGTGCATGACCATGTGAGTCTGATTATCATCCAGCAGAATCTTCTAAATTACAGTGTCCTCCATAAACAGGAACATTACGCACATCATGTTTGTATTCCACGACAAATTTCAGGCTGAAGAATTTGGAAGCACGATTGGAGCCGACAGCTTAAAATGAAATACCAAACTGCCTTTTATAAAGATCCCTCACTGCAGGCCCACACGCAGTCTGGGACATTTTATATACAGTGGCTGTTTGGCTTCTGCAGTGGGCCTTGGAAATGCAGTGCGTGTTACAGTGCAACCTAGACGGTGACAAACATGCCAACAGGACACCACCGAAGCCCAGCCAGGACGTCAGTGTCAGCCCACCAGCTCAGTGACCGAGTCCCTCCTCACTGGGACAGCTGCTTAAACTGCTTGTTTTTAACGGGTCACTTTTCAGGTTATATAGCTCCTCTGCTGGTCAGTCACCACATAAACACCCGTCTCTGTATATATTAACACTACACAGATATCACAATACATGCATATCACTAAAAGAGTCAGAAATTACATAACATTAAAAGTTAAACATTTAAAATTTTCTCTACTCTTATCCTTTAAATCACACCTTGCACATTCTCCCTTGTGAGATTCCAATTTACAGTGATCATCTGAGACAGGTTCTGGGTTGAAGGTGTGCCCCTAGTGCACAGCATGTCGCCATGGAGATGCAGTGTCATGGATACCGTCTGAGTGTCTTGGGGCTATAGCATCACCACGTAGTTCTTTGGTATGAGGCCTCTCTTCCCATCCAGCTCGCCCTCCAGCCAGCCGGGCTCCTTTGAGTCGGTAACTGTAAAATATAGGGGGGGTGAGATGGATTCCAGCAGGGCGGTGCTTTGCAAGAGGGGTCGAGCTCGCCCTCTCTGAGAGTGGGCCTTAGATCTGACAGGCTGTAAGCCAAAGAGAGATGGCCGCTTACACACGCTTGGCCGTTTCTTTACATGTGTTTAGCAGAAGCTTTCATCAAAAGCGACATACAAGTAGGAAGTAGAGAGAGACAGTCCCTGGAGCTGCTTCCTCAGGGGTGTGTTTCAGAGGTGTGTCGGGGGCCTGCTGTGCTGGCTCCAGAGAACGAGAGAGGAGCCTCCCAACAAACCTGGTGGCTAGCGACTGCAGGACGGCCTCATTTCCCCTCAGTGCCACCTGTGCAAAATCTCTTCCAGGGACTGGAAATTAAATCCAAAGTGCGATTCATTCGCCACCCCCCTCCCCTACCCCCCGATCACAGATGAGATTTCCCAGTCCAGCCACAAATCCAATTTCCCCATGGTTCTGAGCAACTGACCAGCAGCAGCGATAAGACTCACCGTGGTGGAATACGGCACCGACCTGGAAGGAGAGCTCGGAGGCGTGCTCGGCTTTGCACGCGTACACCGCCCGGGCCTCCCTGCGAGACACGGCACAGTGACGGCAGTCAGCCGGGGGCCACTCTGCCAACATCACCCCACTGCCCCCAGCCGGCAGAGGCTTTGCCGCTTTCTCAGCGTCCAGACACGCGCACATGCACACACACACGCACACACATGCGCACACGCACGCACGCATACACACACACACGCGTGCACATGCACGCACGCATACACACACACACGCACTCACGCACGCATACACACACACGCACGCATACACGCACGCACACATGCACGCACGCGCACACGCATGCATACACACACGCACGCACACATACACACACACGCACGCGCACACATACGCAGCCATTTTTCATCCCTCCAAGAGATTGCCACAAATACATCATAAAGGATTTTTGTACAAATTACAAATACTTACTCATCAAATGTAACAAAAACAAAACAAAAATACTGCTGTGAGAAAATGTATTTTAAATACAAGTAATTTGAAAACACAAAAATACATGTAAAATAGTAACGATACATGATGAATACATTACAGCCCTAATGTAGCATTTACAAAATTTACAGTGTTCCCTAACTTTAAAAAATAAATTTTGTGATGTACATGTGTTATGGTGTTAAAGGAAAAATACTTTGGTAACATTAGTAATGTATCTAATGTATTAATGTAATGTGAGCTGAACAGGGTTGGGGTTCGGGGGGATCCGTGAGATGTTCACGATCTCATACCGCGGTTTCGGTCTCAGAACAGTTACATTCTTAATTTATACCCAGTGTTCCTCACAGATTCAGTGGCGATAGCTGACGGGCAGGAGCACACGCAAGGAGGCACACCAATGCTTTCTTAAATTATCATAATGCGTGAATTTCATGATCTTACAGGATCATGACAACCATGTGCAAAAAAAAAAAAATATCATAATATTCAATGTCACATTCACCGGTCGGTTCTCCCTTTTACACAGGCTCAGTGGCAATAAAAATGTCTACGATTGGCTGATAGAAATTAATTTTGGCCTTAGGAACAAAAGTAGCTAGCCTGATTTCTCTCTGATGCAGTAAATGAAGCCTTATATGACAGAGTACAAGATGCCTCTAGCTGAGCATGCCTACTGAAATTAAGTAGAATGCCAGTAACAGGCTAACAAGTTAATGCACAAACTCTAGAGTACAGCACTGCTGTTTGCTGGGCCCAGCAGGATGTGTCAGGTAATTTACCAGCACCTAGCCAAAGACAGTAATTGGCTATATTTGGAAGCCTGTAAGCCTGGTGATGAGGGTTCTTAATGACAGAACTAAATAAAATGGCATTAGTATTAAGTATCAAGTATTAAATACAAATTAAAAATTAGTTACAAATTACACAGATTTTTTTATGTACAGCAAAATACAAAATACAGTACAAATATGTATTTAAAATACATTTCATTGAAATACAGCCGGGCTCTGTCCTGCAAACAGCACTGGCATAAATTCCAATTGCCTTGTTTGTCTCCGTCACTCGTTAATGAAATTCAATAAAATAAATGTATTGTACTTTACTTTGGGAATGGCCGAATGCCTCCGAGCACACTCTGCAGCTGACAGAAGCGGTCCTTGGTCTGGCCCCCGTAAAACACACAGCCGCATGCATGCGTGTATGCGGGTGGGCATGTTTACCTCTCCGCACGCTCATCACCCTGATCGGCGGCTGGGGCGGGGGGGGTCTCGGAGTTGATCCACATCACCATGGATGAATGGGGCCTAGGAACGGGGAGGACACTGGTCCGCTCTCAGCATGATGGGAATTAGTACACTCAATTCCTTAGGGACCCTCCATAGACAGGGTCAGGTGACCGTCCAAAGACAGTGGGAGTTTCCCAATACCAAGAACGCAAAGATCGTACCTGACAAGGTCTGGCTAACTTGCCTCCCCAGAAGGAACTTAGGGTGCAGTGAATCGTGGGATCGCTCTCGTTTGGCAAGGATGCAACCGATGACTCCTTGATATTTGGGGTGGGGCAAGAGCGACGCCAGGGGTTTTTCAGTAAAGCCGAGCCTGCCAGCGCCCCCTGGTGACTGGGCGCCACCTTGTAGATCAGCTCCCTCCTACAGATGCGGCGCTGATGGGGGGCCTGCCAGCACCCGGCACTGAGGCCGGGAGCGGCTCCCCCAGGTAGCATGTGCTCACCCCCTGCAAACGTGCCAATCACGCACCCCATTCATAGCCGCGTTGCTCTCCACTACCAGGCAGCCTCCGTGCCCCCCCCCAGGTCACCATGCCCCCCACCAGAGAGCAGCCATTAGTTGGCTCTTACACCTGAGCCCTGCCCCCCACCAGAGGCCATTTAAATACATCCGGAATTCACAGGAATCTGAATGCTGGAATTACAGCCGTAGCAGTTGTAAAGCATCACTTTTAATCACGACCGCTTCTATTTCGATATAGAAATGAATATTTATAAGGGCAGGTCTGGTACTTTAATGGGACGTTTCTGTAAACAGTAGTGCTGGGCAGGGGACAGCAGTATTTATTTATCTTGAGAAGCTCCGCCCTCCTCACTGGAGTATGTTTACATGTTTTCTGTGCTTCCCCTGGGGGTGGGGGACACACCCCGGGATTGATGCAGTGCTGCGAGACACCCCGGCAGCCCTCGGAACAGCGCCCTTCCATTCAGGGCGGGTAGCCCTCTGGACGCTGGAACCGAGGTGTGCAGCAAACGCCAGGTGAGAAGCTCAGGCTGAGGCCCCTGCCCAATGTTATGTAAAGTTTTATGTACTCAAGGGCCTCTGTGAAATGCTGGGCACCCCGACTAGGTATCGAAGCCCCTACTGCACTCCTGCCAGGCCTCTCAGCCTTCTACAAAATGACACACATCACCTCCAACTGAGACCATCAGTAGAAACATCACCTAGAACGGAATTACAATCCTCTCGTTTGCTGTGCAGGATTCAGTAAATTAATGATTAAAGTCCTTGGGGCAAGTTGTAAGGCCGACATGCCACAGAGCTCTACAGCATCGCCACATGGCTACCTGGAGTTTCTGGGGAAAAGTGCGACTTTTAGAAGCAACTTCTGCCCCCGTTAGCAGAGGCTGGAGACGGGGGGACGTCTGACAGTAGTCTGAGCTGCCGCTCTCATCTGGAGCTCCGCAGGAGAGCAGGGAGCTGATACTGTACGCCTGTTTAGATACACACTCAGCACCAGAAAGTGCAGTCATTAATGTGGCAGCCACTCAAACCACACAACTGCATGGGTGCCCCCTGTTGGCCACAAACATTCACTACACTAAATATCAAACATCAGTTCCTTACACAGGAGGTGCTGAAGCATGATCTGCTAACCAGCTAACTAACTACTGTGCAACTTACACCAACTTACACCAGCGCTCACTCTACACAGAGTAAGTGGGATCAAAAACTGGTACAGCAGTAGATGTTATGTTCACATTCCACAAGGGACAAGTCACCAAACCGAAAGTAAAGAGGGCTGGTAAACACAGGGCTCGTCTGGGGACAACACAGCGGGTGACAGGCAAAGGGTTAGCCGGACTTTGGACAAGGGTGTTAGAATGGATTACCAGCCTGAGGCGGTATTCAAGACCGGACAGACAGAGACACTGAAGCGAGAGACGGCACTCGTGGGCTCCCCTGGAAGACCCCTCTACACGGCACACACGGACCCACCTGGAAGGCCCCACCACACGGCACTCGCAAGCCCCCCTGGTAGGCCCCTCCACACGGCACTTGTGGGCCCCCCTGGAAGGCCCCACCACACGGCATTCGCGGGCCCCCCTGGAAGACCCCTGCACACGGCACTCGTGGGCCCACCTGGAAGGCCCCTCCATGCAGCTTGCAGGCTGTCCACGCTCTTCCGCCAGATGAGCAGAGCTGGAGCTGGACTCATTGTCAGCTGAAGGCTTTCCATCCGGAGTGGAATTTGTGCTTGCAGCTATCAAGGGATGCAAAAAAAAATAAGCTTAACATCCAGTCGGAATGCCGCATCTGAAACGACAGCGGTGCTCTGGATCTAAGTCACAAGTATCCCAAGAAATCTTCGCCTCCCAAACGAGAGTGGCATGCGGTCACGGCAGTGAAGCCTTCCATTTTGAGGAAGACCACAGTAATCACAGGAAGACCATGTGAACGATACAGCGAGCTGGAAGCAGAATGTCGACCGCGGACATGTAGAAGGTGCACATGTAGAAATACAGCGGCACAAACACTGGACCCCGGTGACCTCGGGGTGCGGGACCTGACACCACCCAACTACTACTGCGCAAATATCCAACTGCCAGAATGACAACCCCGTCTTGCTGGATCACACTACGGTATTGTCCTCACAGCATCTTGGCCCAATTTCTGCTTCCTAAACAGCATCTGATATACTGTGCAAGTCATCCCTAAAACCTCTACTGTATGAATTCCCAAGACGGCACAGGAACTGCTCAGAGACGGCAGGCAGAACTGTGTCTAATCACTCATCCTCTCTTCATGTACAGCTCCTCCTTTAGTACTATCCCTACCCTAACCCTAACCCTATCCCTACCCTAACCCCAACCCTATCCCTACCCTAACCCTAACCCCAACCCTATCCCTACCCTAACCCCAACCCTATCCATGCACGTCCGTCTCCTTTACTTTATGTTTCCAAAAAGCAGGAGCTCTCCAGGCACAGCAGCTGTGTTTTTAAACCATCATAATATTTACAGAACTGGCTGGGGAAACTCCGTGAGGAGTTCCGAAACTAGCCTGGTGACCTGGTATCATCAGCGCGACGGTGCAGGCTGTGGGGGTAGCAGGCCTTTTTAATCATCGTCTTCAGTCAGGAGAGGGAAAATGCCCAGATATGAATGAGCTGGAAGATTTGCCAGCGATAATGTGGTAGCTCCACCCTGTACTCTGGGAATGACATGTCTGAAAACTTCTGGGATACTGTAACAGCCCTGATGATCTCCCATATTTCCCGGGGTAAGACCCTGGTACTCCTGAAGATGTGCAGTTCTCCTGCGCGAGGCCCGCCGTTTCACTCCAGCCGGATGGGGAGAGGGCCCTTACCCGCCTTGACGTCAGCTTCCTGTGGGTCGGACGGGGCCCCGGTCCTGCTGGCCTGCTGAGCGGAGGTGCCGAAACACTCTGCCTCAGGGGGGTGGCCAAAGATCTGCGATCACGGCGTCAAAGGGAGGAGCTGTTTAGTTGCGGGCAGCCAGTGCTCTCGCCTGAAGCAGATTTACCTTGGAGGACATTCAGGGCCACGGCTCTGCCAAGCGATTTTCCGCTGGCACAGAGCCACACAGCAGAAATTAATGCGCTCTGTAAACACCACAAATGTCTGTGCGCCGACACCCAGCACATACATTAATCACACATCCTGGGGAAGTGTGTTACAGTGTGTCCGGATGAGGGATCAGATAGCATCAGCTTATAGTGCGCGGCGAGAGTGAGGCTGAGCGCAGGGGTTAGGTACGTCAAGCCATTTACTAAGCAGCCATAACCGGCAAGAGATACCAGTATGAAAATAAAAACCCAACCTTGCCTTTATACACGTTTTTGATTTTATAAAGTGTTTTTTCTTCTTCTCATTTAAAAGCCATCAACATTCTTACCCGTTAAGGAAAGAAACTTTACCAAATTCTCAAAAGCCGCTCAGCTATTTAACACAGCTGCTGCCTGATGAGCAAATAATAAGAGAGAGGAGAGGAGAGACTGTGACGGGCCTCTGAGCACAGAGAAGGGAAATCAGCACAGCAGGTGCAGAAGCCCACAGGTGGACAGTGTGCAGCTGCGCGACCTTTACACTGACATTGCTGGGCCGGCGATGTGAGTGGCGTGGGACAGTGTCGACAGCGAGAGCCAGAGGGAAGACGGCGAGAGCCAGAGGGAAGACGGCGAGGGCCAGCGGGAAGACGGCGAGAGCCAGCGGGAAGACGGCGAGGGCCAGGGGGAAGACGGCGAGGGCCAGGGGGAAGACGGCGAGGGCCAGGGGGAAGACGGCGAGAGCCAGAGGGAAGACGGCGAGGGCCAGGGGGAAGACGGCGAGAGCCAGCGGGAAGACGGCGAGAGCCAGCGGGAAGACCGCGAGAGCCAGCGGGAAGAGCCAGAGGGGAGAGCCAGGGGGAAGACGGCGAGAGCCAGAGGGA
>JAODKM010000016.1:5072699-5084353 GCA_026780845.1 Petrocephalus sullivani | reverse complement strand
TTCTAACACCAATTGATTAATTAAAAGTCAGGTTAATAGCAGGTTTTTCTACAAAATAGATAAGCGACAAGACTTTTTTCAGGGACTGTATATGTGCGTCTCTCTTATAGAGAACAAGATACTCAGTTTCCCAGAGGAATCATCATCCATACATCTTCTGTACCCACTTTGCTGGGTCGTGGGGGTGTTTCCCAGAAGCTACAGTGCAAGACAGGGTGCCAACCCAGCAGAGCGCACAGACAGCATGCACACCCAGGGACAGTATGCCTGCTCCTATTCCTATTCACCTCAGCGTGCTTCTGGACTGTGGGGCCCGGAGAACCGGGAGGAGATCAATAGTGATTGATTGTTTCTGGATAATCATCACATTTGGATAATAGGCTTAATTGGACTGTTGGGTGAAATGTACTGAAAACACTGTCTGTGATCCAGCACTGTATACGGGGTCAGAAGGCGTATGGAGGGGCGGCCGAGTGTGCCACGTCGGGACCTTCATGTCCATGTGGGCACCATGTGGGCACCATGTGGGCACCATGTGGGCAGTAAGGGAACAGCCCCCACATGCCTCCTGCCAGTGCCGGCAAGGCCCAAGCCGCAGTTCCCACATGGAGCCATGAGGGGGCGCACTGGGGCGCACTGGGCGTCTTCGCTGGTCACTGGTCTGACACACTGCTAGCACCTGGTACAGACAGGCGCGTACGGCCGGCAATAAGGGGGCGTGGCCATTACAGCAGCCGAACGCAGCCCCCAAAGCAGATGGAAGGGAATTTGCCCCTTGGATCCTTATCTGATCATTCATGGCTGTTTGCACTGAACACGCCTAATAGCTGCCTGAGTCAACATGACAAATGAAGAGCTGCTCGACTTACTCTAACAGTCTGCGTGTGATGTGCCTAAGTAGCATTTTTTTTAAAGTTAAACTATAATGGCTTAAACAATACAATTACATTATTATACCTAACCATGCCCAAACATGTGGGACAAGTTAAATGATATTTACAGTGGTGCTACTGCCTGTAACAGGTCAGAACTTAGTCATCCAACCACCCACCCACTATATGCACATATCAAGTTCAGAGTCTGAGTGCTGCACCTCTACAGGACTTGGGCACAAGGCAGGGCACCCCCTGGAGGTAAATGCAAGGTCAGCACAGGTCCCTCATGCAAACCCCGTGCAGAGAGGGATTCGAACCCACAACCTTGCGGGCATCAGACCAGCGTGCTTGCCTGCAGGGTCACCACACTCACCCTTCTATTGCCCCCCTCCAAAGAGTGAAAGAAAGCAACTGAAACTGACACCTACAGGCCACAAATGCAGGAGAGCATGCAGTGAGAGCGAGCGAGCGAGCATATGCCTTGTCTCTGCCTTTTTAAGGGGGAGAGAGCGGCACGGAAAGAGAGGTAAGCAGAAGAGAGGTGCTGGTGGTGAGAGAGGCAGACACACAGCCCCCTCTCGGCACAGCGCGTCATTCATCCAGGTTCACACGCAGATAACAGCCGGCAGGCCCAGCCACATACGCCGGCGCATGACATACCCGGGAGCCTCCTTAAAATCACGTTCCTATAGAAATGTCCCATCTGACATTTGCACAGCCATCAGCATTGTGCTATTAATAAGCTCAGCTCCGCAATGACTCTCTTAAACCAACTTTCTGTGGTCAGCTCACCAATTCTGTCATACAGGCCAAAACTTGAACATGCATGCAACCAGCCCAAGGCTTCCAAAAACAAAAAAATAGCTCTGGCCAAACAGTGTCTGATCGCACAAGATAACAGGCCACAGTTTGATGGCTCTTCAACACATAAACCCATGGTTCTATTCACAGGGGCACATGTCATAACACATCTATAGTCATTTTTTTAAATGAGTCTGTACAGTTAAGTAGGGACAGCATTTGTGGAACAGTTTATAACGAAGTATAAGGGGTCACTCATGCACAGCAGGGTTGGGGTTAGGCTAAGGAATTCACCAGGTCCTACATCCCTGATCAGCTCAACAGCAGCTCCCTCCCCCCCCCATCCCACGGCGAGCAAGCACGTAAAGGCATTCACTCTGAGGGATGTTCACACACACACACACACACACACACACACACACACACGTGTCTCTATATGATTCATATAGGATACTATATATAACGACCCACCATTTTCTCAGCTTGAGAGACTGCCTTCCACAGAATAACTCTTTCTAGATAAAAAGTCAGTAAAAACAGGAAGGAGAAAGTCACTGTATCCACAGCAGCATCTTACTGCTGTCTTAGTGGACTTTCAGCCAGGCAGTAGGAAGGTCGCCCGTAGGGACCTCGAGCCCAGTGGGCCTCGTACAGCAGACGCCATATAAAGAGGAAGCGTTAATGAGGGTTTCGCCCTGCTTTGCTGTGGCCCTGCTGACTGAGTCTGCCCATTAACCCAAAACCCTTAACATAAAAAACATAACATAACCAAAAACATATAAATAAAGATGAAGATATACCCTGGTCGTTTGTTAAGGATTCATTTTTACTTCACTCCTCCTCTCACGCATTTTGGAGAGCCGGTTTTGCTTTGAGAAGCCCGTCTCACAGAGCAACGGCATTAATTAGGAAGAAAAACACGGGCCGAGTACTCAGACCGGCTCCCGTAACCCTGCATGGACCTTTCTGTTGTTGACGGTTTGCTTGTGTGTCTGAAATCAGGGAGGGAAGTGAGGTTCGGAGTTCAGTCTGGTACCGACTGAAAGTCCCGGGCTCAGAAAGATCCACAGCTCTGATAACAGCTGTAGGTCTGTCATGCCGCTGCAAAGGAACAAAGGCAATCAGGGGCACATCCTTTGTTTTCCGAGAACAGGGCCCCACACTTCCGCTGGGATCCGGAAACCGACTCCCAAACCCCTCCCCCAACATCCTGAACACAGAACATATCCATGTTCCAAATGAGACCAGTCTGTGATTATTTAAACATATATGCATGACGGCTCTAAGCATGCAGGCAGGCTGAACATTTAGGCCACCATGTCGAGATTTCCAGCCAGGAATGTCATTTACAGCACAGTAATGAAGTATAAATCTCATTGGAACAGTCTTCTAGGCATCTTCGTTTGTGGGTAGGGGAGAAGGTAGGACCAAGAGAGGTTAGGGAGGGGAACAGGAAGACACTGCACAGACACAGACACACACACACACACACATACAGAAAAGCACAGGAACACTGGGAACATTATGGTAGAAACCTATACACACAGACAATATGAAAACAAAGAGGCGGAATGGATGTACACAGCCACAGGTAGGGGGAGCCATTTTCAGCTCAGGGGGCTGAAAGTCGGAACAACCAATAGAATTCACTGAAGTTCCTCTGTATCATTAGTAGCTATCAGCAGCTCACAGTGCTAGGCGTTTTTTGGAAACATGAAATCACAGCGGTGGCTGGATAATGAACATTATGTAGCTTTCTCCTTTGACAAACCTGACAAGCGGGGGTCCTGAGGAACTCCGGGAGCCTTCACTTCAAACCCTGCTGCACACCGCTTACTGGGCAGGCTTTCCACAAGCGTATGTATATGAGGAGGGACCACTTAAATCGGCGCTCACTACGACAATAGCGGCCTGCTCCACTGAACCGCCTCACAGGACAGCAACTGAACTTAGGGCCGGATGTGTGATCTAAGAAGTTTTAAGCTGACGTGGTTGTTGGGGCCAGACATGGTGGTTCTCTCCTGGGATGTCATTCACTACGGCACTTAGAACTTACAGAGAATAGTGTGCAAGCAGACAGTGGCATTGGCGGGCCCTAGAACACACTGTAGCTGAGAGGGGGCGGGGCTAGCAGGAAGGGCATGGCCACAGAAAGAACAGCACAGTGAGCCAGTGTCGTGCAGAAGGGCTTCCCATGCCTCATCAAACCTCAAAGTCATTGTAGAGAAAAGAAAAAAGCAGACTGTACCAGGTACCAGCAGGGAGGAGCTCATAAAATGGAACAGAGTGCGTGCTGGGTATTGGGCAAAGAGTAAATTAATGCGCTGATGCTGCTCTGCTGATGGTGAAATGCCAAATGATCACACAGAGGAGAGCTTAGCTGTCAAACAGCAGCACAGAACAAGAACAAGTCCCCTGGCCAGCGATGGTGCCGGGACAGGGATGCCAGGTCCAAAGCGAGAGGCGCATCCGAGAACGCAGAACCACAGCAGGGACCCGTCCGAGGGAGGAATCTGTGACGTGCGCACAGGAGGCTGGCTGGGGTTTCCCCGAGTAATGAAGACACGTCGAAATGTTAATACATCCACGTTTCCTATGCCTCCTCGTACCCTCCGCGGCAGGCAGCGGCCCCGGGGCCCCTAAAATGGAAACGTACTTGGAAGATGAAAGGACCAACGTTCCTTAAACTACCCCCCCCCCAAAAAAAAACCTCACACCATTACAGGGTACCACTACGGAACCGCATACAGAACACTGTCCAGAGCAAACATTCGCCTCTCAGTGGGCTTAAGATGGAAAGTAACTTTGGCGATTAATGAGACGGCGGCGGCCGGGCAGGGGGCGGGGATCAGCCCCCCCCCCAACACCCGACATCCCCCCTAACATCCCCGGAGGACTGTGCCCGTCTGACCGACCGACACAGGCAGCAGACGGCAGGTAGTCCCGCAACAGGTGCGGTTAGGGGTGATGCGCTTATGCAGAAGCCGCCCGCGTTTGGCCCCCACCAGGCGGGGACATGCACCGCACACAGGGACAGGGACGGGACAGGGACAAGGACGGCACCGGGACAGGGACGGGACAGGGACGGTACAGGCAGGTGTGCCAGGAGCTGCATTACTTTCGTTTTAGCCTCGCCTGCAGCTTTAACAGCGTCATTCATTATATTATAAATAAGCAGGCCTTATTTATAGTGGATGTGCAATGAATCATTCTGGCCGGCGATAATTAATACAATAAGGAACAGGAGGAACAGCGGGGATCTCTTACGCCTGGTGGCACTGATGAGGCTCCTGCCCTCCCTGTGCAGCTCCTTTATGAAGCGGCTGGTCCTCTCCAGCTCCGCTTCGTGCGCCCGGATGCGCTCCCTGAATGACGGGCTGTCCAGGGAGCACTCGCTGAACTCCAGGGGGTACAGACCCATGGCGCTCCGGGGGCTCCGGGGGCTCCGAGCCTGCGTCCGCTCAGCGCCGATCCCCGCCGAACCAGGTGAGCAATTAACCAGAGGACAGATTCCACCAGTTACTAATAATTAGTTACTAATTATTTCAACTTTAAAAGCGTTTCTCCTGAAATAAAAAAGAGATAAATAAAGAAAAAGAACAGCACCGAGGCAGTGGTGATTGCTCCGGGTGGGAGCGCGCTAGAAGCTTCTCCTGCGGGAGCGTCTCAGCCTGGAGTGGCTTTCTGCCCCCGGGGGTGGGCTGGAGGCTGGACGCCCTTCGCTGCGCCCTGCCCGCTCGGCTCCGGGCTCGTGTGCGCAGTCGCTGCGAGAACTGCGCCTGCGTCCGTCTGCGTGGACGCGCAGCCCCGTCCTCGCGTGGACGCGCACTGCCGACTGTGGGAAGTTGCTTGTAACAGTATCATTGTTCTTTATTATATATTAATAATAATAAATAAATATGTGTGTGTATTTATATATATATATATATATATAATTTATTATTCTCCTGCTTGGGACACTGGACTTTACGGGACAGTACCCCTGCGCTGCCGAAATGGCCACGTTAGGCATGTCTCTCTATAGCATTCATACAGCGGGCGCTCCCGTCCTGTGTATGCGACAGAGACCTGCGTCAAGACGCACCCTGCCCTATTTATGTAATCAGAATCTGCATAATAAACTTAACATTTTAGTTCCCGCAAATTTAAGGCAAGAGCTTCAAAAAGCACCACCTTATTTCATTAGATTAATTATCGGATGTTTGTGTCATGTTGTTGTTTTTTTTAATTACATCTATAATTATAAAAGCTTTTGAAACGTATATTGGTGGCCCTTAAAGAAATACTGGATGTGTAGCTGAATAATTTACTGATGACTGTGCGCACGACTGGGATTTCAGGACGATCGCTGGGAGCGCGGCTTTCTGGCTCAAGCGACCTCATTATCTAAAACCGACGGGGTTGCTATTGTCAAGTCATAATTGGGATATAATCTAAACTCACCACGTGTTAATTAGTTTTCCAAGAGAGGCGACGCAAAACCTTGCAAACACTGTGGTTCTCCCTGCCGGAGGTCGCCAGCCTCCGCCTAGTTATGTACGCTGTGTAACAGCGCCACCTAGCGGCAAGCTGTGGTACCGCTTATTAATGACCTCCCCTGGTTTTCGCATATAACGGGAACGCGGCACAATAATGATGCAGGACTGACTGAAAGTCGCAGCTAGAAGTGAATGTGTCTCGCATAGGAAATCTCACGCCAGCCAGCTGACCGAAGCTGGCAACCCCGAGGTTTGTAAGAACGAGATACCATCCCCAGAAAGTGGAGTCACAGCTCAAAAGAGGGCTTTGCGGGATATGCAGAGTCTCCCCAAATCGCATACCAGACAGCTATCGTGCTATTACAATTTATTAATGTATAAGGACACACAATTGGCGATAAGCAGGACCCCTAACTGGCTTTAATAGGTCGCTCGTGTTTGATCCCCCTGCGGTAACCACACTGGGGTGCCGTTTCCTGGCACAGTTAGCTCTGTTCCTTCTCTCCCTTTCACACTGAACAAAAAACTCGCCAGTGACAGGTGTAACTGTGGACCAGGTATGGCAAAGGCCCCCAGGGATATCTGAAAATCTGTAGTAATTAATAATAATTAAAAAAAAAAACAAAAATGGCTTAACGATCCACCAAATACCCCGACCTTTCCACCCCGGCGAGAAACATGGCGACATCACTGACCAGGAGACCTCTCTGGCGGGGACGCCTTCTCCTTCAGGTCGGGGGATAACGTTGTTTTGCACACAAAGAGGTGTTGCTGTGCAAACTGGACGGGGTCCCAATGGAGCCGTTAATCCCACAGCTTGTTTGCAAAAATACGCAGTGACACAGGAAGCCTCCTCTATCATAATGGGAGCCCAGCCCAAAGCCGGCGTGGCCTTTGACCAACAGAAGACAGCCACGGCTGTGCTTGCCAGTGTTACTAGTCTGCCTCCCCCATGGTTACAGCCTTTGACTCCTCACTCTGATACTCACTCACCCAGCAGACACTTGACCCCAGGTTTGCGCTTAAGATTCAGGTTACAGGCTTTTCTCTAAGAGCTACAGAGAGCAGACTCCCATCTACCGCCCTCACCAGCCCATGAATCGCTGCTCCTCGTCGATCCCTAAAGCGACCGGTTAAGTGTTTCGGGAAGGCTAGGAGAATGCGGGTTTGAAACGCATTAAAGGCATCAGCTGATAAATACCACAAGATGAAGATAAATATTCGGAAGACCAGACTGCGGAGCTCCAAAGATGGCAGGCAAGGTCACCAGAACACCAGCCGCAGGTCTTCAATGAACATGAAAATGGACCACGGAGGAACATCAAAAACTCAGCAAGCAGAAACACGGTCAGTGCGTAGCCCCGGCGGCCGGAACCGCGGCGTGTGCACCTCGGCGCACCCAGGAGCACGTGGATCTGCTTAGAAGAGCGTTCCTCGGATGGGCCTACAGTGCTGGAGCTCACACAGGGCTGGTTCAAGGAACCTGATTATGAAACCGTGCTAGTGTTTGCGTTGAGAATGTCTGTGGGAACGCCTGAGGTTCCAGCGTCCTCGTCCCAGGATGCGGAGCTGAGCCCGGCCGGGGCTGAGAGAGAGTGGGGTGTCACGGTGCAGCCGAAGCCTTGATAGCGCCCCCTAGGGGAGGAGGGGATGGAGGTGGCCTCCAGGACAGGTTCCTGGGAGCCCCCGGAAAGCAGGCCCGTGTGCTCGTTCTGCTCCTGGTCTTCTTCACCAAAGTACATCTTTCTGGGTCGGCCAAGAACCGTTCTCCCTGCAATGGAGGGGGGGTCCCAACATCAGACGTGGTGCCAAAGCATTTGTTACGATTCGCTTACCTCCACATTTAAGGACTCGCTTGGAGAACATTTCGAACAACATAAACGGTTTCCTGAAGCATTTCGAAACACTCACCCACGTTACGCACTTGCTCCGAAATGTCGGCTCTGATGTCTGACACGTCCCACATGGCCAGGAAGGAGTCGAAGCAGGAGCCCTCCTCGGCCTCCTGGATGTACGGCTTGTAAGTGAAGCTGAAGTGGTGAGCGATGGCGGCCAGGAACATCTCCACGCAGATGATGAAGTCCTAGAGGAGGCCCATTGTCAGCTTCTCTTTCGTCCAAAGCAACATACATATTTCTGAGAACGCGGGTCAGACAGTCCATAATGGAGGTTGACATTTGACATCACTCAGCAGGTGGCAGGTACCTGGAGTCCCGTGGCGACTGCTTCCACACTATCCCAGTCCCAGGTGTGAGAGTCTGAAATGACTCCCACCTTCACCAGGAAAGCGATAAACACGGCCTGCCTGCATGAGAGCATGCCCCAGAAGGGAAAATGGGAGCGTCAGTCTCATTAGACACCGGCTCTGAAAATCAGGGAAAGATTGGCAAAAAAGCGCGACCAACCAGAAGGACACGAAGACCACCAGCTTGACACACAGGAACTTGCCCACCGGACGGATGGGACTGAGCTCATCGCGGAGGGCCTTGTAGAACAGCACCAGGCAGTACATGGCAAACTGAGAGAGAGAGACAGACTCGACAATGAGCCCTGGTGCATTCTGGGAAGGGCACCGATAGGTCAGCCACTCCGAAGTAAAGTGTGTTAGCAAGCAGTTACAATAATTGTCCTTGCCAGAATGAAAAAAATGATGAAAACCTCTAAATGCATATACCAGCTGGGACAGGTTGTTGACTATCACCAGGTACGTCCATGCATTCCTGGAGCTGAAGTTTCCCTCGTCGTACACACCACACAGCTGACAGATCCTATTTTTGTGGGGGAGAGTAAATACATTAAAAAGATATTCATTTTATACATTTTTTTCCATTTTTCCAAGAACGATATTCATAAATATACCAGGCAATACATAAAGGTGATTGTTAGATCATTCACAGTCAAGTCAGTCAGGCAAGAATGAACTTTTCCAAGTCTTGAGTGCAAATTAATTCGATATTTAACAAGATACGAGACTGAAAACTTTGCCCCCTGGTGGCGATATACGTACAACGCCACGACGGTAGTGAAGGGTCTGACCACGGTGTACTGCAGAACACCCAGCTTGCACCGGAACAGAAGGACCCTGAAAACAGAACCGTAAGATGAGCAACAAACACATTCAGACACCAAGACGGGGTCGATGCTTCATAACCGCAAGCTGTTCCCAACGTCCATCACAGCGTGGAGGACATGTGAAGTAACAAGCAGGAGCAGAGCAAGCTGTCCCTCAGGACAGGACCTCAAAACGCGCTTCTGTCCGTATACGACAGCAAGGCACACCTTCATGAGGCTCATTACTCTGGCTCAGCTTTTGCTCAGACTCTGGAATATTCACTCTGCAGTAGTAAACGCTGCTTATTGAAACCCACAAGGCAAACGGCGCCGTCCGTAAGTGACTTTGCAGGAGACAGTGACCAGTGCACGTGAGTCAAAGAGCCCCAGAGACTGCTACCAGCATCCCCAGAAAGTGACACGTCACAAGCACAGCTTACGCGTCTGTCGCCCTGATCTAGCCGATTAAGCACGGCGCACCGTCTGACATCTACAGGGACACGAACATCGCAATAATCCCCCCCAAGCTGCGCCAAGCCACGCCCCCCGCAGCACACAGGGCACCGAGGCCACACTCACTCGCCCATGGGCCACGGCGGGCAGCAGCACAGCGGCGGTAAGTGTCTCTGCTGCTCCTGCACCTCCAGCATGACCACCAGGCTCGGGTACTGATTGGCCAGGTAGTTCAGCAGGAAGATCATGAAGTTGTAGATGACGTAGGCTTCGTAGCACTCCCTGCAGGTGTCCACGTAGATGGCTATGCCGGGGTACTTCAGGGCGATCCACTGCAAGAGAAGGCATCGCACCTGCAGCTCTGGCCATGCACCCTGAAACATCTCACCCAGCTTTACTGCAGCTACGAAATTCTGCTGGTACTTACACTGTCCAAACTGTATATGGGCACCATCCATAAAATTCTGTAATGACAGATATATTATAGTACAAAGCAAATACAAGCATACATATGTATATGGCTACAATTCGAGCTAGACAGGGTGCTGACAGGGTGGCATTTACTCACCTGATAATCGGTTTTTGCAATTCAGGCTGCGTGTAGTGAACCAGGTGCTGCAGTATCCCCCACAGGGAGATGGGGATGGTCATGAACACGAAGATCCCGGCGATGAACCATGCTTTGTTGTGGGTGCCAACCTAGGGGGTTGAGACAATGGATATTTCAATAGCAAGCAGGCTGGAGATGACGTTCAGAAAACGCATTTTAAAGGACGGCCTGCGCTCTATGGCGTGAAACCCCCCCGGACCCATTAAAATGAGCATGCATGCATGCAATCAGACAAAGGGCGGGCGGAGGCCGGCCCAGCTCGGCCCGGCTCACCCCGGACTGCTGCAGCTCCCACACGCACACGGGCAGCACCACCAGCAGCAGCAGCACGTACAGGCACACCACCAGCGGCCGGATCCACCTGCGCCAGTTCCTGCAGGTGCACGGCATGCCGGCCGGCCCCCCCGCGGGACGTCCTGCCGCAGCAGCCGGGCGCACGATCACACGCAGCCGCCCACCTTACAGCGCCGGGCAGCGCATCGCTTCGGGAAGGGGCGCTGCTCTTATAACGGTGTCATGCGGGCGGAGGCTTAATCCCCAGCTACTCCCGTGCAACCGGACATGCTGAATCACAGAGGTACCGCCCCCCTCCCGAGCTCCGATTGGACGGCGACCAGTCCGATGACGCGCACCGGCGCATTCCTATTGGACAGCTCTGGCGCCAATATAACGACATGTTTTGCAGCGTCGTGTTTGCAGGAGGGCGGATAGATGTACAGTCGGTCCTCCCAGGACTTCGCGATTTTTTTTGTGATTTTTGCGATCAAGGTGACTGATTCGTGGCGGTGTTTTATCAAAATTTGCAAGAAATTTTGCGATTTTTTTCCTTGGTAAACCCCATCCAAGGTCTACATAGGCCTAGTAAGACAGAAAATGAGTGAGAGGAATACAATTAACAGGCAGACATTAATTGCATGAACATTTTTATTTTCTGTTCTTCAGTCTTGATATAATTACCACAATAAAGCCCAGATTTGTGAACACAAGCCCCCACTGACATTGCCCACGTCTTTCCACAAATGTTCAAAAGGACTCATTCTGAAAAAACTAAAATTCTTAAATTACCCTAAAAACGTAAATTCGCTGTCATTCTGAAAAACTTTAGAGCTTAAGTGTAATAGGCTTTAAAGCTGAAATAATAGGTCTACATCAGAAATGACAAAATTCATCTTGTCTTCCCTCACTCGCCTGAATTGCCTTTACATTATTATGAGCTGTCACCACCACACACTACATCAGATCTCCATCAAAATGATAAGCCTAACAACTACTCTTACAAGAGCAACCACCCCCACACACCACATCAGACCTCCATCAAAATGATAAGCCTAACAACTACTCTTACAAGAGCAACCACCCCCACACACCACATCAGACCTCCATCAA
>JAODKM010000016.1:5059730-5069991 GCA_026780845.1 Petrocephalus sullivani | reverse complement strand
GGCAGCCCGGCCGGCGGTGCGGGGGGGGGGGCAGGGGGCGGGCTGGGGGGGGGGGGGGGGGGGGGGGGGCGGGGGTCAGGTCACCAGTCCCTTTGTGCCGAGGTCTTGTGCTCTGGCAGTGAATGAGGCATGCTTGCTGATGCCAGCTTCCATGTGCCTCTGCAACACTGAAATGCAATAGAATCCTGCAGTGTGACATGCGGCGACGATGAATTCCTGGCTTCTCTGCCCATGGGACACTGACGGGAAAGACGGAGGTCCGTGATAGGCTGGCGGGGGCTGGGGGCGAGGCCTCAGATGTCACTGTCCTTGCGTAGGCTGTGCTCGGCGTGGTGGAACTCCGGCATCTTGTACTGCACACTGGTGCCGTTCAGGGGCACCATGCTATTCATCAGAGACCTTGGATGGCAACAGCAGCACAGGCAGGACTGGGGGGGGTGAAGGGGGGAGAAAGGAAGGACAGCGGGAGGGGCAGGAAGTTCACACTCATTTCATCTTCAGCTCCCCAGAATGATAATAAGTATTTCCAGACTTTGGAAACCATGGATTCAAATCTCTGTGACGCAGATTGTTAAGCTCTGCGTCAAGGGCTCCCTGCCAGGGCCGAGTCACTGCTATCTCTCTGCAGGGGCCAGAATTGGGGACAAGCCCTTCCTCCCGCAGCAGACGTCATGTGACCTCAGAATCACTCTGGAGGAGCTGTAACATTGCACAGGCACCGGAGGAACCAGCACTTGTAAGGAATCCAGAAACAAGCCTACCTTGAAGCAGTTCTTGAATTTCTTGCTCACAAAATACAGGACGATGGGGTTTATGCAGGAGTTGATGGTTGCCAGATTTTTACTCAAGTAGTCAAGCACCAGCAGGAACCTGAAGCAAAAGGCCGTCTCGTGTTTATGCATTCTTTGGAAACTCTCGCCCTGGAGTCACTGGCATGTGCATGAGGTGACAGATGTTTAAGCTGCCGCTGAAGAAAACGATATTTATTCTTCTAACAGGTACCTCCTGTGATTTTCCACTTTTTATTCACTGGTACCAGATTTACAGGAAGAGTTAGATCCTTAATTCATCTGTCCCATACAACAGGTATAACCGCTCACTGTAACCTGGGGGGCATTGAGACCCAGGGAGGTGTGGGCGGGGCTTACTTGAGGAGGTCGCATCGTCCTCTGTCGTTCTGTGTGTATACCATCTTTTTGATTATCCGACTGAGGTGCAGAGGGAACCAGCAGAGCGCAAAGATCAGCACCAGGCAGAAGACGGCTTTGGCCACCTCTCTCCTCTGGAAGAGTCAGAAGACAGCAGTCAGACATCATGGAAAGCCCACTTCATGCTGTATGAGACGCAGCTGTCAGTCTCACAGGAAAAGTCGCTGATAAATTGCACAAAGTTTGAAGGGAAATACAGCTAATGGCCGGAAAGCACAATGACACAGGCTGATGTCACATAGGGAGATTTAGTGGTTTATAGTAAATGTGCAGTAAAACAGCACTTATGCTTTGCTGCTTAAGCATGACAATGTGCTGAATCTTCTCGCTGGAGCCGGGAGTTTGGCGTCATCAGTGGGTCTTTGCTTGTGCTACGTGTCTGACTGCGAGCAGAGTCAGATGGTGTCGGACTAGACAGACGCCCGGCGAGGAATCTCTCTGGCTCCCTGAGAAGAGGGGTTAGGGAGCTCCGAAGCGGCCCACCTGCTTCAGATGCTCCGTGAGGGCGATCCTCAAGCTGCCATTGCGGCCATGCAGCATCTCGCTGGTCATCAGCGAGTAGAAGAAGGCGGTGCAGGCCAGCGGAATGCAGAAGTAGAAGCCAAAGAGCCACCAGTCCTTGGCTTTGGTGTAGAACTAGAGCGAGAACGAGGCAGAATGAGGGGGGAAGCCGTTAAGGAAAGCATGCAGCTTTGGGCCCCGCAGAACCGTGGAACCGCCAGCGCACGCTCCGTGCGAGGAACCAGTGTGAACCGGAGCTGGGAAGCCCTGATAGGCACTGGTTTCTCTGAGGCCTCATTCTGGCTGCAGTATCACCAAGGTTCTGGTCTATACTGCAGATAAGGGCAAGCGAGGACATATGGATCCATTTAAAATGCCCCGAAAAGGCAGCTACCATCTGCTGGGCTACATCGATGCATGCCGGCCAGCACTGAACACGGTACCAAACAAACACATCCCTTCCTTACTGATTACAGAAGTAATTTAAGTAAGAAGTCATTAGCCTTAAACTTAACAGCTAATTTATTCATTCTGCCTTTTAATAAACTGTACTATATATTGTTTTTTTTCTATATAATTAACTTATTAGTGTAAATTTACACCATCTTTGATTCATGTGACCTCCCAGCCAAAAATTATTGATTGGTATGTGTGGCTAGAATTTATTTATGTTAGTTCCATGCAGCCCAGAGGTTGGGGCCTTGAACACACCTGGAAAGGTGATAATCAGCTTGTTTGGGGAGTGCAGCCCTTTCTCAGGAGGGTTTTCTAATGCTGCCATTACAAGAGAGTCATTCTTCTCAGAAGCTCCGTATTGAAATTATATGTCTTCAGTGCTCTTCTAATAATTCTTATTGATATATGTCAACAAATGCAATTATGCCTTAATAATAAAATTATACCTACAATTATACCTTAATATCCACAGTTTCGCAGGGTTTCAGAAACACAACCTTATAAGCACTGTTAGCACTATAATATGAGTACTAAATATTAGTAAGTGCTGAGAAATATCATTTATGATATTTACAGCATTAGGGCACTCAGCATAAAAGCACTTCCTGCTTGCTGTGGAGTTCTGTATATATAAGGGAAACTCTTTATCTGTTTTTTCAGGAGCCGTACCGTCATGAAGGGAGTCTGTGGATTGAGCATGCAGGTCCTCATGGTGGCGTTTTGGTAGCTGAAGCTGACCATGTCAAAGACGATGGCTTCGGGGACAGCCAGGACGATGGACAGGATCCATATGGAGATGATTTCGATGGCCGTCACCAGGGGGATCCCCACGCCCTGCACCCGACTCCAGGAGACCACCGCCCTGAACCTGGTCCCAGAAAAATACACTCTAATATAAAAAGACAATCTGTAAATAAGCAGTACCCCCCCCCCCCTTATTGGTAGCTCTCAGAAGCATGTGGCTCATTTTCAAGACTTGATTGCTGTTAATCTTTGACAGAGCTGGTGAGGCCTCTTTCTATGGGATTGGCTAATAGTTTGCATATGTCCTGGTGGGATCTCAGTGGCTTAGGTCAGGAGCTTCATGTGCTGCAGGGCGGCCAGCGTCGGCGGCGGTGGGTAAGACAAGCCCCTTCCCGAGGGAGCTGTGCGCTGCTCATACCCCAAACGCTCCCGGCCTCAGTCCTCCCTGCCCTCAGACCCTCTGGGGAGAGCGTGGGGCCGCAATACGACGAACCGCATCCCGAGGGAGCCATGCGACGCTCCCGGCCCCAGTCCTCCCTGCCCCGAGACCCTCTGGGGAGAGCGTGGGGCCGCAATACGACGAACCGCATCGCGAGGGAGCCGTGCGACGCTCCCGGCCCCAGTCCTCCCTGCCCTCAGACCCTCTGGGGAGAGCGTGGGGCCACGATACAACGAACCGCATCCCGAGGGAGCCGTGCGCCTCCCAAACCCCAAACGCTCCCGGCCCCAGTCCTCCCTGCCCTCAGACCCTCCGGAGAGAGCGTTTGGCCGCGATTCTCTCTCCTGTTCTTTGGAGCCGTTCGGTTTCCTTTCAGACGATTCTGAGCGACCCTTGGAGCCTGGTTCGGACAGGGCAGCCTGGTACCTCCCTCAGGTTCAGGCCTGCCATTTCTGTAGTCAGATTGCAGGCCAACTCCCGCAAGCCTGAGTGTAACTGAGTGTAACTGATTGTAACCGGCCAATAATAAGTGAAGTGACGGTGATTAATCGTCAATAAGAAACTTTGGAAACTGCATTAATTCTTAATCAGAGTCATTTCTTACTATGCTCATCATTTTTATTGTTAAATTGTTACTCTACGGCGAAGGCAATGTTTTATGTATTATTGCACCAATTTAATAACCGATCCACACAATACATCTCCTTAGGTAAGAACACCATTAGACAGGAAACAAACTTATGCTGAAGGCTTTTGTTCAGAATTGTTTTTGGATGAGTGGATATGAATGAAAGGGTGGTAATATGTCTTTTAGGAAGTGTTTAAACTAGTCTGCATAACCCCCCCGAGTCAGAAAGATGAAATTAAAATGAGTTGAGTGAAAATGAGTGATTACAGTGTTCAGTAGCACTCTCACAGAAGCACAGGAGAGTTCATTTTATCAGCGGCGAGTTCCTGCATCTGTCTCTCTGTCCTTTCCTCTTTTTCTTTGAACTTTGACCTTTATTCCTAAAGCCACATTCCCTCTCGTGTTCCTAAAGCCACATTCCCTCTCGTGTTCCTAAAGCCACATTCCCCCTCGTGTTCCTAAAGCCACATTCCCTCTCGTGTTAGTGACCCAGCTCTTCCTGGCTTTGGCCCGCAATCACGGCTGCAGTGTGATTTTACCATTAAATTAATGCATCTGACACACCTGCTGTTTCCTCCTGAGTTCTAAGAAAAGCATTAATTAATCTTTCCTGGAAACATTTGTCCCAGTCACCAAGGCTCACGCTGTTCCGCTTAAAGATACACCCATAAACTCGATCCGGGGTACGCCCCCCCCCCGGGCGCGCGACACGGAGGCAAAGGCCAAAGACCACATGTGGCTTTGGCCTTAAGCCTTCCGCACACGGAGCTTATTTCCCCTAATTTTCTGGGACACATTTGCTGTGCCACTGTACAGACCCCCCTCCCCAGTGACCCATGGCGATATGCCTTCGGGGGGGTCGGGGGGTCGTGAGGTGGGGCACAGGGAGGGATGACAGCGACACGTTTATCAGCCCTGAACCTGAAAAGCTCCTTTGTGCCTCCGATTTTCCCTGGGGGCCTCGCCTGCCACAATAATGACTAATGCAGATGCTCAATAATACACCAGTCAGTGAGAATGATGTCATCTAATTAGGCTATCTGTGTATCAGCTCAGCCGTACATGTGCGGACAAGAATGCGGGTTTAGCAGTGGAGCCCTGGGCAGGGCTGGAGCCCATGAACTGCCGGTATGCAGGTTACTTAACAGTCTGGTGTTACATAAAGTGTTGCAATATAGTGTCGCGTTTGTTTGCATGCATGAAGCTGTGCTGAGTGACAGTGTGTGACTCAGCCGTCCCTGTGATCAGACGGTTGTTGGTTCATAACCCCAGGGTTAGCAGGTTAGTGATTTCACTGTCGGGCCCTTGAAAAAGACCCTTAACTCACAATCATTCCGTGACTGTCTGACCCTGTTTCCATGAAATGTGTGCTCTTTGGATAAGCATGTTTGCTAAATAAATAGATTGTAAAGTATTCCTGTACAGTAGTATTCTTATTAGGGTTCCTGCTATGCATGGCCCCTTAATTATGGTGTAATGAGCTGTATCTCTCTGGACTCCTAACAGGCACACTGGATGTCTGCTGTCCGTGACCCATCGGCCTGTCTGCTTAAGGGAGAGCGCGCGCCTCTGGTATTTACCTGTCGACGCTGAGAGCGCAGAGGTTGAGCACAGTGATGCCCACAGACGCCTTTTGGAGGAAGGGGACCAGCTTGCAGAGGAAGACGCCAAAGGTCTGCTCGCTGAAGGGCCACCTCATGGCCAGGAGCTGCGGGGCACGGCACAGCGTCACGATCGCAACGTTTCTCAGACCCAAAGGAACGCCATCTTTACTGGAGTTAGCTAGCAGACGTCAAAATGAAACTTCAGAGAAATCACTAAAGTTAAAGGAAGGCTGTAGCATTCCTGGCGGTTATTTCAGTAAGCCGATCTGAGATTACGGACAAGGGCTGGCGGTTAGTGCGTGACCAGCGTGACCCGCTACTGCCCCTCGCCATGACGTTTCAGGGTCGGGCAGATAAGGCTGGCAAGTTCAGCGCTGAGGACAATGCCAGAGATAACAATGGCTACTCTCTCTGATCAGTATAATCATCATAATCATCATCACTAGTGGTATTATCATCATTATCCATCCATCCAACCCGCTTATCCCTTCTGGGTCGTGGGGGGTCCGCAGTCTATCCCGGAAACAACCCAGGACGGGGGGCCAGCCCATCACAGGGCACACTCACACATGCACACCTATGGGCAATCTAATAACTGGTCCAGAGGTGTGAGGCAGCAGTGCTTAGCACTGCACCACCATGCCACCCCCTTATTAGCATTATTATTATTATTATTATTATCACTGGGGGCAGCACTGTAGCCTCACACCCGCAGGCTTAGGGGATCCGTTGCCACCTCTTTGTGTTCTCTGTGATTTCTTCCTACGCCTCTACTCGTCTTCTCCAGTGACGCACCTTTTCCCACAGTATAGAGACGTTACGCTTTCGTAGAATGCCGTAAACTGTCCTCTGTGCATGTGCTTGGCTTTGGCCTGGCATCACTCACTCTTTTAGCTCATCAACTAGAGCACTGTGCTAATACAATACAGAGGTCATGGGTTCAGATCCCTGGGAGTATGCATAAACTCCATCTGCTGCAAGTCTCCTTGGAGAAAAGTGTCAGATAAATGTGCAGATCCCTGGCAGGATGTCCCCAGGCTCTGATTTAAGGAGAGTATTTCATGGGAAATGCCACAACACCAGAGCTTTCCCTCCAAGTCAGACTGTTATTCTTATATGGTTCAATGGCAAATCAGCATAGCTTGTACTAGTCAATTTGCATTCATCCATCCCTCACATAGAAATGAGTAGGAACTAGACGAGCTTCATTCATCCATCCCTCACATAGAAATGAGTAGGAACTGGACGAGCTTCATTCATCCATCCCTCACATAGAAATGAGTAGGAACTAGACGAGCATGACTCCCGGCGACAGCACTGAGCAGATCTTGAACCCGCTTAGACTTACTGGGCAGTAAGACGGGAGCAGAGCCGGGCCCGTAGCCCTGGGCAGGCCATGACCTCACCTTGTACACATTGATGGGGATGTTGATGGAGATGTAGA
The DNA here is from genome assembly GCA_026780845.1 of Petrocephalus sullivani. Lineage (NCBI taxonomy): Eukaryota > Metazoa > Chordata > Actinopteri > Osteoglossiformes > Mormyridae > Petrocephalus > Petrocephalus sullivani. The sequence goes on along the minus strand of JAODKM010000016.1, from coordinate 5,062,967 downwards.
TGAGGTCCCCCAGAGCCAGGTTGGCGATCAGGGCGTTGGGCCCATTCCTCATGCACTTGTTTTGGTAGATAATCCTCAGCAAGGCGGTGTTGCCCACGATGCCCACCACGAACACCAGGCAGGAGAACACAGTGTTGATGTACTTGAAGCAGTGGCTGATGGACGTGGGCTCCGTGCACGGAGGGGGGAGCGGCGGCGAGGTCCACACCGAGCCATTGGAGTCCTCCAGCCTCCGGGGGCCCTTGGAGAAGCTTTCTAGCCAGGGAGAGCTGGTGCCATAGGGACCCAGTAAGGGCAGAGAGGCGGGGAAGCCCTGGTCTGCAGAGTCACCTGTGCTGTTAGTCTGATAGCTTCCCCTCGTCATGCAAAGAACCAAAAGCAGACAGAGTGCCGCAAGCCCCATGCTGGCTGGGTCCTGAGGGGGCTCCTCTGAGCAGCCGGACTGGGGTGCAGAGGAAGACAAAAGCGTCATCAGCCGCAAACTTCTGAACTTACTGTCCTCGCCAATGTTTATCCTGCACTGAGACGCACCAAAAGAACTTTAAATGAAGAACAATTCTGTGTTTAAATCAAAATCGAGGGTTCAGTAGATTTACCAGTGATCGCTTGACCAAAGGGAGGCAGAAACACTAGCCAGATACTGGTATTCAGTGTTATTTCCCCACCCGAGATTAAGCTATAACATTACATAAATTAAGGTTCGAACAAAAGCAGAAATGACATAGAAACTCTGCATTTGGGTCTTTAGGGAAACGGACGCCGACAGGCGTGTCGGGACGAGCCGCATCCGCAGAGAGAGTGTCAAAGCGCCAGCGATCACAGACTGAACACGCAGGACCGAGCACACAGGACCGAGACACACAGGACCGAGACACACCGAGCACGCAGGACCAAGCACGCAAGACTGAGACACGCAGGACCGAGACACACACCGAGCACGCAGGACCAAGCACGCAGGACCGAGACACACACCGAGCACACAGGACTGAGACACGCAGGACCTAGAGACACACCGAGACACGCAGGACCGAACAGACAGAACCGAGACACGCAGGACCGAGAGACACACCGAGCACGCAGGGCCAAGCACACAAGACTGAGAAACGCAGGACCAAGCACGCAGGACCGAGACACACACCGAGCATGTAGGACCGAGACACGCAGGACCGAGCACACAAGACCATGACACACAGCACCGAGCACAGAGGACCAAGACACACAAGACCGAGACAAGCAGGACCAAGACGCGCAGCACCGAACACACAGGACCATGACACGCAGCACCGAGCACACAGGACCATGACACGCAGCACCGAGCACAGAGGACCAAGACATGCAGCACCGAGCACAGAGGACCAAGACACACAAGACCGAGACAAGCAGGACCAAGACACGCAGGACCGAGCACACAGGACCATGACATGCAGCACCGAGCACAGAGGACCAAGACACACAAGACCGAGACAAGCAGGACTAAGACACGCAGCACCGAGCACACAGGACCATGACACGCAGGACCGAGACACGCAGCACCGAGCACACAGGACCATGACACGCAGGACCGAGACACGCAGGACCATGACATGCAGCACCGAGACACGCAGCACCAAGCACAGAGGACCATGACACGCAGGACCGAGACACGCAGCGCGATAGCCGGCTCAGCCTGCTGCTTCTCCCGAAACTTCATGTCAGCTTTCAGCACTCTCGGCAGAACACGTAAGTAAAACGGAAACTTAAACAGCATATTCATATTTTAGGTACATCTCCGTCTGCTTATCTGATGCGTCAATTACTGTATTCCTACTGGAAGGGATACATTGTGTAAGTAGGCTATAATACAGATAGACACTGATGGTGGTATTCTAGCCTTAATTAGGTGATAATCAGTTCCCGTTTCATCAATAAGTAAAGAGGCGCACCTACCGTCGCAGAAGGTCGCGTCTCCCGTGGATCAGGCTGCCGGCTCGTCACATAACCCGCAGCAGAGCGCTCGCCCGTCCGTCTGCTCGCCGGCTGGGAGGCGCGCTGCTTCCCCTTAGCGCTGCTCCTCCGCCCCTCTCTCTCTCTCTCTCTCTCCCCCCCTCTCTTCCACCTCCCCTCATCCCCCCAGGACCTCCTCAAATCTGCGGGGTTACCTGAAGAGGGCTGTGCTCAGGAGATGCCCTCACAATCTGACAGCTTAGGAGTCGGCAAATACTGCCATGTCGAGATGTGGCATGCTGATAGACTCCTACTATGTGTGTACAGTATATGCTGGCGAACCTTGCATCACTGCAGGAACCCTTACAGTACAATCCAGTACATTTATGGTTTTTTACTTCGTCATTTTTTAATATCCCTTTTTAGTAGGTCACTTTGCTCGCTAGAGTTTTGCATCAGCTCGCAATACATTCGCGTGTTCTGCCGGGTGACGCGTTACAAGAGAAGGGATCTAAGTAGGTATAGTCACCTAATGTATCAAAGTTTTAATGTGGCGCGATCTACCCGCACCACCTTCGCGATCGCCGGATTGGGCACCGCGGCTGTAGTGAAATGAAAAAGTGCTTCAACAAAGTATTAGTGTAAGGGTTTGCACACTTATGCAACCAACATATTTTACGTTTTTCCCTAGAACAGATTTGTTAGATTTTCACTTGAATTGTATATGTTATAGGTCACGTTAAAAGTGGAAAAAGTTTTGAAATTATTTATCATGGTCTAATTTTTTACATCACAAAAACCAGCCATTATACCAGGTGTGTGTACACTTTTTATATCCACTGCACCATAGCGCTACACTGTTTTGCACAATTGCTGAACAAGGTCAGTTGTTCTAAGGGATACAGTAATATACCTGTATAACAGATTCCCCCAAAACACCACTGTTTACCTTTACTTTGAAATGCATTTTTATAAAAATGATAATAAAAAATTAACAATTGTTCCCAGTCTCCCCTATGAGAGAGTGTGTGTGTTTATATGTGCGTGTTATGGCACTAACCTGTGTGTCAGGATGAGCATGTCATTGATCTGCTTAGTGTCTGGTTTCGGGGCAGGGCAGCAGAGATAGAGCACTTGCACTGTGGCACCAACTCAGGTCTTCAATCATGGATCCGGCAGTGGCGGGGGGGGGGGGGGGGGGGGGTAAAAGGGGGAGCCAACGGAAACCATTAGTCTCTCTGGGGCAGGGGAGGGGGGGGGGGTTAAAGGGGCAGCCACATGATAACACTGTGATATCTGAGGCAGGGCATAGGG